>JAQOTM010000031.1:279149-567826 GCA_029168755.2 Tillandsia fasciculata | reverse complement strand
TGCGTGGTGTGTTGGTGGAGTTTGTGACGCAATTTGGACCACCAGTGGTGGACTTCGGGCCTTAAAAATGGATCGCGGGAGTTTTGGAGGACCCGTCGGGGTGTTTGGAAGTGGTTTCGCGCGATTCAGATGTCAAAATGGACTCCGCGAAGTTTGGATAAAAGTTTACCTCTCCGGTCGCCTTCGGAAATTTTTTAGAGTTGAATTTGGCAAATCGGACTTCAGATTGGAATCGGCGCGGGAATCGGATCAAGTGGCTATCCGGGGGCATTCGGCAAATTTTTGGACGAGAATTTGGAGAAACGGACATCGTTTTTGGATTCAGCGCGCGAAATCGCTAAGAATGGACTATTTACTTGTCTGTTTGGAGCCCGGTTGAATGCGCGTTTTTCGAGGCATCGCGGCACGTTTTTCGAGAAAAAAAGGAGGAGCTGCGCATGCATGCTGGGGGGAGCCACGTGCGGCCGGAGGAGCGGGGGGCCGCCACGTGGCGGGCCCCCACTCAGCGGCGCGCGGGCGCGGGGACACGCGCCTGCGGCGCGCTGCGTGTCCCGCAGGCGCGGTGTAAGCGCGCGTGTGGCGCGCGGGAGGCCGCGCCACCGCGCGCGCCACGTGGCGCAGGGGCGCTTGCCTGCGCCTGGCGCACGCTCCCCTGTGCTGTGGACCGGCGGCAGGGGCCGGTGCACCGTGGACCCGGGCACCGGGAGCCCACTCCCTCCTCTCTTTTCTCTTCTTCTTCTTTCTTCTCCCCGAGCTCCATTTCTCCTCCTTTTCTTTTCTTTCTTCTTCAACCGAGTGAGAGAGGGAGTGAGGGAAGAGGGACTGCGTTGTGGTGCGACTGTGCGCCGTGGACCTCGCGGAGCGCGCAAGATTTCCAGCTGGACGGATGCGCAGCGCGACGCTCGTCTTTTTGTGTTCTCCTTCGTCGCGTTTCGGTGCACGAGCTCCCCGGCCTACTCCGACCTCAGTTTCAGGCGATTTTGCGCCGTTGGATCCGCGACTGACAGAGCTACGAATTTGGTATTTTTCGTATTTCCTGATTTTGCGCTTTTCGAGGAGTTCTTCCTCGTTTTCTGAGGACCTTGTTTGCTGTGCGGATTTTGAGGGCAGCAGATTGATGGAATTTTATCTCCGCAACCGGCATCGGACTGAGACACTCTTATAGACTTTTTATCTACTCGTCGCAAGAATCGTCACCGTATTTTTCTTGGATTTTCTGGAGGCTTCCGAAGGTGTACACTTCCCTTTTATCGTACAGGAGTTTAAAGTTATTTGGTTTTGGGTTTCTCGCGCGATATTGTGGAATTTGAACTTGGCCTACTGTGGCTCGTTTTGGGCGTGCAGGTACCCGTTTCGAAGCTATCGACGTGAGGAACGCTGTGGTATTTATTTTAGAATTTTCTGGAGCCTTTTCTGAAGGTGAAAACCATCATCTTTGCGGCTGAAATTACAGAGGGATTATTTGGTTAAATTTTGGGAATAAAGTGTAACTGTGGCCTGTGTTGTACCCAGGGGGTTTGTGGACGGTGCTGGACCTGTTAGACTTGGAGTTATTATTTTTCTGGTTTTCTCAGCTGTACGACCCCGGACAGTTAGCACTTTCAGGTGGGTGGCCTTATCTTCAAGTTTGGTGGACTGAACAGTAATTCTATATGGTAGGAACATGCATGTTAGTGATTCTTATGTAGCATGCTAGAATGTAGGAATGGTATTCCTTGTAATTATCAGTTGATCTCTTTTGCTTCCTACTACATGTTAATATTTAGTCTCTTGGAACTTGACCTAGCACCCCCGTCATATGTTGCATGTGTAACCAGACCAGTAGAAAACCCTCACTTGGGCTAGGGTTATTTATGTTTAGACATCCACACTTTATGTTTCATTCCTGGACTTAGTGTTATCCTCGCCCGGGTAGTGGGCCGAGCGGTCGGGACTTCTTTTAAGTGTGGGATGCATTTGCACTCGTGCTTTGGGGCAGAGTGGAGTCTGGTAGATGTAGTGGTCTGGTCTGTACCGGGAACCGTTGGGGTAAACGGTGGTCCCGGGAGGTTTTGTTTTCTCCTGTTTGGGGTTGCCGCCACTGTGTTAGTGGCAGTAGTTCACTTGTGTTAGCCGGACCTAGAACCCAGAACCTTTTTCGACATACACATGATTTTAGTTTATCAATGTTTTCTTCCAAGCATCGAAGGGCCGCTGGAGTCTGTTCTTGTTTGATTGGACAAAGGCATCAGCCCTTCGGGGTTTGGGTAAAACACTTATTTTCTAACTGTTTTTCTAAAAAGAACTAAAGTCATTAAATATGGATATCTTCCAGATCAAAATGGATTTCGATAACAAATGTCACCTTTTCCTGTAAATCTCGTCACTCGAAAGGATTCGAGTGGTCTGGGTTCTAGGGGCCGTTCCTTGTCGGGACTTTCGGGTCCTGTTGCTGTCTTCTGCGTGTGGTACTGAGGGTGTTTGTTCCCGAACCATAAGGGTCGGGAACTGCGATAGGCGGAGCCTAGAGTCTGTTCTTGTTTGATAGGGTTCTTAGCACCGACCTATCGGGTTTTCCAACCCTTATGGTGTCGGCCCTTCCTGAGTTATCGGTGTGGTTGGTGTTCCGTTGTGGAGCCGTTGGGGATGACGGTGGTCCCGGTCGTTGAGTGTTGTCCGACCAGTTTTGTAGCCCTGAGTTGTGGGTCGTTCCTGGCTGTGGAGTATCTCCAGCCAGTGTGTTTTGTGCTGCGAGCTTTTCGAGAGGCTAGTGGTCTCGTGTTTCGTGTGAGCTGATCAGCTGAGTCGTGGAGAGTGCTCCGACTGTTGTGCGAGATGTTAGTGCACGCTGGGTCCTCCCGTTCAGTGCGTGAGCGTGGATTTTTGACTTTAGCCTGCAGTGCCAGTTGAGCTCGACAGAGTGCGCGGATACCTGTGTCCTCGTTGGGGTCGCTCCCCTCGAGTGCCACGTCTGGAGTGGGTCTGCACTTGTATCGCGACTTGTCGACACTGTCCCTCTGGCTGGCCAGTTTGGCAGTCACGGACGCCCTACGTAAGTCCTCTCCTCGTGGGACGTCAGGCAGTGGGTCCTACGTAAGTCCTCTCCTCCGGGACGTCAGGCAGTAGGTTGGCGCAGGTTTGACTGGACCCGATAGGGCAGTCAGTTTAGATTGGGTGGTCGGAGATGAGTGTTAGTTGTGCACCATGTTATTATCTATCCATTTTCTTGAGCATCTAGATAGAGGCATAGTAGCTGTAGAGTTACTTTTCCAGCCCTTTCATTTCAGCTTTATTATTGTTACTTTATGCCTCTAGTAGACTTAGTGGGCAGACCGTCGGGCTTGTTGGCGGCAACCACTGGGAACTACTTGGGACGTAGTTCTCACACCCGTCGTGGTGTCTTTTCCCCAGGGACTTCTGCTTCTGTTCCTGCTGCACCAGTTGCTGATTCTGCTGATCGAGGTAAGGGAGTCGCGAGATAGATCCCTACCAGTCGTCCTCCAGAGAGAGTAGATGTACCCACCTTTTGTATTTTGAGAGAGTTACTGTTGAGTGATCTTGTAGTGAGGTATAGAGTTGTACTTTACTTTTATTGCTGTGAGGACTTGTGATGTATTTTATCTATTTTAGCAGTTTACTTTCAGCTCTGATATCTGTATAGTATAGTTGATCTTTTGCAGGTTAGTCGCTTCGCCTAAACGGGGCTTCCCGTGTGGGCGGCGGATCTGTTAGCGAGCCCGGGTCGCAGTTTCGACGCCGGGGCGTGACAGATTAGAGTGGTATCAGAGCCTAGGTTGTAGGTCATGTTGGACTTAGAAACCCTAGGCTTGTGGTTGGACATTAGGATGACTACGTGAGAGTCGTGACTATTAGCGAGAGTCCTGATTGAGTTTTATACCTCTCCCACGAGACGGGATTAGTGATTGGCATGTTTATTCTCCTAAGCGATTATGTTGGCTGCAGACAACATAATGCTATGGAATGGATGACATGTCTTAGACTGTCGCTGGATTGGGTCGAATGGTTGTTGTGTCCTGATGTTTGTTGTTGTGCAGTGGATTGCGATACCCCGAGACGTCGTGTTGTGAAGAGGGCACACCCCGTGTTACGGCATTTTGGTGTTGGCATATTTCGTGAGTCAAGTCAGTAAGTTGAGTCGGAGTCTTAAAGGGATCAAATTGTCAATCAGCAATCAAAGACTTAGAGAAGATTCAACAAGAGCTCAAGTTGACACTCAGTGTCTTGAGTCTTGAAGATTGAAGATGAAGAATTGTGGATCAGTTACATCAATCTCAAGAAGAAAGTATTCAAAAGGATCAGGTATGTTTAACTAAATAATTTTGGTGATCCGAATACTTTCTTATAGTGTAGAAACACTTGGATGAATTTTTAATTGCATAAAAATCAAAAACTGGACATGGGACATGTTCAGGATCCGGATCAGATGATCCAATCCGGATCCCGAAGGGTATTAGTTCATGTGCAAATCCAATCCGGATCCAAGCCTATTCTGATCCGGATCCCGAACATTGGATTTGCTGAAATTCATGAACGATCCGGATCGGGCCTTGCGATCCGGATCCCGAACCCTTGGATTTCTGGAATCGTCAATCTCGTTACGACGATCCGGATCGCAGTAATCCCGATCCGGATCGCCGTCCTGAAAAATTCCAGATAAGGTATGTTTTTGATTCTTATCTCTTTCCAAAGGTTTCTAAACTATAAATAGACATTTAGGGTTTCTCAAAACGGGGGAGCACGGCCGATCAATTTATAAAACACTTGAGAGCAACCCTAGAGGCTAGGTTTTTATCGTTCTTCTTTATAGCCTCTTTTAGGTCAATTCGATGGTTCTTTCAAGAACATATCTTTTGTCGAATTGATCTAATCTTTGCTTAGAGATTTTTTCCCATGGATCTTCATTGATAATCTAAGCAAAGGATCACCATCGAAGCCAATATTCTTACCGGCTGAGTTTGCGTCGTGGATTCGACGTGGCACCGTGGATTCGGTGTGTTGAAGGCGTTTCGTGGATTCGAAACGTGTGCTCGTGGATTCGAGTGGCGTTCGTGGATTCGAACGTGTGCAGTGGACGTGCAAACGTTGGAGCGCAAGGTCCGAAGAAGTTGAAGGAGGGGTTAAATCCGTGGAGACGGTAATCACCTTGTTATTCTTCTTTTCTTAGTGGATTGTTATTGCGTGGACATCCAACCGGTCAGCGCAAGGTCCGAAGAAGCTGAAGGAGGGGTTGAGTCCGTGGAGTCGGTAATCACCTTGTTATTCTTCTATTCTTAGTGGATTGTTATTGCGTGTTGGTCCCGTGGTTTTTCTCCTGGATTGGAGTTTCCACGTAAATCTCGGTGTGTTGATTTTTATTTTCCGCATTGTTTTTATTTTTGCACTGAGATTGGTTTTTATAATATTACACCTATTCACCCCCCTCTAGGTGTTTGATAGTACCTATTTAGATCCTTGTGGATCCTAAATAACTCTACAATTGGTATCAGAGCGGGTTTTAGGTTTATCTATCATAATGGGTGAAAGTGGTAATATTTTTAGACCTCCTCTTTTTGATGGGACCAATTATGCATATTGGAAAATGCGGATGAGAGCTTTTCTCATCTCTATTGATGAGCGGGTATGGCAAACCGTTGAATACGGTTGGGTGCATCCGGTTGAGGAAGTAGGAAATTCTACTACCCCAAAACCTCGCTCTAGATGGTCTAAAGAGGAAATCGAAAGATCTTCTTACAATGGGAAAGGTATGAACGCTTTATATAATTCTCTTTCCTCGACTGAGTTTACAAGAATTTCCGCGTGTGAAACCGCGAAGGAAATTTGGGATATTCTCAAAATTACACATGAGGGTACTAATCTTGTAAAAATTCAAAAGCTCCAGATGCTTACAAGTCAATTTGACTCTATTCATATGGAAGAGCATGAATTGTTTACAGATTATTACACTAGACTTCAAGATGTAATTAATACATGTGCTAATTTAGGAGAAAAGATCCCGGAGTCGAAAATTGTAAGAAAGATACTTCGGACTCTTCCGGAACGGTTTAGGGCAAAGGTTACCGCCATTGAAACCGTTAGTCATCCGGATGAGATGAGTGTAGAGGAATTAGTAGGTGCTTTGCAAACTTATGAGATGACTTTTCCTACTAATCAAAATTCTTCCAAGTCTTCTTCTAAGCTTACAGGTATTGCATTCAAATCAACAAAGGAAGAAGATGACGAATCGAGTTCCGACGATGAAATCTCTTTTGCCGATTTTGAAGAACAACTGGCGCGGATCACAAAGAAATTTCGTCGGAAATTTTGGAAGAATCGAACCGATGGATCTTCATCCACGAAACCATCTAAAGGATCATCGGGTTCTAAATCCTCTAAACTCAAAGGCGTTGCAAAACCTTCTAAAGAAAAAGAAAAAGATGATTTCGAAGGGGAAATCCGATGTTATCGATGCAAAGGCTACGGCCATATTTCAACGGATTGTCCTTCTAAGAAATCATACAAAAAGAAGGCTTTGCAAGCGAAAACTTGGGACGATTCTAGTTTCGATGAATCGACCTCAAGTGAAGAGGAAAAAGAAAAATTGTTGCTTTTCATGCCTCTCAAATTCCCTCTTCTAATTTGTGCTTATCATCTTTAGTCACTGACTCTATTCCTTTGATTTTGCATGAAACATCAACATCCGGAGGAGAGTCATCAAGTGAGGGGGAGTCGGACGAAGAAGAACTCGTTGAGGCATACCAACAACTTCTTGCGGAATCAAAGAAGATGGCCAAACTTAACAAGAAGTTGAGGAAGCAACGACATGAAGTTCAAGACGAGAATCAAGCTTTAAAGATCAAACTTCATGATCTCGAGGAGGAACATGGACGGTATTAGACAACAATAGAATCCTCCAAGAAAAGCTAAACCAATCGGAGACAAACGCTAAATCATATATGGACAAGATTGGTTTTCTTGAAAAGCAGTTTGAAGAAATTCATGTCACCAACCAAGCTTTGACCAAGCAAGTTCATCAACTCAAATCCGACATACAAAGGCTTTCAACCGGTTCCAAGAAACTAGATTGTATGTCCGGATTAGGTCAAACAAGCAAGGTTGGTTTGGGATTTAAAAAGGACCAAACTGTGCATGCTTCAAGTTCCACAATGAAATTGAAAGGAAGAACTTGTCACCTATGTGGACTTGAAGGACATTTGGTGAAGGTTTGCCCGAAAAAGAGAAAGAAAAATTCTTCGGCAACTTCATCTACGGAGCGGACTCAACGGAATCAAAAGACACATCAAGTCAAAGGAGTTCACTCAACCCACCAAAGGTCCGAGCCACAACATCAATCATTCAAGTGGATTATTGCGAGGCAAAGACCTAAGGTGGATCAACAGTCAAAGCTACCAACCCCCGGGCACAACGAATCAAGACAACCCAAGATCCGACGATTTTGGATTCGGAAAGGTGATATCTTTCCTTGTCTTAAGTTCTAAATAGCTTATGACTGTGTGTAATGCTTTGATTGGTTTTCCCTTCATATTTTTCTTAATCTTTGCATTACATGTTTTTCAATGCTCTTTGTTTTTATACTTTGTTTTTGAACAAAAGGTTTTTTTAACGAACAAGTGCATTGAATAAAAAAGGGCTTCACGTTCATTCACTCCAAATTAATTTTACTTGGATTATCAACTTGACTCCTTAATCATAATCTTGAAGACACTTCATTAGAGGAGTTGTTTAATTGAGCATTGGTTAAATTGACTTTAATTACATCCTTTCACGCATTTAGAAATTTATTATGCTTTTGATATCATAATATTTCAATGTTGCAATGATCATTTATGTTAATTAATTCATCTTTTAAGTGATCAAAGTCAATTTCTCTCTCAATGATCTCTTGGTATAGTCATTATCATATTTGATTGCTTAGTCGAGTATGAATGCGAGATCAATTTTTGGTTGAATACCTTATATATTAAATAATTGATAGCCAATTGAGGGGGAGTCAAAGAAATGTAAAATGCTCAAAAGATGTGGAAAGAGTTACATCCTAATGAGGAGTGTGAAAACTACCACCACATGGAGGAAATGAAAGAAAAAGATACTCCATGAATGCAAAGCAAATTTTTGTTTTGAAAATGTTGATGAAATACATATTGAAATATTTGACTCAGTCATATTTCATGGTTGGTATAAGGTGGGATTTTTGATAAAAGATGCTCAAAGAGCCACTCCTTCAACAGATTGTCTAGATATATTATCTAACTTATCGGGGATTTCAAACATCTATTGATCTTTGTATTTCATTTTCTTTACCAAAATTGATGATTTGATAAAGGCATTACTCATAAGATCAGGTTAGATGTAATTGAAAGTGGTCAACTTTAAGAGTTTTAATTTTCATAAATTTTCGTTTCATTTTTGAGTATTTTTGGTAGATTTGGTATAATCTATTTCTTGTTGCATGAAACGATGACTTGTGTTTAAAGTTGATGCGCTAAAGTGCTTACATACTCTTTCTGGTTTTTATTCTAAATTATTCTAATGAAAGAAATTTGGATTGAATGGCATCTGTGTGAATTCATTGTTTAAAGCACTTAAATGGATTTCTTGATGGAATACAAATCGGTATTTGAAAAGTTTCCAAAATCTGGATTTGTTTCAAGAAATTATTTGATTTTTGCTTTCTGGTACCGGTACGCAATCTGCATTTTTGGTATATACCGGAACTGAGCTTTTATCTCTCTTTCTCTATGAACTAATTTCCTTTTGTCTAGTATGTTCACTGTTTGACAATTTGTGACAAAAAGGGGGAGAAGAGAAATGACGGAGATGAGATCATCAAGAGAGGACAAACGAAAATGGAAAAATGAGGGAGAACCGAAAATGATGATCGTATCACAAAGGGGGAGAACAGAGATGCTCAAGAACATGGAGAACATGGAGAACAGAGATGCTCAAGATAGGGGGAGATAAAGAAAAAATTGAAAGAGCCGAAAAACAAAAGAACCAAAAGGACGAATCAAATGTAGGATTTTAATTTCTAACGACTAACGTTTGATTTTGTTTGGAGTTTTGTTTTGCAGGAATTACATCACTTTAAGACTCCAAGTCCTAAGTCATAGAGTATGTTCTAGGATTGTTTGGTTCAAATGTAATTTTGTATTTATTGGATCTTTCACGCAAAGAAAATCAATGTTTTGGTGATGACATTGAATTTCGGATTTTTTGGTTTAAGATGAGTGACTTGAGCGTTTTATGTATTTTTGGGTTTTGTCACGAAATTGCCAAAGGGGGAGATTGTTACGGCATTTTGGTGTTGGCATATTTCGTGAGTCAAGTCAGTGAGTTGAGTCGGAGTCTTAAAGGGATCAAATTGTCAATCAGCAATCAAAGACTTAGAGAAGATTCAACAAGAGCTCAAGTTGACACTCAGTGTCTTGAGTCTTGAAGATTGAAGATGAAGAATTGTGGATCAGTTACATCAATCTCAAGAAGAAAGTATTCAAAAGGATCAGGTATGTTTAACTAAATAATTTTGGTGATCCGAATACTTTCTTATAGTGTAGAAACACTTGGATGAATTTTTAATTGCATAAAAATCAAAAACTGGACATGGGACATGTTCAGGATCCGGATCAGATGATCCAATCCGGATCCCGAAGGGTATTAGTTCATGTGCAAATCCAATCCGGATCCAAGCCTATTCTGATCCGGATCCCGAACATTGGATGTTGCTGAAATTCATGAACGATCCGGATCGGGCCTTGCGATCCGGATCCCGAACCCTTGGATTTCTGGAATCGTCAATCTCGTTACGACGATCCGGATCGCAGTAATTCCGATCCGGATCGCCGTCCTGAAAAATTCCAGATAAGGTATGTTTTTGATTCTTATCTCTTTCCAAAGGTTTCTAAACTA
This sequence comes from Tillandsia fasciculata, assembly GCA_029168755.2. NCBI lineage: Eukaryota > Viridiplantae > Streptophyta > Magnoliopsida > Poales > Bromeliaceae > Tillandsia > Tillandsia fasciculata. The sequence goes on along the minus strand of JAQOTM010000031.1, from coordinate 557,923 downwards.
TAAATAGACATTTAGGGTTTCTCAAAAACGTGGGAGCACGGCCGATCAATTTATAAAACACTTGAGAGCAACCCTAGAGGCTAGGTTTTTATCGTTCTTCTTTATAGCCTCTTTTAGGTCAATTCGATGGTTCTTTCAAGAACATATCTTTTGTCGAATTGATCTAATCTTTGCTTAGAGATTTTTTCCCATGGATCTTCATTGATAATCTAAGCAAAGGATCACCATCGAAGCCAATATTCTTACCGGCTGAGTTTGCGTCGTGGATTCGACGTGGCACCGTGGATTCGGTGTGTTGAAGGCGTTTCGTGGATTCGAAACGTGTGCTCGTGGATTCGAGTGGCGTTCGTGGATTCGAACGTGTGCAGTGGACGTGCAAACGGTGGAGCGCAAGGTCCGAAGAAGTTGAAGGAGGGGTTAAATCCGTGGAGACGGTAATCACCTTGTTATTCTTCTTTTCTTAGTGGATTGTTATTGCGTGGACATCCAACCGGTCAGCGCAAGGTCCGAAGAAGCTGAAGGAGGGGTTGAGTCCGTGGAGTCGGTAATCACCTTGTTATTCTTCTATTCTTAGTGGATTGTTATTGCGTGTTGGTCCCGTGGTTTTTCTCCTGGATTGGAGTTTCCACGTAAATCTCGGTGTGTTGATTTTTATTTTCCGCATTGTTTTCTATTTTTGCACTGAGATTGGTTTTTATAATATTACACCTATTCACCCCCCTCTAGGTGTTTGATAGTACCTATTTAGATCCTTGTGGATCCTAAATAACTCTACACCCCGCATTTGAGGAGTACTCGAGCAGCGGGAGGCAGAGCTGTCAGAGCAAAGCGAGACCCAAGAGTTATGGAGCCAGATGGTACCGGTGTCGGAGGCTGTCCGATGCCAGGAGGAAGCCTTGGAACGTTTGATGCGCCTGTTGGAGCAGAGAGCACAGCTGGTTGCAGTACCGCTTGAGAGTCCTCCAGCACCTTCTTCCTATGCAGTGGCATATTCAGTTATTCCAGTGGCACCGATGGAGCGAGCAGCCCCTCCGTGCCGACGAGTTGTGCCGAGGCACCGAGGTAGGGTGGATAGCGGATAGTAGCTGAGCTTCGGGACATCATTGATCGATGGAGTCAGTCCCGGCAATCTGAACCATCCCGATTCATAGGTCTGAGTTGGAGCCCTTATAGACATATTTGGGGTTGGTGGTGATGGAGAGACTATTTGAGTGCCTCCCTGTGCTAGGGAGTTTGTGCAGTGGTTGAACTGTGCGCTCCAGGTTTCGAGGGACGAGGCGCATAGGATATGTGTGACTGGAAGTGGATTGCGCCGGGATACCTTTCAGTTTAGTTGGTCCCTCCGTTACGGATTATTGACGCTTTGATGGAGCAGGCATGGTGTATGGAGCGTGTCGTTGTAATTCCATTGGATAGAGATTTGTCGGCAGAGGCATTTCAGATTTGTTCTTCCAGGGTAGCGGATTTCTGAGATGCCAGAGATCAGGTGGACCCCGATGGTAGCATCAGCATCTACATCAGAGTGGCGCGACGGTAGCATGGATTGGTTATCTACGAAAGACCGCATTTGTCACCCCAGTGTGAGCAGAGGCAGACTGAGCGACGACCACCTACATCGGGCGGATGAGTCTGTACCGCCCGGTTGGAGGGCGCTACGGTAGTGGACCAGGATGTCGCGGCTGTGATTTCCTTACAGCGGTTTGAGTTGAGTGTTTTTGGCTTTCCTGTCTGGACTGGAGGTAGAGCTGTTACCACGTGCACTAGAGGCACAGATTTCTGTTGGTGTTGTGCATGTGGGGGAGCCTTGTGGATCGTGTCCAGTATAGTTGAGACTTGGAATTATACCGTCAGGTGTTACGGTTCAGTGGCAGCTTCACGACTCGGATTGAGCACACAGGATGGACCAGTTGGTGCGGTATCGTGCAGCGGCTGATTGTGGAATGAGATCAGTTACCCTTCCGCGAGTTGGACTAGAGGAGTTCAATTTCACAGATCACCGGGGTATCCTTCCTACAGCTGTGGCTTCAACGGTTTGCGGCTTGGTGCTACTTTGGATCGTTGGTGACGATTAGGACTAGAGGTTGTGTCCTTAGGGGTCACGGTTAGGTTGTAGCTTCGTTTTTGTGGCCACAGCAGGAACGACATCAACACTTTTCTCTCCCCTTTTCTCGTTATTGTGCTGAAATTTACGAACGGGACGAAAATTTTGAAAGGCTGCTTCAGAAATGGAGACAGTGCCCGAACCTGTTCTTGTTTGATTGGGGCGAAGGCACTGGCCTTTCGAAATTTCTGGACTTTTCGCTAATTTCAGTTGTTTTCTAAATAGAGGGTTGAGAGTTGATGACTTTCCTGCTCGTGGGGCCTTACCTTCCCTGGTTGGTTGTGTTGGTTTTGTCGGTTTGGTCTTGTTGTGGTGGGTTGTTTTAGTTTCGGGGACGAAACTTTCTTTTAGTGGGGGAGGATGTAAGGATCCGGATCCCCGCATTGAGTTTTCTGGTTGTTTGGCAGCGTTCGGAGGCCTGCGTGGTGTGTTGGTGGAGTTTGTGCGCAATTTGGACACCAGTGGTGGACTTCGGGCCTTAAAAATGGATCGTGGGAGTTTTTGGAGGACCCGTCGGGTGTTTGGAAGTGGTTTCGCGCGATTCAGATGTCAAAATTGGACTCCGGGCGAAGTTTGGATAAAAGTTTACCTCTCCGGTCGCCTTCGGGAATTTTTAGAGTTGAAATTTGGCAAATCGGACTTCAGATTTGGAATCGGAGCGGGAATCGGATCAAGTAGGCTATCCGGGGGCATTCGGCAAATTTTTGGACGAGAATTTGGAGAAACGGACATCGTTTTTGGTTTCAGCGCGCGAAATCGCTAAGAATGGACTATTTACTTGTCTGTTTTGGAGCCCGGTTGAATTGCGCGTTTTTCGAGGCATGGCGGCACATTTTTCGAGGAAAAAAAGAGGAGCTGCGCATGCATGCTGGGGGGAGCCACGTGCGGCGCGGAGGAGCGGGGGGCCGCCACGTGGCGGGCCCCCACTCGCACGCGCGGGCGCGGGTGACACGCGCCTGTGGGCGCTCTGCGTGTCCCGCAGGCGCGGTGTAACGCGCGCGTGTGGCGCGCGGGAGGCCGCACCACACGCAGCACGCCACGTGGCGCAGGGGAGCTTGCCTGCGCCTGGCGCATGCTCCCCTGCACTGTGCACCGGCCGGCTGGGGCAGGTGCACCGTGGACCCGGTGCACCGGGAGCCCCCTCCCTCCTCTCTTTTCTTCTTCTTCTTCTTCATGCTTCACCCCGAGCTCCATTTCTCCTCCTTTTCTTTTCTTTCTTCTTCACCCGAGTGAGAGAGGGAGTGAGGGAAGAGACTTTGTGTGGGTGCGACGGTGCGCCGTGGACCTCGTGGAGCGCGCAAGATTTTCCAGCTGGACGGATGCGCAGCGCGACGCTCGTCTTTTTGTGTTCTCCTTCGTCGCGTTTCGGTACACGAGCTCCCCCGTCCTACTCCGACCTCAGTTTCAGGCGATTTTTGCGCCGTTGGATCCACGACGGACAGAGCTACGAATTTGGTATTTTCCGCATTTCCTGATTTTGCGCTTTTCAAGGAGTTCTTCCTCATTTTCTGAGGACCTTATTTGCTGTGCGGATTTTTGAGGGCAGCAGATTGATGGAATTTTATCTCCGCAACCGGGCATCGGACTGAGACGCTCTTATAGACTTTTTCCATCTACTCGTCACAAGGATCGTCACCGTATTTTTTCTTGGATTTTCTGGAGGCTTCCCTGAAGGTGTACACTTCCCTTTTATCTGTACATGAGTTTATAGTTATTTGGTTTTGGGTTTCTGCGCGCCGATATTGTGGAATTTGTAACTTGGCCTACTGGGCTCCGTTTTGGGCGTGCAGGTACCCGTTTCGAAGCTATCGACGTGAGGAACGCTGTGGTATTTATTTCAGAATTTCTGGAGCCTTTTCTGCAGGTGAAAAACCATCATCTTTGCGGCTGAAATTACAGAGGGTATTATTTGGTTAAATTTTGGGAATAAAGTGTAACTGTGGCCTTGTGTTGTACCCAGGAGGGTTTGTGGACGGTGCTGGACCTGTTTGACTCGGAGTTATTATTTTTCTGGTTTTCTCAGCTGTACGACCCCGGACAGTTAGCACTTTCAGGTGGGTGGCCTTATCTTCAAGTTTGGTGGACTGAACAGTAAATCTGCTATGGTAGGAACATGCATGTTAGTGGATTCTTATGTAGCATGCTAGAATGTAGGAATGGTTATTCCTTGCAATTATCAGTTGATCTCTTTTGCTTCCTACTACCTGTTAAATATTTAGTCTCTTGGAACTTGACCTAGCACCCCCGTCATATATTGCATGTGTAACCAGACCCGTAGAAAACCCTCACTTGGGCTAGGGTTATTTATGTTTAGACATCCACACCTTATGTTTCCTTCCTGGACTTAGTGTTATCCTCGCCCGGGTAGTGGGCCGAGCGGTCGGGACTTCTTTTTAGTGTGGGATGCATTTGCACTTGTGCTTGGGGGCAGAGTGGAGTCTGGTAGATGTAGTGGATTGCTGGTCTGTACCGGGAACCGTTTGGGGTAAACGGTGGTCCCCGGAGGTTTTGTTTTCTCCTGTTTGGGGTTGCCGCCACTCTGTTAGTGGCAGTAGTTCACTTGTGTTAGCCGGACCTAGAACCCAGAACCTTTTTCGACACACACATGATTTTAGTTTATCAATATTTTCTTCCAAGCATCGAAGGGCTGCTGGAGTCTGTTCTTGTTTGATTGGACAAAGGCATCAGCCCTTCGGGGTTTGGGTAAAACACTTGTTTTCTAATTGTTTTTCTAAAAAGAACTAAAGTCATTAAATATGGATATCTTCCAGATCAAAATGGTTTTCGATAACAAATGTCACCTTTTCCTGTAAATCTCGTCACTCGAAAGGATTCGAGTGGTCTGGGTTCTAGGGGCCGTTCCTTGTCGGGACTTTCGGGTCCTGTTGCTGTCTTCTGCGTGTGGTACTGAGGGTGTTGTGTTCTCGAACCATAAGGGGTCGGAAACTGCGATAGGCGGAGCCTAGAGTCTATTCTTGTTTGATAGGGTTCTTAGCACCGACCTATCGGGTTTTCCAACCCTTATGGTGTCGGCCCTCCTGAGTTATAGGTGTGGTTGGTGTTCCGTTGTGGGAGCCGTTGGGGATGACGGTGGTCCCGGGTCGTTGAGTGTTGTCCGACCAGTTTTGTAGCCCTGAGTTGTGGGTCGTTCCTGGCTGTGGAGTATCTCCAGCCAGCGTGTTTTGTGCTGCGAGCTTTTCGAGAGGCTAGTGTCTCGTGTTTCGTGTGAGCTGATCAGCTGAGTCGTGGAGAGTGCTCCGACTGTTGTGCGAGATGTTAGTGGACGCTGGGTCCTTCCGTTCAGTGCGTGAGCGTGGATTTTTGACTTTAGCCTGCAGTGCCAGTTGAGCTCGACAGAGTGCGTGGATACCTGTGTCCTCGTTGGGGTCGCTCCCCTCGAGTGCCCCGTCCGGAGTGGGTCTGCACTTGGTATCGCGACTTGTCGACACTGTCCCTCTGGCTGGCCAGTTTGGCAGTCACGGACGCCCTACGTAAGTCCTCTCCTCCGTGGACGTCAGGCAGTGGGTCCTACGTAAGTCCTCTCCTCCGGGACGTCAGGCAGTAGGTTGGCGCAGGTTTGACTGGACCCGATAGGGCAGTCAGTTTAGATTGGGTGGTCGGAGATGAGTGTTAGTTGTGCACCATGTTATTATCTGTTCCATTTTCTTGAGCATCTAGATAGAGGCATAGTAGCTGTAGAGTTACTTTTCCAGCCCTTTCATTTCAGCTTTATTATTGTTACTTTATGCCTCTAGTAGACTTAGTGGGCAGACCGTCGGGCTTGTTGGCGGCACCCACTGGGAACTACTTGGGACGTAGTTCTCACACCCGTCGTGGTGTCTTTTCCCCAGGGACTTCTGCTTCTGTTCCTGCTGCACCAGTTGCTGATTCTGCTGATCGAGGTAAGGGAGTCGCGAGATAGATCCCTACCAGTCGTCCTCTAGAGAGAGTAGATGTACCCACTTTTTGTATTTTGAGAGAGTTACTGTTGAGTGACCTTGTAGTGAGGTATAGAGTTGTACTTTACTTTTATTGCTGTGAGGACTTGTGATGTATTTTATCTATTTTAGCAGTTTACTTTCAGCTCTGATATCTGTATAGTATAGTTGATCTTTTGCAGGTTAGTCGCTTTGCCTAAACGGGGCTTCCCGTGTGGGCGGCGGATCTGTTAGCGAGCCCGGGTCGCAGTTTCGACGCCGGGGCGTGACACAAAATACTTAACCAAAATTTCTCAAACTTTGCAGAAATAATCTAAGGGTCCTACAGTCCCTGACTACCAAGTTTGAGCCATTTTGGTCCATCGCTTGCGGAGTTTTTCCGAGGCGGAGTAAACCTAGGTTTCCGGCCATCTTTTGCTCCCGCCGGCCATGCAACGTGCATAGGGGCTTGGGGCTTGGCAGGGAGCATCCTAGGGACCTATCTAACCTACTGCTAGAAGTCTCGGGTTCAAACAAACCGGGGTTTAAAAACCTTACCTTTGCCGGAGTTGGGGAAGATGGAAGAAGCCGGTTTCACTCCCTCCTTCTTTGCACGGCCACAACAAGCTCCCAAGAGAGTCCACAGGCACAGGGAACACCACAGGAACACTCCAATCCAAACTTGGCAAGGTTTGGTCCCAACCTTTCTTTGTTCTCTCTCTCTCTTGGGCTAACTCTCAATGGGTTGTGTCCCTCGGCCAACCCAATGCACAGGGATGATATGGGGTGATGCTGAGGAGTCATGTGATGCTTCGGACTTCCCCCGACCCCTCGTGCATGCACCCAAAGGAGACCAAGAGACAAAAATATTTAATGCAAGATTCTTTGCAAAATCCCTTTGGTTCGGTTCACACCTAACCCTAGCCTCCGAGATCCTCACAGTAGGTGCAAAATGCACCCAGAACCCTAACCTATATGCCCCTTAAATTTTGGTACATAAAATAATAACATTTCTTCAAAAATACCCCATTTTTCGGCACTTTTTACGCATTTCGAGAAAATTCGTTCGTCAATTTGCGAAACAGACTTCGCCACGATGTCAGGCTCGTCGAGACCTGCCAAGTAGCCTGTTTGTTTACTTGATTTGGCGCTCATATAAAATCTCGGGCCATAAAGTTCGACAGATTACAGTCTGACGCACGCACTTCGATTCACCCCGATCGCCAAACGCGAAAACCGTCAGTGCCATCGCACTCAGAACGTCAAAATTAGCTAGGTTCGACTACTCATATCCCTATGTTAGGGTTCCAGACGGCGAAACGACCGTTAGCGATCAAAGGGGATTAAAAATAGGGGTTTACTATTCACTTTAAGTTGTGGGGCCCGCCTGCTTCTTTATTGATTTCTGGAAGATCCGATCGTCAGATCGTTGACATATGTATATTAATTTTTCATGTTTCGACGAGACGATCGCAATGGTGATCTCGGATTTTCGAGATCAGGCCCCAATCAAAAGTCGATATTTTTAAGGCCACTATTGCCTATTAATTCCCCATTTTGCCATTTAAATCATCTAGAAAATTATTTAAACTTATATTTTGGATTTTAAAAATCACGGTTACTACACTATAACTCGCAAATCCATCTCCCACCGCTGACTAAGCTAAAATCGGCGCTGGTACCGATCTCATCAACCTCTCGTCGAGCTCTGCTGGCACTATCCAGTCCAAAAGCCCCTCACCTCAACAATAACTGTCGATCTTGGCCAGTCTCAAATAGCATCCATTTTGGTCGGATTTCCACCGCCGCCCCTACGACTAGAATATGTAATCCAGGAAGATATGCTCTCAAAGCTAAACTTGTACCAAAACAACTTGGCATAAAGCTTCTTCCCCACAGACTTTGTCACACCATCTACAAATGCTTCACAAGCTCTAAATCACTCAGGGAGGGGGGTAAAAATAAAAATATGCCTGGAGAATGCCGCTATCAATCCGTTCAAGTCCAACTGGAACACAGAATTCCTCAATCTTAAAGGCAACAGGGCTTTAGTCATTCCATTGGCCTCACCGTACTCATAATGCCCCTACCGTGTCTTGAACACCATCAAGGCAAAGTCCTCGGCTGTCTAATTCCAAGTAGGTACTCGCATCATACAATAACTGCCGGAGTATAGCTCCATCAAAAGGTCCTAAATAATACCTGGACCTGCCTGGGCTCCAATCACAAAGAGTTCTCACGGTCGTGTATCAACGACGTGTCACTAGGTAGAACAGACCCTCTATCCATCAGATCCCCACACCTGCGCCCTCAACTTTCACAGCTCTACAAATGATATTTAACGAGGTGCTAATAAAGTTGGCGCGGTTCCCAAAACTATGTCTATCGCAATCTTAATCTCCCTATCTGGCGGTATAATCATAGGCTCAGGTGGACTCACGCCCGGGATCTCACGGGCACAAGGGGTATCCTTGAGTCCCGGTGCCGCCGTAGGCACCTCTCACACTGTCGCTGTAACCCGAGTACCCTAACAGTCTCAACGAACAAGACTTCCATTGTCTGCCTCGCAGAAAATCAAAGTCCTTTTTCTCCGCAGTCAAACATCCTGTGGCACTGTGCCAGCCAAACCCAAGCACTGGGTCAAACACCGATTGCCACAAATACCCATAAGTCTGCCGGTATAGCTCGCGGCCTCAACTGCACTGGACATGATCCACAAGCCTTCCCCACCTGCACAATACTAACAGTAACCTGTACCTCAAGTGCATGTGATAACGACTCTACCTCTAGTCCATGCAGGAATGCAACATGCTCTAACTCCGACTGCTGTGATGAAATCACACATGCGACAACTCAATCCACTACCATGGCGCACTCCAACCAGGCGGCACAAATTCATCTGCTCGATGCAAGTGGTCGTCACTCAGCCTGCCAAAATATACCTTGACCGGTAACAAAGGGAGCACGACCGCTGTCCCTGCTCACACTGAGGCGACGAATATGGTCTTTCGCAGACAGCCAATCCACGCTACCGCTGCACCACTCTGATAAAGAGGCTGTTACTGCCATCGGGGTCCACCCGACCTCTGACGTCTCAGAAATCCACTATACCGGGGAAAATCAGGAGTGCCACTGCCGGCCGATATGTCCTCCATCATCTGGCATCAATCGCCTCTATCTAGAACTCGCCTCTAGCAGCAGATCCCCATCCAAAAGGACTGCAGCGCCAGCTCCAAACACCATGCCCACACTATCGAAGCACCACAAGATCCAAAACCTGCAAAAGAGGGACCGAATAAACGGAAGGGTATCCTGGCGCAATCCACTCTCAGTCACAGATATCCTATGCGCCTCGTCCCTCAAATCATAGAGCGCGCAGTTCGACAACTGCGTAAACTCTTTGACACCAGGAGGCTTTCAAGTAGTCTCTCCATCACCACCAACCACGATTCTACCCCAAGAGGCTCCAAACTTAATCCTATGAATCGGGGTGGTTCATCTGCCGAAACTGGCTCATCTAATCATTGGTGTCCCATAGCTCATCAGCTGTCAACTATCCACCCTGCCTCGGCGCCTCGGCACTAAACATTGGCACGGTGGGGCTACTCACTCCATCGATACCACAGAAATCCCCGCCCCTGAGGATACTGCAATCGGGTGGTCTCAGAAGGAAGCACTGTCGAGCTGCCCGCTGCTCCGACGATCGTGTCACTAAAACCAGATGCTCGCTCACTCTGCCGCTGATAGCCTGTGACAATCCTGTCATCTGGGTCCAGAGTTCACAGACTCCAATCTGGTATCCGGCCTGAAACAACTAGCTCAGACCCAACAGCTGCACCAAAGTGCACCCGGGTCAGGGCCCAATGTCGGGGAGACACCGCTCGCCACGACAAACCGCAAATCAGCACACCCCAAACACTCGACCCAATCTGGCGAAAGTCAAAGACATCTCTCTATTTCTGTAACCTTATGTTGTCTGCAGCCAACATAACTGTCCCACAGAAATAGAATATGTCGATCCCTCTTCACTCACAGGAAGAGTCAAACAAATAAATCACCGACTTTCGCAAAATGTCGCGTCCCTCGCGCCCAATCATCCTAGGGTCCGCCAAAAGCCTAGGGTTTCCTAAGTCCCAACTGACCTATCCCTAAGCTCTGATACCAACCTAATCTGTCACGCTCCGGGTGTAAACCAGAACCCGGGCCCGTCCACAGATCCGCCGTGCACACGGTATTTTCCGTGTACACGAAGCGCCAATAACCTGCTCAAATATAAGAGAAATAATAAAAGAGCAATAAAAACAGAGCTGAACTAAAACTAATACATCTCAGACTGAAGCTGAAAATAAAATACAATATATCTGTATAAATAATACATCAGTCTCTCCCAGCTCACAAAAATAAATACAACCTGCTGGCAATGGCCAGTCCCAAAGTAAAAGTACAACCGTCTGAGGAAACATGGGTACACCAACAGTCCAGCTAACACGCTCATCCTGCCTCGAGATCTATCTACTCAGCCGTTCTCTCTCCTCGGCCCGCCACTGAAAGCCCAGTAGCACTCGCAGAAGACACTGCAAAACAAGGGGGAAGAAAAAGAGGAAAGAAGAATGGGGGTGAGAACTACTAGTAAACCAGTAGCCTCCCCTAGTGGGTAAAACCTCAAACTCTGACACGCCCACTAGGTCTACCAGAGGCAAAAGAAAAAGAAAGGAGGTGGAAGTAAAGTATAACAGCTGATGAATGTGCTACGACTAGTATGCCTCTAAAATGCCGAGCTAATAGAGTAGCTAAATGTATGCATCAGAATAGAAATGCCTGCCTGAACAACCCAATCCGACCACCAGTAAACACTGATACTGCCTACTCTGCCGCGACGGGTATGCCAGCCTACGCATAACACCAAAGCAAGGAGTCTCAAGGACTCGAAGTCTGTCAGTCGCGCACTCCGGAGTGGCACTCGTGGGGAGCGACCCACACGAGGAAAAGTATCTCAGTAACATAAGTATCATAAATCAGCAGGACTGGATCATGACTCTGATCAAAGTGGGAAAACCCATCCACTAAAGAAAGACCCGATCTCAACCTGGTGCAAGATAGACAAATCGTGGGAACTCCATCCACTAGAGACCTCATACCCAATCTGATGCATAAGAAATCTTCGGTCAACCGCCCAATGTCCGCGGTTGCCGGAAGATCCTGCCATCAAGCCTTGCCTGTCCCAAAACCCAAGAACCTGACTACACTATCCCAAACCACCTGCTCGCGCATGAGCTGCAAATACCCTGAGCCTCAAATGAAAGGAGAAAAGAATAATAAAAAGGGTTTCTCCTATGTCAATTCCAGCATGATAGTGTAGCAGAAAAAGGTGGCCTATCTAGGTGACCATACAAGCATGCAATTGTCCCAAGATAATATAAAATAAAAGAGATGTCGATTTGTTTTTACCTTACTAAAGCATGCTGATAAATATATAAGGATAGTAAATAAGAGGTAGCCTGTGCCTGTCTATACTGCATGCCTAAAGCCCACAATTTATTAATTAGCCTTATTTTTTAACATGATGTTACCGCTCTATAATTTTAACCCCCATTGAGACAAGTTCTAACAGTATATGCTTTAATCTCAATTAGGCCTGCCGTTGTCACCTATAAAGTGCATTTAGCCTTTTAATCAAAAAAGCAACTCCAATGCCTAGCGGGTAATCAAAGGTAAGGGGTTCACCACAGCACCCATAATCACAATCATGTCTCACATCCAACCTCTGGTCAACCGCCTACTATCCGCGGTAGCCACGATACCCCAGAAGCTAAAATCTAGGCCCCGTCTACACTATGCCAACCCCTGCTCAAACCCGAGCAACAAATAGTCACCTGACTAAAGAATAGGGAGAGAAGAAGCAAACAGAGTTTCTTCTAAATCAAGTCCCAACATATAGTGTAGCGATAAAAACTGGCCTAACAAGATATCCAAATGAGCCAGCCTAGGTCCTCATGAGAGATAGGAGAAAGTGTGACAAATAGTGGTTCGACCAGTGTATCAATTAATAGCTTCACTCGGGTATCATCATCATGCTAAATCATTTTCCGACCACACATGTCTATAATCTGCTAATCATCCTCACATAAACCATCCCCCTATGCCTGTCCAAAAGATCCTCAAGTGGTACCCTCCCGCAAAACATTTCGTATATCCCAATATGAAGGTACAACCCCCATGCAAAGTTAAATGCCAATATTATACCCATATAAGCATGTATAAGTTCCAACCACTATCAAGTTTCTACTATAGTGTTTTCCAGATGATAGGCTCGTAATTATTTTAGTTAAACATGCATGTCCAATAGGTGAGCATTCAAAATGTCCAATAGAGAAGATCTCTCTAATATTCCTAGTGGGTAAGTCAGACAAGAGGGATATAGCAACCACCCACCTGAAATTGTGCAAACCAAAGCTGTAAGAATCTCCTCGCTGTCCAATATCCCTTTTCACGCCACATGCCCAAACAGATAAACCGTCGCGATCCCTGTCCACAATTACCCCAAAACATGCAATTAAACATACAATTACCCTCAAGAACATGCTATCCCAACAAACAGTCCAGAGTTGTGCCTTTTTCACCTGCGAGTTATGCACAGAATGTGAGGACCCGAATCCCCACTCTAGGGTTTACTGTTGGTTTGGTGGCTTCAGGGAGTGTGTGTGCGCGCGTCGGGCCCAAGAATTGAATTTCTGGTAAAATTGGAGCTTGTTTTCTTTCTGAAAGTCCATTTTGGGAGTGTGAGGTGTTTGCGCGCTTATTGGAGCTAAGAATGTGACCCGGCACGAAAAATAGATCAAGTTTACTTTTCCGGAAATTTTTGAGAAATTTTAGAAGTGGAATTTGGCCGAACGGACCTCGGATTTGGATTCAGCGCGCGAAAACGAGCGAAATGGACTATTTACTTGAATTTTTCGGAGCCCGGATGCGAAAACACGGATTTCGAGGCAACTTTTACTGTTCCGGCGCCGGAGGATCGCCGGCGGCGGCGGAGCGCGGCGGCGCGGGCTCGGGCAGGCGGCGGAGCGGCGCGGGCAGGCGCGCGGGCGCGCGGGCAGGCACGCGGTCCACCGCGGAGGCGTGCACCGTACGGAAGGGACACGTGGCGCTTTCCTGTTGGCCGGCGCAGCAGGCGCGGTCCACGGAATTTCGGCGCGGGTGCACGGTAGACCGGGAGGACACGTGGCGACGTGTGGTTGGCGGGTTCTGGTGCACTCGGTCCACACGACTGAGGCAGCTGCCTCGAGGCGCGTGCCCGACCCGGAGCCGGCGGCGGCGCGGCCTCGCACGTGGGCGCGGCGTGGGCGTTGACCGGGGCGACGTGGGGGCGCCACGTGGCGTCCCGTGGTTGGTCGGGCGCAGGGGTGCACGTCGCCTGGTCGGGACGCGTGGCATCACAGGATTCGTCGGGGTGCGTGCGCCGGGTGCGGGGAGCAGATCAGGGACACGTGGCGGCCTCTGGGCGTTTCGGGCGCGCACAGTAACGGGCCGGCCCATTACTGTAGCAGCCCGAAAGTTCCGGGCGCCCGAAAAGTTTGGGCCAAATCCGAAAAGGGGGATTTTGCGGGCTGGGCCTATAAATACCAGGCTTGTGAGGGATTTTTGCCCCCTTTCCCGAGCTCCTCAGCCCATGGTCCCTTTAGGAAAGTTGTAGATCTTCGAGTCGCGCATCTTCTGGCAGAGGCCCGAATTTTCTGGAAGCTCCGGCGATGACGTTTCCGGCATCATAGCGCAGTGCGACGATTTACAGTTGGAAGCCCGTTATCGTCACTTTTCGGTCTGAAAATTCCACAGAGCTACCCCGACAGTCTTTTTCGGAGATTTTTGCGGCATTGGATTCACGAGAGGTATATCTTCGACTTTTGTGTTGAGTGTTTTGTCTAGATATGGGTTTTTGGCACGGTTTTCGAGGCTTTACTGAGCCCCTGTTTTGCTGTGAGAATTCCTGGACAGCACCCACTTGTCGGATTTTTATCTCCCCATCCGGATATCGGATTTCGACGATCAAGAGCCTATCGACATCTGCACTTCGCGAGGATCGCCGTGGTATTTTTATCGGAATTTTTAAAAAAAATATTTTCAGGTGGAATTTCGTGGCAAGAGGACTGACTGTTCATGCAGGATTTTTTGGAACTTGAAATTTGTGTGGATTTGTATGTAATTGTGGATTGTTGTTGTTCTCAGGACATTGTGAGCACTACAACGGTGTTGCTAGCTTGGAGGATATTGTGTTTTGGCTGTTTTTGGACTTCCTTATCTGTACAACCCTGGACAGTTGTGCGCTTCCAGGTGGGTGGCCTTGTCTCCAAGACTTATGGAATGTTCATTAATTCTGCTAAAGTAGGATCATGCATGATAGTGATACTCTTGTGTAGTATGCTAGAAAGTGTTAGTTGATAATCTTTGTATTATTTGATGATCATGCAATCTCTTGTTTCCTACTAGCTGTAAATTAGTGTTATTTCGGAACTTAACCTAGCACCCCCGTCATATGTATCATGTTTAGCCAGACTTTAGAAAACTTCAACTTGGGCTAGGTTTATTTTGTTTAGACATCCTCACCTCTTTTCTGGACATAGTGTTACTCGCCCGGGTAGTGGGCCGAGTGGTCCGATTTCTTAGTGCGGGATGCTTTCTACACTCGTGCTTGGGGGCAGAGTGGAGTTTGGTAGAGATAGTTGATCTTACATTTGTGTCGGGAGCCGTTTAGGAGGACGGCGGTCCCGAGGTATTTCGTTTTCCTATTCTTTATTGGTTGCCGCAGTGTTAGTAGCGGCGGTTTACCAGTGTTAGCAGAACCTTGAACCCAGAACTGTTTTTAGACACACATATGATTTTAGCCAACCAATGTTTTCCTCCAAGCGTCGTAGGGTCGCCCGAGTCTGTTCTTATTTGATTGGACAAGGGCTTAGCTCTACGAGGCTTGGGTATAAAAACTTATTTTCAATGGTTTTTCCTAAAAAGAACTAAAAATCATTAAATATGGATTTCTTACAGATCAAATGGCTTTTCATAAGAAATGTCACCTTTTTCTATAAATGTAACCAATTGAGATGATTCAAGTGGTCTGGGTTCTAAGGTCTGCCTTTTCCTTTGGAACGAGAACAACGAGAGGCTATGCCTAGAGCCTGTTCTTGTTTGATAGGGTTGTAGGTTCTAGTCTTTCGGGGTTCCCGGATCCTCTACTATTGCCTGTTGTGGGGTGTATCCTGTTAGTGAGTTTGCAGGTTGGGTTGATGTTCTGTGGTTGGGAGCCGTTGGAGTCAACGGTGGTCCCGTGTCTTTGGGTATTGTCTATCTAAGTTCTGTTAGCCCTGAGTGGTAGGTTGATCCTGGCGGTGGAGTGTCTCCAGCCAGTGGGTTTTGTGCTGTGAGTTGTTGGAGAGGCGAGTGTCTCGGGTTTCGTGTGAGCTGATCAGCTGAGTCGTCGAGTGTGCTCCGACTGTTGTGAGAGATGTTGAGGATTGAGTTCTTCCGAGCAGAGCGTGAGCGTGGATTTTGACCATAGCCTGCAATGCCACCTGAGCGACAGAGTGCGCGGATACCTTTCCTCAATGGGTTCGCGCCCCTCGAGAGCCACACCCGGGGTGGATATGTTACTCTTGTATCGCGACTTGTCGATGCCGTCCCTCTGACTGAGCCAGTTTTGGCAGTTACGGACGCATTCCCTCTGACTGAGCCAGTTTTGGCAGTTACGGACATAGTCCCTCTGGCTGAGCCAGTTTTGGCAGCTACGGACGCCCTACATAAGTCCGGTCCTCCGGGATATACGGCAGTAGGTACGCGCAGGCTTGACTGGACCCGAGGAGGCAGTCGGTTCAGATTGGGTGACTATACTGTTATATTAGGAGAGGCATCATATTTTCATCTGTCCCGCTTTTTGAGCATCTAGATAGGGGCATAGTAGCTGTAGAATTTATTTCCCAGCATATTTTTCTTCAGTACTGCATTATTCTTTATTCCTCTAGTAGACTTAGTGGGCAGACCGTTGGGCTTGTTGACGGCACCCACTGAGAGCTACTGTGGGAGGTAGTTCTCACACCCGTCGTGGTGTCTTTTCCCCAGGGATTTCTACGCCTGTTCCTGCTGTTCCAGCTGCTGCTTCTTCAGATCGAGGTAAGGGAGTCGCGAGCTAGATCCCTACCAGTCGTCATCGTCCTGAGAGTAGAGGTACCCCTACCAGGAGATTAGAGTGGTTTGTTGAGTGACCTTTGTAGAGAGGTATTGAGTTGTACTTTTCTTCTTCTTTGAGAGACTTTTGTATTTTGTTGTTGGTGAGGACTTATTGTATATTGTGAGAGTTGTATTTTATATTTATTTCTAGTAGTTACTCTCAGCTCTGATATCTGTTTAGTATAGTACCTTTCTTTGCAGGTTTGACGCTTCGTCTATACGGGGTTCACCGTATGGGCGGCGGATCTGTTAGCGAGCCCGGGTCGCAGTTTCGACCCCGGGGCGTGACACAGAAAATTTTCAAAAAAATACCATCGCGATCCTCGCGACGAGACGGTCGAAACGAGTACCTGCATGCTCAAATCCGAGTTTCCTACACTGAGATATAAATTCTGCAAGGGAACTACCCCAACGAATTCTGTACAGAAAACTGCAGCACCAAACACTGAAAATAATGCCTTTTTCACCTTCAGGAAAAATCCATAAAAATCCAAGAAAATTCGAGGATGCTCCTTGCGATGTGTAGATGCAAAACGCCTACTATAACGTCTCAATTCGATGCCCGTTTGCGGAGATATCGCCGAAATACCACGGTGCTGTCCAAATACTCCCCAATAGAAAATGGGTCAAAGAGAAGCTCGAAAAACTCCAATAAAAGCTCAGAAATAGGGGGAGCTCAAAACACGATAGTTGAAGCCCTACCTGTCGTGAAGCCAACGGCGCAAAAATCACAAAAAAAAAAGCTCGGGGTAGGCCGGGGGAGCTCGTGCACCGAAATGCGACGGAGAAGAACACCGAAGAAGAAGCGTCGCGCCGCGCCGGTAAAATAGAAATCTCGAAATGCGTGCTGTCGAAAAATCCAAAAATTGACATGTGCAAGCTCCTCTTCTTGGAGAAGATTTCTCCTTCTCAGCCCTTAGAGAGAAGGTGGCTCGAAGGGGTCGAAATCCCCAATAGAAGCTCCCTCGGATTGCTTATAGAGCAAATCCAAAACAAACAATTTAGAAAATACCCGTTGTGTCCCCAGAATAGGAAACATCGGTAGAAGTCCACCCGAAAGCTGCCAAGTGTCCCCTCCAAGTCAACCACCAATTCGGCGCGCGCCAATCGGCGCACGCCACGTGGCGCACACAGTGCCGCGGCGTCAGCGCGGCATGGCGCCTGCTCGCGCACGCGGCCCGAGGCGCCATCGTGCTCCTCGGTGCGCCCGGTGCTGTGAGCCCGCCACTCACAACGCGCCACGTGTCACGCCTGGTCCACCGTGCACCCCGCACCGAATTGTGAACCGCGCCTCGCGAGCCGTCCAATCAAGAAGCGCCACGTGGCCTCCCTCTGGTGCACGCCGCCCGCGTGGACCGCTCACCTGCCCGCGCGCCCGCGGGCCTGCCCGCGCCCCCGTGCGCCTGCCCGCGGCCGCGCGCCGCCTGCCCGAGCCCGCGCCGCCGCAGCCCGCCGCCGGTGACGGTGCCCGCCGTATGCCGGAATAGTGCTCCATGCCTCGAAATCCGTGTTTTCGCATCCGGGCTCCGAAAAATACAAATAAATAGTCCGCTTTCACCGTTTTCGCGCGCTGAGTCCAAATCCGGTATCCGATTTGCTAAATTCCATTCCTAAAAATTGCCAAAAGCATCCGGAAAGGTATTTTTAATCCGAATTTCGCGCTGAGTCTAAATTGGATATCCGTTTTGCGCGAAAACACCTCTAAACATCCGACGGGGTCCCCCGATTACCCCCGTGATCCATTTTAAGCCCGGAGTCCATCACTTGTGTCCAAATTGGTGCACGAACACCGCCGACATGCCACACAGGCCTCCAGAAGCTGCCGGTCACACTGTAGAAGCCTTACAGAGATCCGGGTCACCACACGAATTCACCCCGCGAACAGACGGAGTCTCCTTTGTATATGCACGTCGTCACAACCACAATATATACTTTAATCACACAGTCACATTGAGAGTCAAAGGGGAATTACAATTCATCACAACTATTAACACCATCACGATATTGAGCTAGGAAAAAGCCATAAGTTTGTCAAATCGGTGTCCACACGACACCCGGTTTTAAAAACGTTTTTGCAAATCTCTTTTAGGCGGCAACATAACTTTGAAAGGATAAATCCACGGGTTTAAAAGCAGTGCCCATACAACACTCAGTTTTGAAACCATTTTCATAATTATTTTTCCACGTGAAAACATGCCGCATGCAATACTAATAGAATCCTATTAAAGATGGTTCAACACTAAGACCAGAATTCAATCCAACATCCACATAGTTCCACAATAAAGGCAATCACAAAACTCACTAACCAAATAACCAAGATAATCAAAAGTAAGAAAGTGGAAATGTCACTAGCCCCACACGGGCTAAAACCCTCTAGTCGCAGCCTCGCCATCGTCCCGGATCCTATCTCGGCCTAACCTGTCACCATGTGGGAAGTCAGTGACAAGAAGAGTAGATGTAAGCAAGTACAAAACGGTAAATAAAAGCAAACCGATAAACCAGAGCATCCAAATTTTCCCTTCATAAGTCACCGCATCCCCTGTTTAGTCAGAAATAAAGCACCTGCCAGAAGGTCTAAAGACCTCGAATAAAAGTGAACACTTTGCTCTCACCATCGTGCTTTAACCCCTCCACGGTACTTGTGCAGCACTGTAAGTAACCGTGAGGCGTCCCCACCACGACACTTTCACCTTTGTGGGGTACACGGGTCAATCGGACCACTTCTCCGGAAAAGTACACCCATGCGGTGGCCAAACCGCCTGTGTACGTGTAAGCAAACCTTGAGCAGAATGACCGCAGCCATTATGTAACATAGAGCACCGCGATGCTCAGTCGCAACAGATAGTAACAAAGAGGGATACTAATGCGAAAAAGGGTTAGACAATAACAATTTGCACATTTACTCTACTCTCATATATTACGAGATGAAACCATGCTTCAAAACACAACAAAGGTACCCACCTGAAACGAAGATAAACAACCGCGCCCATGACCCTCCTAAGCAATCAGAACTTCACGCGGCCTAATAGAATAACCAAAAGCACAATTTAACACTTAACCCTAAACAGGCAAAATCAGTGGTCCCGACCACTGTAACATGAATCCCTTCCATTCCAAAATAATAAATCGATGAAAAACTAAAATCACTGTGCCAAGCGGACCGCGTCGTCAATCAAAAATCGTCGAGTCAAAACTGTCAAGCAAAACCGTAAAACTCAGATCAAATTAGATCTCTGACGGTAAAACCGATGGTTAACAACAACCGGACCGCAACTATATCATCGCGAACTACATCGGAACCCAAACCCGCTAACGAAAATCCAACAAAACCAAATTTCTCATCTGGTAGCCGACTCGGGACGTCAACGGTTAAGCCGAGAAAACCCCGACGGCGAAAACGATGAGAAAAAGGCCAGACGACGCGACCCCGACGATTTCGTCAAGGCGCGGAGCGACGGCGACGTGCGAAACTAGCACATGACATGGCGAAACGGTGGCCTAAATGACCTCGGTTGGCCAGCTAAGAAAAACTCAAAAACGGTGATCCCAACGGTGAAAACGGCACTCAAAACGGTGAAAAACGGAGTTATCGGGCTTCCGGGCTGAAGGATGGTGCACGGAGCTAGGCGTAGACCGGGTTCACAGCACAGTGGAGGCGGCGGCGCAGACCGGGCTCACCCCGGGCGCGTGCACCATGCGCTTTGGGCCGGGCAGCGCATGGAGAGGCGCGCGGCGGGTTCACCCGTTCCCGGTCGCGGCGGTAGCACCGGGTGCACGCCCAGGGCGTGGACCGCGTATAGTAAATCAGGATTTTGATTTAATTTTTTGATTTCGTCGTCTTTTCCGGCTCCGGTTGCGACCACGCGACCACGGCGGCTGCGGCGACGAACTCGTGAACATGATAACGGCGGCGGCGGCCTCCCATCAAATTCGACGGCGGCGGCGGCCTCCCGTTAATTCCCCCATGCTCTAAACCGCGGCAACTCTAACGATAAAACCATTGATCGGAGACTAAACGAAACATCGATCGGAAACACGATCAAACCTTCGATCAAGACCGATTAAAAACCATCGATCAAACCCGGTCAAGAACACGAACAAATCATCGATCAAAACCAAACAAAAATTCATGATCAATTTACCAAATAAATCGACCTCAAAAGAACACGAAAAACCCACGATTAAACCGCCCAAAGAGAAATAACGATCGCTAACCTTGCTCCGATGGATAAGGCAACGCGGTCTCGATCTCCGTTCTTTGCGGTGGTGGGAATCCGGATCCGCCCTCCGATGACGGTGACGTCTCGTTCCCGGCTCCCGGTACGTTGATCGAAGGACGGGTTCCTTCGCTTCCTCCTTCTCTATTTTTTTTTTTCATCCGGTTAGGGTTTCCTTTTCTTTTCTCTTTTCTACTTTTTCTTTCTTTTCTATCTCCGAACTAGGATTTCGTTTTGGTCTTCGGCACGCACAAGGGGGAAGGGTTTGAGGAGGCGATCTTTTAAAACTAGGGTTTTCCTTTCGGTAAACGGGGTATAATTATCTTTTTATTATCAATTTATTTTATTTTATTTTATTTTATTTTTTCTTTTCATACGTACGTAAAAAGAAAAAATCCCTATATCCGGATATTTATTATATAATAATAAATATGTATTCCCCCGAGATAATTCCAAAATTCCTCAAAAAGCGTGCCAGATCTTTTGCACGGATTCCGACGCGCGCTAAGTTACCGTGACCTTAAAAACCCCATTCCTGGAGGTCCCTAGGTCGGATTTCAGATCCGACCGCACTGCCGGTCATCGTTTTTCAGGCTCTATCCTAGAAAAATACCCGCACAGTGCAACGATCGACTTAAGAAAACTCGATAAAATAAGCCCCTAGCAACCAATTCATCCCGAAAGAAATTAAAAAAATGCAGGATAGGTCGTGACATTACTTGAATGCTTAGAAGGTGTTGCTTTCTTATTCATGATTCACTAAGCATCTAAATCACCACCAACTACTTTGAAAGAATTCCTGAGGGAATGACGTGGATTTGCATGAAAGCCAAGGAGTCGGTGGAGACTTCTTGGATTCGAACTTGGACGCGGATCGTGGATTCGAGACGTGTTGTGGACCAACAAAGGAGATCTATTTCGAGCGTATGCTAAAGGTTGAGTAGTGGTGTAGCGTAATCATATTATACGTGTTTTCATCTTAGTGATTTTTTCGTGTGATCGGTCCTGTGAGTCTTTTTATACTGAGAGAAGTTTTTCCACATAAAATCTTGGCATGTTGATTTTATTTTCACGTTTATTTTTATTTACACTAAGATTGATTGTTTTTCCGTTACACCTATTCACCCCCCCTCTAGGTATAGTTTCATCTATTTAGATCCTAGGGATTCATAATCTACATTCCTGGGACTCCAGGGACATTCGTGCTCACCTAAGTTGTGAACTAGGAGGCCTCGGATCATTAGTCGGACAACACCAACCCAAATATATTAAGTACCAAAGTTTCCTCGACTACGGTGATTCAAGATATCACGTAGGCAAGTTTCTGAACCCCCGGACTCCCCTGAGCCTGATGCTCACTTCGAATTAATCTTATATGGACAACATATGAAGAAATTGATAGTTGAACTTGTTACCAACTTGTAGGTTGGCCCGGTGTGCTTTCTGGACATTGACGGAACCCCGGCCAGCGAGCACGGGCTCTAGCTTGTCGAAGGCCACAAACTGACACCTTCGGTTCGGTCCGAAACCTTTCGCATCAAGGTAACGAACTTAAATACTATAATTGTACAATTTTTATTCAAATATATGAAATAGTAAGGGTCTAATTGTAATTATAGCCACTTAGGCTACCTCAGGAAGCATGCACGTGACCTCTGGACTTTTCATTCGAGGTTCGGTGGCTTTTGTTGAGTTAAATTTGAGTTACGGGTCATAAATCGGCGAAATCGTCGGTTTAACGTCGTTTTGGCATGAAATTCGCAATCTGAGCAAGTTAGATGAACGTTAATGATTGCCAAGTGTCCTTGGCTGGTATCGATGCTGTCCTGGCTGGTCCAGTGACTTTCGATTCGCGTTGGTGACTTTCGGAGCCAAAATCGGCGATTTCGCGTGCGTTTACAATAGTTATGGCACAATTAGGGTATATAATGACATTTAAGTTGATTGTTGCTGCCCGGACGACTTAAACGAAGCATTCCGGAGCAATAGGTGAAGTTTCATAAAGTTCAATAGCTCATGAACACTATTCGGGCCATTATTGGTCGATCGACAAATTACCAAAAATTTCGGCGGATCCCAGGACTTAAACTTAAGTCCGTAGTTTAGTTATTATAAGTAGTGCGAGTAAGTGGGCTGGGTTTGTAAGAGTCTGTGACTGACCTATGATTTTGGCTTAGGCCCGAGCAGTCAGGAGGCTACACAAGAGTTGAGCAGCATGTTCCTGATCGCCTACACTGAGGTGGGTTCTCTAATCCGAGCATCAGCATAGTATCACCTCACTAGGTACCGTACTTAGTCGGACCCCTGTGATCTTTCTAGCCGTGGTCTATTCACATTGATTTCATATTGCTCCTGATTTTTGTATCACCTAGCTGCTATTATATACTGACATATGCCATGTTGTGCTTGGTCATTAGCTAGCCAGATATACAGATCTGATTACTTGTGTCACGCCCCGGGGTCGAAACTGCGACCCGGGCTCGCCAACAGATCCGCCACCTATGCCAAACCCGCATAGGCGAAGCATCCTACCTGCAAAAAGAGCTACAGCTAAACAGATATCAGACCCCGATTACCCACGTGATCCATTTTAAGCCCTGAGTCCATCACTTGTGTCCAAATTGGCGCACGAACACCGCCGACATGCCGCGTAGGCTTCCAGAAGCTGCTGGTCACACTGCAGAAGCCCTGCAAAGATCCGGGTCACCACAACTTGTTATCTCCTTATCTTTGTATTGCATAATAGAGTAGGAGATAAGTTATTGTGATTCAGCATGAGATGATGACATAGTTATTTAGCATCCTGTTTGCGAGTTCCCGGCTTATTGCCGTCTTTTCGGTCTTTAGACCGCGAGCTTGAGCATCGGACTGGCCTACATGATGGTTCATTGACGCACACCCACGGACTAGCCCTCGTGATGGTGTTCTTTACCGGTAGAGTGGTCTTTTTGACCCGTGATCCCCAGATAATAGTGAGTGGGTGCAGGGTTATATGACAGCCCAACTGGTGCTAGATAGTGGCATTAACATGAGGTCCTCGTGACCATTAGGGCATTGATTAGGTATTTTCGATTTCAGCATTGATGCATAGTTCTTACTATTACCGCTCCTTCATTCATTATTGTCATGTTCATTACAATATGCTTGTGTTACATGATTATCAGTATCGCTTTCATTATAGCTTTATGATTGATATATATGTGTTGAGACCAATTTTTTCGCCACGTAAGGAAACAACGCGTTGAACACACCGTCGGCTAAAATCATCAGCCGATGAAGGGAAGGGTCAACCGAAGAGAGATCCGCATCCTGATCATCACTGATCTTGATTGCGTAGGAGTGCAGCACGCGACGTATGCCATCAACCGACAGGAGGAGCAGTTGATAAGAAGATCATCGCTTCAATCCAAGGTCGACTCTGGCTGAAAGCAACCGCCAGACCATTCTAGTCAAAAGATGGAAGAGCGACAGTCAGGATCTGTCTTCGGTTACTCGAGCCGAAAAAGGAAAGGCATAAAAAAAAAAGAGTGCGAGATTTGGGCGCGAATCCCGCAACTAACCAAGAAACGGCAAGTAGTGCCCAGCATTGGAAAGTGCCGAGGATCACGCTTTGGCGCGATGATATGGGGATGAACCTGGACAGAAGAATGACTATTATCCTATTCGAGAAGGTCTCGACTCGAAAGGAAGTCGTTGAGGATTTCACGATAATTCTCCTCAAATCACACTGATAATTCAAATCGGCACCTAATAACATGGTTCAGAAAGTGTATAATTATCCGAACCATCAAAGAGAAAAGGGTTCGGCAACCTCGTAAGCCCGTGATCACCCCTGCTTTTTTATATCTTTATTTCTTTCCTAGGAGTAGATTAATTGTAATCTTTATTGCTTTTAGTAGGAGTAGATTAATTATAATTGGCTACCAGTTCCTTCTGTAACCCCATTCTACTTAATACAATTTTCACCCCACAATCGGCTCCTTAGTCTTTTGTGTTTGTTTTATCTGTGCCTCTCTCTCTATCTCTACATGTCGATTTGGCTACTCTAAGCCGAACGGTCACAAGAATTACCAGAGGAGAACCAGGTCGAGCAGATCTCTCCTCGACCTGATCGCTTAATCCATTTGGCACGCGGCGCATTCACATCATCAAAGGGTCACCCCAGGGGCCGATCCCTGGTCACCAATTTTGGCCCCAACAATATGTCATTTACCTGCTTCATACTTGCCTACTGATTCTATATTATTCGTTGATTATTGTATACCAGTAGGTACGATTTGCTGTTGCCCGGCTCGTTGTACCTACTGGGATACATTCAGTTATGTCTCACACCCATTGGTAACCCTTTTTAGGTTTGTCGGGTGGTGAGGTGTCGGAACGTTGATGTGAGGATCCTACGTTAGAGCTGTCCTGATATGCTAGCTAGATAGCTGGACTGCACCTTCTTTACTGTATTTGTCTATGATATCAGATTTATAGTGGTTCTTATTATCAGTTGTTATCGGGATGTTTAGTAAGCATGTATACTAGTAGTCATGGATTTATTATGATGCTTTAGTTATCGATTATGTTGGATTATTAGTTAGTTATTAGTATTTTGTTTAGTATCATGACTAGTTATTAGTATTTTGTTTAGGAGAGACTCTGTTTGTGGGGGCGAGATTTTTTATGCATGTGGTGAATCTGCTCATGTCATCGGGATTGAATTTTTAAACTCTGATTTATATAAAAAAAATAGTAATAAATTTAGATCGTATTTAAATCCCGGGGCGTGACTATGACGCCCCACTTCCTATGGGGTCACTCATTCTAAAACTATTCTACCTCTAGCACGCTCATTGTCACGCCCCGGGTGTAAACCGGAACCCGTGCACACGGTATTTCCCGCGTACACGAAGCGCCAAACCTGCTCAGATATAAGAGATAATAATAAAAGAGCAATAAAAACAGAGCTGAACTAAAACTAATACATCTCAGACTGAAGTTGGAAATAAAATATAATACATCTGTATAAATGATACATCAGTCTCTCCCAGCTCACCAAAAATAAATACAACCTGCTGGCAAAAGCCAGTCCCAAGTGTAAAAGTACAACCGTCTGAGGAAACATGGGTACACCAACAGTCCAGCTAACCCGCTCATCCTGTCTCGAGATCTATCTACTCAGCCGTCCTCTCTCCTCGACCCGCCGCTGAAAGCCAAGCAGCACCCGCAGAAGACACTGCAAAACAAGGGAGAAGAAAAAGAGGAAAGAAGAATGGGGGTGAGAACTACTAGTAAACCAGTAGCCTCCCCTAGTGGGTAAAATCTCAAACTCTGACGCACCCACTAGGTCTACCAGAGGCAAAAAGGAAAGAAGAGTGGTAAGAAATGAAACTGCAGAAAAAGGGAAATCTACCACTACTATGCCACTAAAATGCTGGAATAACCGTATGCAACAGTAACCAACCGTCCCAGATGAACCCAATCTGTACCGCCCTCATCATCGGGCAAGTAAGCCGCGCCGATGTGATAGCAAAACTTCTGCTACCGCCCTCATCATCGGGCAAATAAGCCGCGCCGATGTGATAGCAAAACTGTCAATAACTGCCTGGCCTCGGCCTCCGGAGGGGATCTCGAGGGGAGCGACCCACACGAGGAAAGCATCACCGGGCAATAACCGCGCCGGTGTGATAAGTATCAAAAGCAGGACTGGATCACAACTATAAAGCCCCAGTGGAACACACCCCTCCACTAAAAGAAACTGATCTCCAATCTGATGCACAAATGAACATCCGGTCAATCGCCCAAAATCCGCAATCGCCGCAATACCTCACAATCCACAACCAGGTCTCACAACCGACCTCCGGTCAACCGCCCAATATCCGCGGTCGCCGGAATAACCCACAATCACAATCATGTCCCACATCAGACATCCAGTCAACCGCCTACTATCCGCGGTAGCCGCCATAATCCCCCAATCCAAAGTCGGGTAAAATAATATGTATCCGGTCAACCGCCTACTATCCGCGGTAGCCGCAACTCTACTGACTACATCAAGTCCAACCCCTGACCTATGGTCAACCGCCCAAAATCCGCGGTTGCCACAAAGCCCTCTAGTCCATAATCAAGCCCTATCACCGATGTCCTATAACCGACATCCGGTCAACCGCCCAATATCCACGGTTGCCGCCAAAACCCATAATCCACAATCCATGCCCCGGCTACACTATCCCAAACCCCTGCTCAAACCCGAGCAACAAGAACCACCTGACTAACAAAAGGAGAAAAGAAGCAAACAAGGTTTCTCCTAAGTCAAGTCCCAACATGATAGTGTAGCGATTAGAAATGGCCTATCTAGATGTCCATACAAGCATGCATATGTTCTCATGGAAGATAAAAGAAAAGGTGACCAATAGTGGTTCCACATGTGTAACAATTAATAGCTTCGCATAGATATAACCATCATGCTAAAATATTATCCAACCACACATGTCTATAATCCATGCCCCATAATAAAGCATTACTATCCACCTATGCATGTCATAAAATCCTCAAATAGTACCAACCATCAAGGTAATTTAATTATCCCAATTTAAGATTCAATTCCACATGCAAAGTTAACCGCTAACACAGCCAACCATGTCCAAACAAGCATGCATAAGTTCCATCTCCACTTGTTAATCAATAATCCTAACATAAGGAGATCTCTCTAATAATCCTAGTGAGCATGTCAAAATAGAGGTAAGCAACAACCACCCACCTCGATCGCTAATTCTAGGTCCAAAAGTGAAGTCCTCGCCCAAGTCAGTCGACCGTCACAAACACTGTACAACATTCCCCAAAAGAACATACATAAATTAACCATACAATGCTCCAATAAAATCTGTCCAAATTCAACAATCCAGTGTTTCCCTGTTTTCACCTGTAAAAAATGCTCGAAAAATTCCCAGAAAAATACTATCACGATCCTCGCGACGAATCGGTCGAAACGAGTACCTGCACGTTCAAATCCGAGTTTCCTACACTGAGATATAAATTCTGCAAGGGAAACACCCCAAAGAATTCTGTACAGAAAACTGTAGCACCATACACTGAAAATAATGCCTTTTTCACCTTCAGAAAAAATCCAGAAAAATCCAGGAAAATTCGAGGATGTTCCTTGCGCTGTGTAGATGAAAAACGCCTCATGGCACGTCTCGATCCGACGCCTGTACGCAAAGATATCGCAGAAACACTGTGGCGCTGTCCAAAACTCCGCCCAAGAAAATGGGTCAAAGGAAAGCTCACGAAAACTCTAAGAAAAACTCAAAATGAGGGAAAACTCAAAATCACAAAGATCGTAGCCCTACCTGTCGTGAAGCCAACGGCGCAAGAATCGACTAAATCGGAGGTCGGGGTAAGCCGGGGGAGTCCTCGTACCAAAACGCGACGAAGAAGATCACCAACGAACTAGCATCGTGCCGCGCCGTAAAAATGAAAACCTCGAGATGCGTGCCATAGAAAAATCCGGGAATCTGCAGATGGAACCGGCTCTGGGAGAGGAGGAACTCTCGTGAAGAACACACTGCAAGAAACTGGCCAAAAAAAGAGCTCCAGGGAGAAGTTCGGGCTCTATTTATAGGCCCAAAACAACAAATCCGGAAATACCGGATTTGTCCCAACTTTCGGGCGCAAGGCCCGATTTCGGGCGCCCGAAAGCCCTACGGGCCGGCCCGCGACGAGCGCCCGGATTCCCCTGGTGGCGCCATGTGTTCCCGGAACACGGTACAGCGTCCCCAGCCGCTCAGCACGCGCCACGTCACCCGCGCCCGGTCAAAGCGGTAGGTGGCGCCCGTCAATGGCAGGGCGCCACGTGGCCCGCCCTGACAGGTCGCCGACAGCGCCCACTTGCCGCCTGCCACGTCGCCTGGCGCCCTGATGCGCACGTGCCCCGAGGCGCCCCGGTGCGCCTCTGTGGACCCCGCCTTCGTGAGCCCACCAACCGCAAGACGCCACATGTCCAGCCCGGTCCATGCACCACTCCGCGTTGCTCCGTGGTCCCAGACCACTGCACCGACCCTACCGCACGCCGCCACGTGTCCAACGCGCTCCGTGCACCGCGCGCCTGCCCGCGCGCTGCCCGCGCCCGCGTGCTGCCCACGGCCGCTCCGCCGCCTGCCCGAGCCCGTCCGCCGCCGCCGCCGCTGCCCGCCGCCGCCGCCGCTGCCCGCCGGCCGCCGGAGTTACTGTTCCGGTGTGAATAGTAACCAGTGGCGCAAAAAATCAAGTAAGTAGCCCGATTTCATCGTTTTCGCGCGCTGAATCCAAATTTGATGTCCGTTTTGACAAATTCCGCTTCTAAAATTTGCCGAATGCATCCATACAAGTGTTTTTACCCCAAATTTCGCGCTGAGTCCAATTCTGATATCTGTTCCGCGCGAGAACACTTCTAAACACTCAACGGGGTCCTCCGATCACTCACGTGATCCATTTTAGGCCCGAAGTCCAACACTTGTGTCCAAATTGTGCACAATCACCACCGACACACCACGTAGGCCTCCTGAAGCCACCCAACGCACTGCAACAACTCTGCGGAGATCCAGGTCATCACATCCTCCCCCACTAAAAGAAAGTTTCGTCCTCGAAACTAAAGTCATTCCTCAATCCGGAACCTCAACCAAGTAGAGGGGGGTAAATATCCAATCATCCACCACTCAAGCTCCTAAAGCTGTCTAATACCTCCTCCAGAGACGCGATGCAATCCTCGGGTCTCTAACTAGAACAAAATAGAGGCGGGCACTCCAGAAAAACCACACCACCTCATCCAAGAACAGCTAGGCTAACCGCTCGAGTGACCAAGTAGCCTGCATCGGCAAAAGCATCCCCTCCTCCCAGGGCCTCGAAAATCCAACCATAAGTCCATCGGCACAAAAGCTCGATCCGAGTACCTCCGTACCCCCGAGGTATCCAATATAAGTCCCCCCACTGATCACATAGACTCTGATCTCTAATATTTAAACCGTCAGGATGTAGGAGCAATTCCCCAACTCTCCGGCATCAACACACAGCCATATGCAGTCGAGAAAACCAGCTTACAAATCCACCTTCAGGAAGACCCGGGACCCTTACAGCCGGTAAATCAAATCCTCCATGCTCGACAAGGGTGCTAGCTCCAGATGGTCACTTCATCTAATTCCCGGGGATCCACGCAAAGCTGAAGTGAACCAACCATCCACAACTCGAATAGCACCGGCGCCCCCGAAGGCGACACACTTGGTCTGACAAAATTCTCAAAACATCAAATCCTGGAGTTGTGTTCTCAACTCTCAAACTAGTGACATGCTAGACAACTCCGATAGGAGAACAGCCGGGAACTCGCAACCAAAGGGGGTATCCCCGAGTCCCGGTGCCGCCGCAGGCCCCTCAACCTCACCAGCCAAAAAGGCTACGCATCCACTGCGAAACATCCACCTCGCTCACGAAGTCAAAACCATAGAGGCGAAGATAACCCTCAAGCAACTCAGGTACACCAACACCTCCGGGCCTGGCTCCCTAAGAAAATTGTCCTCGTGCCATAATCAACCGCCGCGAAAGAAAACCGAACCAGCCAGCCCAACGAGTACCACAACAACATCCCGCAGCTGAGCCAAGACCATCAGGTCTACCGGCAAAATCCAGGACTCAAGCCGCACCGGGCAGGACCAACAACTCTCCTCCACGTGCCAAGCACGATCGGGAAAATAAGCCTCCCATGCACGTGGTGACCATCCTACCCCTAACCCAAGCAATGAAGCAAAAGCATTACCCACCAAGAAGGGAATACTCCCGTATCAAAAGATACGAACCCAAGAGCCCGGAACAACTCAAACCTACCACCACACCGACTGCTGTAACCTATGAGCTCTGACAGTCTCGAAAATCCACTATCCTGGAAAAAGAAATCGAGAATACCTCATCCGACTGATCTGTCCTCCATCACCCGGCGCCAAGCGCCTCAATCAGACTCGCCTCAGGCGGCAAATCCCAATCCAAAGGAACTATAATGCCACGCTCCATACCCGGCGCCTACTCCAATGAGGCGTCCCTAATCCGTACTGGAGGGACCCAATGAGTTAAAAGGTATCCTGGCGCAATCCACTCTCAGACAGTCATATCCTATGCGCCCCGTCCCTCTACACATGGAACGTGCAGTTCAGCAACTGCGTTAACTCTTGACATAAAAGGCCTCCAAGTACTCTCTATCCCCCACCGAACAAGACCCTGCCTCCAAGGGCTCCATACTCAATCCCACGAATCGGAATGACTCATCCGCCAAAACTGGCTCACTCGATCGACGCAATTCCACTGCTTACCCGCTGTCAACTATCCACCCTGCCTCGGTGCCTCAACACTAAACGTCGGCACGGAGGGGGCTACTCGCTACTCCGACAACTGTGCCACTGCGCTGCTCCGACAACTGTGTCATTGCTCCGACAACTGTGTCACTGCGCTGCTCCGACAACTGTGTCACTGTGCTGCTCCGACAACTGTGTCACTGTGCTAATCCGACAACTGTGTCACTGCGCTGATCCGACAACTGTGTCACTGCGCTGCTCCGACCACCGTGTCATTGCGCTGATCCGACAACTGTGTCACTGCTCTGCTGATCTGCCTCCAACACTCTTACCCTTCGGGTCCGGAGCTCTCAGACTCCAATCTGGGTTTTCGGCCCGAAACAACCAGCTCAGACCTAACTGCCGCACCAAGGTGCACCCGGGTCAGGGCCCAACGGGGAGACACCTCTCACCACGACAAGACAGCAAATCAGCACACCCCTAACACTCGACCCAATCTAGCGAAAGTCAAAGACATCCCCCCCTATTTTTGTAACTTTATGTTGCTGCAGCCAACATAACTGTCCCACAAAAATAGGATATGTCGATCCCTCTTCACTCACAGAAAAAGTTAAATAAATAAATCACCGACTTTCGCAAAATGTCGCGTCTCTCACGCACTAACATCCTAGGGTCCGCCCAAAAGCCTAGGGTTTCCTAAGTCCCAACTGACCTATCCCTAAGCTCTGATACCAACTAATCTGTCACGCTCCGGGTGTAAACCGGAACCCGGGCCCGTCTACAGATCCGCCATGTACACGGTATTTTCCGCGTACACGAAGCGCCAAACCTGCTCAGATATAAGAGATAATAATAAAAGAGCAATAAAAACAGAGCTGAACTAAAACTAATACATCTCAGACTAATGCTGGAAATAAAATACAATACATCTGTATAAATGATACATCAGTCTCTCCCAGCTCACCAAAAAATAAATACAACCTGCTGGCAAAAGCTAGTCCCAAGTGTAAAAGTACAATCGTCTGAGGAAACATGGGTACACCAACAGTCCATCTAACCCGCTCATCCTGCCTCGAGATCTATCTACTCAGCCGTCCTCTCTTCTCGACCCGCCGCTGAAAGCCCAGCAGCACCCGCTGTAGTGTCCCAGTTTTTTCCAATGTTTTTCTCCTGTTTCGGGGTGTGGAACACCTATTGTTGGTGTGTTGGGCCCCAACATGTCAAAGGGATGTGTTGATTTGGACTCAGTGAGGAATGGGGATTAAGCCTGACCTTCGGCTGCCTTTCCCAAATTTTAGGAGTGGATTCAGGCTGAACGGAGGCCGTATTTGGATTCAGCGTGGAAAAACGCTTGAAAATGGCTATTTATTTGTATTGTTCGGAGTCCGGATGCCCAAAAACGGACACTCCGAAGTTTTCTGCGCAAAATGGTGCATGGGGGGTAGCCGTGGACCGCCTGGACACGTGGCGGCCTCTGATTGGGCCGGCACACGGCTCTCGGTCCACGGAGCGGGCCGCCGGTGCACGGTGAATCGGCGGGCCATGTGGCAGGCGTTGGTAGGGCCAGTGCAGTGCGCGCGGCGCACGGGAGTGTGCGCGGGCAGCGCGGGCAGGCCGGGCAGGCGCGGGCGGTGGCGCGGTGCACGGTGGACCGGGGCCTGCCACGTGGCGGCCCCGGATTGGTCGGCGCAGGTGCACGCGGTGCACCCGCGGGCGCGCGCCTGCGGCCGTACACGCACGCGGGCGCAGGCGCGCAGGCGCGCAGCGGCGCCGGCTTGCGTGACGGGCGGGAAACGGCGGGGCCACGTGGCGCCACGCCATTGGCTGGCGCCACCCACCCCGCCGCCCCGCAGGGGGGGCACGTGGCCGCGCTCGGTTCGTCGCGCACGCTGTCCCCTGTGCGGGGGACACGTGTCGGACGCCTGGGCAGGTCAGACCGGCGTTCGGTCCGGCCGGATCCGTTGCGCGGGAGGCGGGCCCTGTTGGGCCCGCA
The DNA here is from genome assembly GCA_029168755.2 of Tillandsia fasciculata. Taxonomy (NCBI): domain Eukaryota; kingdom Viridiplantae; phylum Streptophyta; class Magnoliopsida; order Poales; family Bromeliaceae; genus Tillandsia; species Tillandsia fasciculata. The sequence continues at coordinate 525,188 of JAQOTM010000031.1, read as the reverse complement.
CTGTGCGGGCCTGAAATCGGGGCCCGAAAGATTCGGGCGCCCGAATCTTGGATACAAATGGAATTATTCCATTTGTTTTGTGGGCCTATAAATAGGCCCTTCCCTCCCCTCTTTTGCTGGTTTTTTCGAGAGTTAGAGAGAGAACCAGAGAGAGACCATTGAAGAGAAGTTGTTCCTCACTGTATTTTCTACCTCGTGGTGCGTTCCTAGATTTTTCAGAAGATCGACAACGGCGATCCGGATTTTACAGTGTGCCTCGGTTTTCCCCCATTTTCGGCCCGTTATCGTCGCATTTCAGTCCGAGAAGTTCCCTGCGCAGTACAGAAGTCCTTTTTCGACGATTTCTTCGCCGGTGTGTTCCTGAGAGGTAGGGCTTCGTTTTCCGTATTGGTGGTTTCTCTGGATTCCGATTCCTTGGCACGATTCCCGAGGTGTTTTGACCCCCTCTTTTGCTGTTTGGGTTTTTGTACAATGGCAACTTCGACGAATTGTTTCTCGGCGTAGGAATATCAGATCGAGGCAATTCAGGAGTCGATTTTGGGCTACATTTCGCGAGGAACGCAACCGTGATTTTTTTGAGATTTTTGAAGCTCGGGACAGGTGAAATTCCTCATTTTGCGTGTTGATTATAAAAATAGCAAAAATCTATTTGGGACTTGTAGTTTTTACACCGTGTACACTTGTGTGATGTTGTAGGATACTGTTTCAGCTGATGTTGTGCTTAGAGGACAGCGGGATATTTCTTGGTGTGTTATGCACGCTTTTCGAGGTGGGTGGTTCCGTTTTTCTCTTTGTTGACATGCTCACTAGGAGTAGTAGAGTTCTCCAATTATAAATGTGACAGTTAACTTGTGGTATATGAACCTATTGCATTGGCCCCCTAAATTAATTGATAGCTTCTATGTGATAAGTCTGGGACAATAAAGTTGGACAATTGCTATATCTCAACTCACATGCAAATAAGTAACCCAATAATATTTTAAAATAATTCTTTTTAAGAAATCTTAGTCACTTTCTAATGCTTTTTATAAGAACAATTGCATGTTTAATTGGACATCTAGTTAGGCCACTATTTTACTGCAGCACTATATTATGGGACTTGACTTAGGAGAAAACATGTGTTATTGTCATTCTTCTCTATCGATGCATGATGATCGAGTCTGATCGGGAATTTGGGATAGTGTAGTTGGACCTTGAGTCTGGGATAATTTAGACTCATCTTGGGGATTGTGGGGCATAGTGGCAACCGCGGACGTTAGGCGGTTGGCCAGATGTTTCATTTTATCAGATTAGGATTTATGGGTTAGTGCGGCAACCGCGGACAGTAGGCGGTTGACCGGATCGTGATCATTTTACCCGATTGGGGGTTGTGGGGTATTGCGGTGACCGCGGACTTTGGGCGGTTGACCGGATGTTACCATTGCATCAGATTGGGTATCAGATTTCTCCAATGGATGGTGTTTCCCACTTTTGAGTACTATCACATCAGATCAGGGTTTCATTAGTGGACGGAGTTTCCCACTTTGATCATAGTCATGATCCAGTCCTGCTATTGTGAGACATTGGTTACAGAGATGCTTGATACAGAGATACTTTACTCGTGTGGGTCGCTCCCCTCGAGTGCCACTCCGGAGTAGGCTTTAGACCGTGCCGAGCGCCGGTCAGTTGGTGAGTTGTGAGTGCTGATTGGGATTTCGAGCCTGATGTGCTGGTCCCCTACTGAGTTCTTGAGTTCGACAGCAGAGCAGGCAGTACCAGTTTTACTGGTGACTAGATTGGGTTTATTTGGTCAAATACTGTTCCTGATGCATTCATACAGCTACCTTTTTGGCACTGCATATTAGAGACATTGTAGTAGCATCCCTTTTCAGCAGCCTTTATAGTTACTACTGTTTCCCTTCTTTTTGCCTCTTTATTCCTAGTGGATGCGTCAGCATTTGAGGTTTTACCCACTAGGGGAGGCTACTGGTTTATCTAGTAGTTCTCACCCCCATTATTGTTTTTTGTCCTTTTTCTCTTTTATTTTGCAGAGTCGTCTGTGGGAGCTGCTGGGCCTTCAGCGGCAGATCGAGGTAAGGGGATCGCCGACTAGCTAGATCATCTACCCCGAGCGAGAGATTAGCTAGGCTTTTATTGTACCCCTTTTTGTATCTCAGACTTCAGTAGTTTACTTTTGGGTCTGGCTTTGGCCAGCTGGTTGTATATTTGTGGTGAGATGGGAGTTTATTGTACTTTTATTTCAGCTTGTATTTTTATTTCCAGTCTGAGATCACTTATCGTTCTTTTAGTTCAGCTCTGTTTACGCTCTTTTATTGTATATTATATATCTGAGCAGGTTACCAGCGCTTCGTGTATATGGAAAATTCTGTGTGCACGGCGGATCTGTTGGCGAGCCCGGGTTCTGGTTTACACCCGGGGCGTGACACCCGCAGAAGACACTGCAAAATAAGGGAGAAGAAAAACAGGAAAAAAGAATGGGGGTGAGAACTACTAATAAACCAGTAGCCTCCCCTAGTGGGTAAAACCTCAAACTCTGACGCACCCACTAGGTCTACCAGAGGCAAAAAGGAAAGAAGAGTGGTAAGAAATGAAATTGCTGAAAAAGGGAAATCTACCACTACTATGCCTCTAAAATGCAGTCCTAAACTGGAATAACCGTATGCAACAGTAACCAACCGTCCCAGATGAACCCAATCTGTACCGCCCTCATCATCGGGCAAGTAAGTCGCGCCGATGTGATAGCAAAACTCCTGCTGCCGCCCTCATCATCGGGCAAATAAGCCGCGCCGATGTGATAGCAAAACTGTCAATAACTGCCTAGCCCCGGCCTCCGTAGGGGATCTCGAGGGGAGCGACCCACACGAGGAAAGCATCACCGGGCAATAACCGCGCCGGTGTGATAAGTATCAAAAGCAGGACTGGATCACAACTATAAAGCCCCAGTGGAACACACCCCTCCACTAAAAGAAACTGATCCCCAATCTGATGCACAAATGAACATCCGGTCAATCGCCCAAAATCCGCGATCGCCGCAATACCTCACAATCCACAACCAGGTCTCACAACCGACCTCCGGTCAACCGCCCAATATCCGCGGTCGCCGGAATAACCCACAATCACAATCATGTCCCACATCCGACATCCGGTCAACCGCCTACTATCCGCGGTAGCTGCCATAATCCCCCAATCCAAAGTCGGGTAAAATAATATGTATCCGGTCAACCGCCTACTATCCGCGGTAGCCGCAACTCTACCGACTACATCAAGTCCAACCCCTGACCTCTGGTCAACCGCCGAAAATTCGCGGTTGCCACAAAGCCCTCTAGTCCATAATCAAGCCCTATCACCGATGTCCTATAACCGACATCCGGTCAACCGCCCAATATCCGCGGTTGCCGCCAAAACCCATAATCCACAATCCAGGCCCCGGCTACACTATCCCAAACCCCTGCTCAAACCCGAGCAACAAGAATCACCTGACTAACAAAAGGAGAAAAGAAGCAAACAAGGTTTCTCCTAAGTCAAGTCCCAACATGATAGTGTAGCGATAAAATGGCCTATCTAGATGTCCATACAAGCATGCATATGTCCTCAAGGAAGATAAAAGAAAAGGTGACCAATAGTGGTTCCACATGTGTAACAATTAATAGCCCCGCATAGATATAACCATCATGCTAAAATATTATCCAACCACACATGTCTATAATCCATGCCCCATAATAAAGCATTACTATCCACCTATGCATGTCATAAAATCCTCAAATAGTACCAACCATCAAGGTAATTTAATTATTCCAATTTAAGATTCAATTCCACATGCAAAGTTAACCGCAAACATAGCCAACCATATGTCCAAACAAGCATGCATAAGTTCCATCCCCACTTGTTAATCAATAATCCTAACATAAGGAGATCACTCTAATAATCATAGTGAGCATGTCAAAATAGAGGTAAGCAACAACCACCCACCTCGATCGCTAATTCCAGGTCCAAAAGTGAAGTCCTCGCCCAAGTCAGTCGACCGCCACAAACACTGTACAACATTCCCCAAAAGAACGTACATAAATTAACCATACAATGCTCCAATAAAATCTGTCCAAATACAACAATCCAGTGTTTCCCTGTTTTCACCTGCGAAAAATGCTCGGAAAATTCCCAGAAAAATACTGTCACGATCTTCGCGACGAACCAGTCGAAACGAGTACCTGCACGTTCAAATCCGAGTTTCCTACACTGGGATAAAAATTATGCAAGGGAACCACCCCAAAGAATTCTGTACAGAAAACTATAGCACCATACACTGAAAATAATGCCTTTTTCACCTTCAGAAAAAATCCAGAAAAATCCAGGAAAATTCGAGGATGTTCCTTGCACTGTGTAGATGAAAAACATCTCCTGGCACGTCTCGATCCGACGCCTGTGCGCAAAGATATCGCAGAAACACCGCGGCGCTGTCCAAAACTCAGCCCAAGAAAATGGGTCAAAAGAAAGCTCGGGGAAACTCCAAGAAAAACTCAAAATGAGGGAAAAATTAAATCACAAAGAACGTAGCCCTACCTGTCGTGAAGCCAACGGTGCAAGAATCGCCTAAATCGGAGGTCGGGGTAAGCCGGGGGAGTCCTCGCACCAAAATGCGACGAAGAAGATCACAAACGAACGAGCGTCGTGCCGCGCCGTAATAATGAAAACCTTGGGATGCGTGCCGCAGAAAAATTCGGGAATCTGCAGATGGAACCGGCTCTGGGAGAGGAGGAAATCTCGTGAAGAACACACTGCAAGAAACTGGCCAGAAAAAGAGCTCCAGGGAGAAGTTCGGGCTCTATTTATAGGCCCAAAACAACAAATCCGGAAATACCGGATTTGTCCCAACTTTCGGGCGCAAGGCCCGATTTCGGGTGCCCGAAAGCCCTACGGGCCGGCCCGCGACGAGCGCCCGGATTCCTCTGGTGGCGCCACGTGTTCCCGGAACACGGTACAACGTCCCAAGCCGCTCAGCACGCGCCACGTCGCCCGCGCCCGGTCAAAGCGGTAGGTGGCGCCCGCCAATGGCAGGGCGCCACGTGGCCCACCCTGACAGGTCGCGGACAGAGCCCATTTGCCGCCTGCCACGCCGCCTGGCGCCCTGACGCGCACGTGCCCCGAGGCGCCCCGGTGCGCCTCCGTGGACCCCGCCTTCGTGAGCCCACCAACTGCAAGACGCCACGTGTCCTGCCCGGTCCATGCACCACTCCGCGTTGCTCCGTGGTCCCAGTCCACTTCACCGACCCTACCGCACGCCGCCACGTGTCCAACGCGCTCCGTGCACCGCGCGCCTTCCCGCGCGCCCACGCGCCTGCACGCGCTCTGCCCGCGGCCGCTCCGCCGCCTGCCCGAGCCCGTCTGCCGCGCTCCGCCGTTGCCCGTCGGTCGCCGGAGTTAATGTTCCGGCGTGAACAGTAACCAGTGGCGCAAAAAATCAAGTAAGTAGCCCGATTTCATCGTTTTCGCGTGCTGAATCCAAATTTGATGTCCGTTTTACCAAATTCTGCTTCTAAAATTTGCCGAATGCATCCAGACAAGTATTTTTACCCTAAATTTCGCGCTGAGTCCAATTCTGATATCTGTTCCGCGTGAGAACACTTCTAAACAGTCAACGGGGTCCTCCGATCACTCACGTGATCCATTTTAAGCCCGAAGTCCAACACTTGTGTCCAAATTGTGCACAATCACCACCGACACACCACGTAGGCCTCCTGAAGCCACCCAACGCACTGCAACAACTCTGCGGAGATCCAGGTCATCACACTCATCCCCTTTAACTTCTTGGACCTTGCTACCACCCAAAATGCTATAGCCGGATTAAGAGGTTTAGCCCTATTTATATCTTATATATAGGACTAGTTCAAATTCTAAGGGTGCTACATTCCTCCCCCTTTTAAGCCCTGACGTCCACATCAGGCTCAAGCACACTCACAAGTACCAGGTGGTGTGAGACTCATCTCGCTAACCTTAGTCAACCTTGTGGGGAGCTACACTCTACCCACAATGGTCATTAGCCATGGAGTCACGCTCTACCCGCTATATAATCCTGGCTCAACCAAGACTTATCTCAAACTTCCGGGTGGTGATTGGCTCTGATACCAACTGTGACGCCCCACTTCCCAGGGGGTACATTTTGGGTTGTGGTTTGGGCCCAATGAGTTATTATTGCTAGTGGGCCGGGTCGTTACAGTGACATATTTATATAGTATCAGAGAATAGGTATAAGATGCCTAGGATTGGTTAGTGTTAAGGATTTTTGTATTGGCGTATTTCGTGAAGTTGAAGATTGAAGATGAAGACTTGACAAATCATTTACATCAATCTCAAATGAATGGATTCAAATGTTCAGGTACGTTAAATTAAATAATCTTTGATATTTTGAATACATTCTTATAGCTTAGAAACACTTTGGAATATTTTCTATGGCCAAAGAATCAAAAACTGGACATGGGACATGTTCAGGATCCGGATCAGACAGTCCAATCCGGATCCCGAAGGGTGATTGTTCATTGGCAATTTCAATCCGGATCCTAGGCCATCCCGATCCGGATCCCGAACATGGGAGTTTGCTGAATTGCATGAACGATCCGGATCGGACCTTGCGATCCGGATCCCGAACCCTTGGTTTTCTGGAAACTGTTTATCACGTTACGACGATCCGGATCACAGTAATTCCGATCCGGATCGCCGTCCTGAAAAATTCCAGATAAGGTAAGTTTTTGATTCTTATCTCTTTCCGAAAGGTTTCTAGCCTATAAATAGACCCTAATATCATCTTTTGGGGTTATCCCAAGGGGGATCAAAGGTAAGAATCCACATAGAGAAGAAAAGGTAAACACCTCTTTATTTTAGGTTTTCTTTCTCTATTGATCGGTTTGATTCTAGGGTTTTCAAAATCTATATCTTTCGAAAGAATCAAATCGATGAATACTTAGAGGGTGCTTCCTTGTCTATCTATGATGATCTAAGTATTCGAAATATCATCACCAACAAAACAACGATTTTCCCAAGAAATCGGCGCGTGGATTCGCGTGGCCTTGTGGACTCAAGGTGTTACCGTTTCGTGGATTCGAGACGAGGTGCGCTCGTGGATTCGAGACGTGCTACTTGGTGAGACCGTGGATTCGGTCTGGCGTCGTGGATTCGACGTGACACGCCGTGGATTCGGCGTTGGACGCCTTCGTGGATTCGAGGTGCGCTGTGGAGCGAGCGGCGAAGATCTACTCGGAGCGTATGGAAAAGGTTGAGTCGTGTGTGTGCGTTATATCACCTTGTACGTGTTTTAATCTTAGTAGATTTCACCGTGTGATCGGTCCCGTGGTTTTTTACTCCTGGATTGGAGTTTTCCACGTAAAATCTTGCGTGTTATTTATTTTCCGCATCGGGTTATTTTTACGCAACGATTTTGGTGTGTTTATTGTTTACACCTATTCACCCCCCTCTAGGTGGTTTTTCCCCTATTTAGATCCATATTACATATAACCCAACAAGTGGTATCAGAGCGGGAATAGGGTTGTAAACATTGGTCGATGGTGGCAACATCAATAGACCACCGTTCTTCGATGGAACAAATTATGCCTACTAGAAAGTACGCATAAGAGCGTTTTTGATTTCCATCGACGAACGGGTTCGAAACAATAAAACACCCGGACGAGATCAAGGTAGAAGAATTAGTTGGTACACTTCAAACTTATGAAATTACTTTTTCTACTAACTCTTCTGCTGGAAAGCCCTCTTCTTCTTCCAAGTCTTCAGGTATGACATTGAAATCAAAAGAACATGAAGACACGGATTCATCCTCCTCGGACTCTGACGATGAGCTATCTATGGAGGACTTTGAGAAACAACTCGCTTTCTTGAAGAGAAAATTTCGTCGAAACTTCGGAAGGGGAAACTCAAGCAAATCTTCATCATTCTCGAAGTTCAAGAAAGGCAAAGGTGCTTCTACGTCAAAATCAAGAAAGCAAGAAGGTTTCTCAATGGAGAAGAAGAACGCTGAAGGACAGATCCAGTGTTTCAAATGCAAAGGCTTTGGCCGCACTACAACAAGATGTCCCAGCAAGAATCCACCAAAGAAGAAGGCTACGCAAGCCATCACGTGGGATGACTCTTCTTCTATGGATAAGTCATCTTCTAGTGATGAGGATACAAATGCCATCACATTCTTCGCATCCACGACTTCACCCTTCGTGTGTATTTCATTGATTGCATCTGGTTCGTTGTCTATTTCTTCCCAGGATGATCAAACGGCAACGGATGATGAACCAAGCGATTCCGAAGGTGAAGACTTTGCTCACGCCTACCAACTACTTCTACGGAACTCAAAGAAATTGGCGAAGCAAAATAAAAACTTGAGGAGAAGGTTGTTGGAACTCGAGGAACAACCTAATAGAGCAACCCTCTCTCAAGGGCTCTTGAAGTGGAAAGGGACAACTTGGTTGAGAATAATACTTTCCTTCAAGAGATGAACGAGCATTTTGAGAAGGAACTTGAAAAATCGGTGGATAAAGCTAATCTCTTCTCAAAGCTCTATTCCGAGGCACGACAAGAAAATTTGAGATGACGGAGACCCTTTTCCAACTTAAAAAGGATTTGCATAGATTTTCTTCAGGACAAAGTAAGTTGGATCGCCTTCTTGGTCTTGGTCATACTAATCATTTAGGCCTCGGATATGGCCGAACTTGTGAGGAACCAAGTTCGAGCAAGACAAGTTTTGTGCCCCAGTCGGTTGCTCCTTCTCCGACGGAAATCATTGTAGCCAACGTTGACAAGCCTACCTCATCTTCTTCGGGTTCAACTTTTACCAAGGTATGTCATTGTTGTGTTTTTGTAGGGCACATAAGACCAAATTGCACGTATGGAGCAAAACGAGTAAATCAAGCAATACTCGCAACTACTACCATCAAGAACACGACTCGGGAAACAAAGAAATATCTTCCAAGTGTTAAGACAGATGGTAGGACACCCCCCAAGTCGAAGTCATTGAGGAAATCAAAGAAAAGCGTATTGAGTGATTTTTACATCCCTACGACCTCGGTAACTATTTTGTGTGACAACACAAGTGCCATTAACTTTTCTAAAAACCCTGTGTTGCAGTTTAGAACAAAACACATTGAATTTTCCTAGAGAGCTAGTTGAATCAAGTTTTTACAAATTTCTTATGTTCCAACTGAAGATCAATTAGTTAATTTTTTTTTTTGATAAAACCTTTGGATCAAAAATATTTTATTTGCGAAAAGCACTTAGCATGCTTTCAATTACATAACTTTTTGAACCACTGCTTAGAAAGGTTTTTGTTTGTGTTTTGTGTTCTTTTTGTAATATAGAGCATTAATTGAGCATTTGCTATACTGACTTTATTTGCATCCTTTCATGTTTAGAGAAGTTTATTATGATTTGAATATCATTATAACTCATTTGATGCAATGATCATTTATTTCAATTATTTCATCTCGAATTGATCAAAGTCATTACCTCTCTCAATGATCTTCTGGTATTTATTTTATCTTATTTGATGATTGAAATAAGTATGAACGCAGGATCAATTTTTGGTTGAATACTGAATATCTTTCATAATTGATAGCCAATTGAGGGGGAGTTTATTATGTTTTTCATGCTCAAAAGATGTGGAAAGAGTTACATCCTTAATAGGAGTGTGAAAACTACCACCACATGGAGGAAAGAGCTACCACCTCGGTTGTCCGAGTACTGTGTGCAGCTACCACATGTTAACCAAGCATGGTGATCTTGTTTAATCAAATAAAATGCTTTTTGGAATACTTGACTATGTCAAATTCCAAGGTTGGTATAAGGTGGGATTTCTAAAAGATGCTCAAAGAGTCACTTCCCAAATATATTGACTAAATATATTATTTGACTTATTTGGGATTTCAAACATCTATCGATCTTGGTGCTTCATTTTCTTTGCTCAATTGAGAATTAGATAAACTCTATACTCATTAGATCGTGAAGGATGTTTGGAAATTGATCAACTTTAGAGGTTATAATTCTTATAAATTTTCGTTTCACAATTTGGGATATTTTGATAGATTTATCATAATCTATTTCTTTCTATGTGAAATGATATTTTTGTATAAAGTTGATATGCAGAAATGCTTATATACTTTAAGAATTTTCAAAAATTATGGAATTGGTCTATTTTTAAAATTCTTTTTGCAAAAGTGTCTTGATTCCTAGCCTACACATGTTAAGGATTGTTTGGGCAAGATTTTTCAAAATTTTGAAATTTAAACAATTTTTCATGTTCTTTGAGTTTTTGCTCACAGGTGCTATTTTTCAAATACTCTATAACAATGGCTCTTGAGTGGACAATCATGTTCATCACCGCGTTGGTTAGCACGAGGATGACCAATAAATTAAGGAGAACAGAAAAGACTGATTGAATCTCAAAGGGGGAGAACATAGATGCTCAAGACAGGGGGAGAACATGGAGAACAGAGATGATAAAAAGAGATGCTCAACATAGGGGGAGATGAAAAAGATGAGGAGCCACTTGCTGAGATTGTATCGGTGAGAGACATGTGAATGTTGAAGCTCTTCGGGAACAACAAAGACTATCATCTGAGCAGGAGCGAATTTCAATTAAACAAGATCAGATTTCTCTTGACCTGCAACGGATTAGTACAACACAAGTGGTCTCAAGAAGTACAATGCACTGATGAAGTTGGTCAAGAAGATTTTTGCAAAACTCGGATGCAGCAACTTCGATGACAACGATACCGGTTCAGATTGATTTTTGATGAAATTGAATTTTTTTTTCTGACAAAAGGTTTTTCGTTTGTTTGTTTTTTCTCTCTTATAATTTTGGCTGGTTTTTGTGACAAAAAGGGGGAGAGAAGGAGAAAAGAACGAGCCAATAGATCGTTTGGAAAAAGGGAGAGAAAGAAAAGAACGAACATGACCGGATAACTTGAAACTTGAAGTTTAACACTAACTATTCTACTGACTATTTTGCGTTGTAACTTCTAACAAGTTTTGTGACAGGTCATGCAAAAGGTATGAACATTTGAACTTCTTTGACATTATGGTTGGAACTAACCCTGATGATGGATAAAGATATGTGATATTTTGATTGTCTACTTTTATGCATATCTGATACCTAATGTCATATTAAATGTATAACTCTCTGGTTGCTTAACGATTAAATTCTTGAGGTATTAATGATTTTTTGTTGTCAAGAATTGTTTCTTTTGCAGAGAGTACAAGATTTGAACACTCCTAGTTGCGTCTAAGTCTAGAGTTTGTTTTAGGAGGTTATCTCTTGTATTTACATTTATTTGGATCGTTCATGCGTATTTTTGTTGTATGGTGATAGCAACAAAAATCGTCTTTTTGTTATTCTTTTGTGGATTGTGTGTTTTGTCACGAAACCGCCAAAGGGGGAGATTGTTAAGGATTTTTGTATTGGCGTATTTCGTGAAGTTGAAGATTGAAGATGAAGACTTGACAAATCATTTACATCAATCTCAAAAGAATGGATTCAAATGTTCAGGTACGTTAAATTAAATAATCTTTGATATTTTGAATACATTCTTATAGCTTAGAAACACTTTGGAATATTTTCTATGGCCAAAGAATCAAAAACTGGACATGGGACATGTTCAGGATCCGGATCGGACCTTGCAATCCGGATCCCGAAGGGTGATTGTTCATTGGCAATTTCAATCCGGATCCTAGGCCATCCCGATCCGGATCCCGAACATGGGAGTTTGCTGAAATTCATGAACGATCCGGATCGGACCTTGCGATCCGGATCCCGAACCCTTGGTTTTCTGGAATCGTCAATCTCGTTACGACGATCCGGATCGCAGTAATTCCGATCCGGATCGCCGTCCTGAAAAATTCCAGATAAGGTAAGTTTTTGATTCTTATCTCTTTCCAAAAGGTTTCTAGCCTATAAATAGACCCTAATATCATCTTTTAGGGTTATCCCAAGGGGGATCAAAGGTAAGAATCCACATAGAGAAGAAAAGGTAAACACCTCTTTATTTTAGGTTTTCTTTCTCTATTGATCGGTTTGATTCTAGGGTTTTCAAAATCTATATCTTTCGAAAGAATCAAATCGATGAATACTTAGAGGGTGCTTCCTTGTCTATCTATGATGATCTAAGTATTCAAAATATCATCACCAACAAAACAACGATTTTCCCAAGAAATCGGCGCGTGGATTCGCGTGGCCTTGTGGACTCAAGGTGTTACCGTTTCGTGGATTCGAGACGAGGTGCGCTCGTGGATTCGAGACGTGCTACTTGGTGAGACCGTGGATTCGGTCTGGCGTCGTGGATTCGACGTGACACGCCGTGGATTCGGCGTTGGACGCCTTCGTGGATTCGAGGTGCGCTGTGGAGCGAGCGGCGAAGATCTACTCGGAGCGTATGGAAAAGGTTGAGTCGTGTGTGTGCGTTATATCACCTTGTACGTGTTTTAATCTTAGTAGATTTCACCGTGTGATCGGTCCCGTGGTTTTTTACTCCTGGATTGGAGTTTTCCACGTAAAATCTTGCGTGTTATTTATTTTCCGCATCGGGTTATTTTTACGCAACGATTTTGGTGTGTTTATTGTTTACACCTATTCACCCCCCTCTAGGTGGTTTTTCCCCTATTTAGATCCATATTACATATAACCCAACAGTTAGGATTGAGCCCTAGGATGACTTGTGACATACGTGAGAGCGTGGGAGAATTATGTTGAAGTTAGGAGCTCAAGTGTATTTTATTTCACTATTGAGTTGTTTCCTAACTTGATTGCTTATGTTACAAACGATGGTCCACACGCGCTCTGGGCATGGTGGTTATAGTGGGCGTGGCGTTGGCCGTGGCCGTGGTGTAGGCCACAGGCGTGGTGATTCTGAGAAGCCTAGGGGCTTAGATCGTTTGTACTGGTTGGAAGATCAACTCATCGCTTTGGCTGACCTAGTTCAGAAGTTAGTTCAGCATCAAGCTGCTGTTGCCACCATACCAGCCCCACCACCAGTCTAAGTGCTCGGAGAAGATGTCGATCCTCTTGCTGCCCTCGCGCCACCTATGATGATGGCAACTGCCATAGCCATGACTACCGGAACTACACTGGTGGCTGCCGTTGTCACTGATCCCGCGATTACAGCCATCGGGACGACTTTGAGATCAACGATTTCTATCACCGCAAATGAAGCTATTCCGACAGAGCTTAACTAGATCGAGACACCAGTTGACGACCTATGGACAGTAGAGAAATGGGTCATGCACCTTAATAGGAAGCGTCTATTTTTTGGGAGTAAGAGTGGGTCTTCAAACAATCGGAAGCCAATTAAATAGCCCCGATCCCAAAACCAAGTCAAGAAAGTTTCAGCAAGTAGCCAGCGGTAGGATAGGCGACCCTTTGTATTTTGTGGTAAGCTGCATCGGGAGAACACCTGTTCTCGTTGTCATGGCCATTGTTTCAGATGCAGGCAGTCCTGTCACATCCCGGCTAATCCTTCTGTAATATATCCCATACTTCTTTTTATTGGGTAGCGCAGGCAATATGGAAAAATATTGAGTCGTCAATAGATTGTTGAATAAAGAAAAGTGTTTTCACATTTTTTTTCAGATTCTCTTCAGTTGCTTCCTTACATCTTTTTTCAATAAAATCCCATAGATCTTGGGATCGCAGCAACATCTGCATCTTCACGCACCAAAAATCATAATTGTCCCCTTTGAATATTGAAAATTCTTGTGCAACTCCGTTGGCACTGTTAAACGTCATCGGTATCTTCTTCTCTTGAAAACAAGGCTCTGATACCACTTATTACGGCGGTGGGTCTCCAACAAATATTTTCTATATACTTGTTATGGCATATAGAAATCTCCACAAAAATAGAATAGAACAGAGAAGAGAGAAAGACAAATACTAAAAGAATCTGGTACGTTTTGATGAAAGCAAACTAAACTTGTCTTTATTGAGAAAAAAAAACTTCACGTCTTTCTTTAGGCCTCACTAATTAATTAAGACGACTTCGGCTTCGTTGACTATCATAATAGCCCCGGCCTATCTATTTATAGATTATTATACAAAATCCTATTATACAAGAAATGGATGGGACCCGCAACTTAAGTGAATAGTAACTATGAATAGTAACCCCCTGATTTAATTTTCTCGCCTGCCAACGTCGGCCGATCGACTGCCTGGTGTCCGAATCTGACGATCCAAATAGTCGATTGAAATGACGTCATTGTTCTAAGCGCAGTGGTGCTGACGAAATTTGTGTTTGGCGAGCCTAAAGCATCATAAAGCATGCTGAACTGTATAATTAACTGTGTAAGATGGATTTTAGAATTATTGAAGCTCGAATTCAGCGAAGCAAAATTGCTACTCAATAGGTTTCGTCGAGCCGGACGTTGTGGTAGTGTCCGTTTTTCAGTTTGACAATCCAATTGTCTCGAAAAGCGTAAAATATGAAAAAATAAGGTGTATTTTAGGATAAAACCTATTATTGTATGGACCATATTGTATGAAACTTGGTGGAGAGGGTCCTTTCAGCATATTCTTGCTTCAGCCAAGGACTTAGAGAGATGGCCAAGTATTGGAGGGCCTTTTTGCATATTGTTGCAAACTACATATATTGCAATCTAGGGTTGCTCTTTGCAACCCTAGCCGTAGCCCTCTTATAACCGCAGCCCAGCCCCCTCGACCCCTCATCTTCTCTACTGCTTTTCCCGATCGCCAGCACCGCCGGCCGCCGTCCCCCATCACCGGAAAAGAAAGGGAAGAAACTTTGCTCCTTGATCTCGGATTGGCGGTAGTGGGAGGCAACGAAACCCCATTGTCTTGACTCTTGGGAGTCGTGAGGCTTTCTTCAACCTCCAGAAGACGAGCCTGAGGGACCAGACCCCTTGCCGTGGCCGCGCGACGCCGGGAAGAAGACCTCGGCCAACTTCTGTTGGAGGATCCCAAAGGATCTAAATAGGTACTATCAAACACCTAGAGGGGGGTGAATAGGTGTAATATTTAAAAAACAAATCTCAGTGCAAAATAAAAACCAATGCGGAAAATAAAAATCAACACACCGAGATTTACGTGGAAACTCCAATCCAGGAGAAAAACCACGGGACCAACACGCAATAACAATCCACTAAGAATTGAAGAATAACAAGGTGATTACCGACTTCACGGACTCGACCCCTCCTTCAACTTCTTCGGACCTTGCGCTCCACCGATTGCACGTCCACTGCACACGTTCGAATCCACGAACGCCACTCGAATCCACGAGCACACGTTTCGAATCCACGAAACGCCTTCAACACACCGAATCCACGGTGCCACGTCGAATCCACGACGCAAACTCAGCCGGTAAGAATATAGGCTTCGATGGTGATCCTTTGCTTAGATTATCATTGAAGAACCGTAGAAAAATCTCTAAGCAAAGATTAGATCAATTCGACAAAAGATAGATCTTGGAAGAACCGTCGAATTGACCTAAAAGAGGCTATAAAGAAGAACGATAAAAACCTAGCCTCTAGGGTTGCTCTCAAGTGTTTTCGGTATTTGTCCCACGTTCTTGAGAAACCCTAAGTGTCTATTTATAGTTTAGAAACCTTTGGAAAGAGATAAGAATCAAAAACTTACCTTATCTGGAAATTTTCAGGACGGCGATCCGGATCGGATTTACTGCGATCCGGATCGTCGTAACGTGATAGACAATTCCAGAAAAACAGGGTTCGGGATCCGGATTGCAAAGCCCGATCCGGATCGTTCATACAATTCAGCAAAATCCATGTTCGGGATCCGGATCGGAATTGGCCTTTGATCCGGATTGGATTTGCCAATGAACAACCACCCTTCGGGATCCGGATTGGATTGTCTGATCCGGATCCTGAACATGTCCCATGTCCAGTTTTTGATTTTTATGCAATTAAAAATTCATCCAAGTGTTTCTACACTATAAGAAAGTATTCGGATCACCAAAATTATTTAGTTAAACATACCTGATCCTTTTGAATACTTTCTTCTTGAGATTGATGTAACTGATCCACAATTCTTCATCTTCAATCTTCAAGACTCAAAACACTGAGTGTCAACTTGAGCTCTTGTTGAATCTTCTCTAAGTCTTTGATTGCTGATTGACAATTTGATCCCTTTAAGACTCCGACTCAACTCACTGACTTGACTCACGAAATATGCCAACACCAAAAGCCGTAACAATCTCCCCCTTTGGCAATTTCGTGACAAAACCCAAAAATACATAAAAACGCTCAAGTCACTCATCTTAAACCAAAAAATCGAAATTCAATGTCATCACCAAAACATTGATTTTCTTTGCGTGAAAGATCCAATAAATACAAAATACATTTGAACCAAACAGTCCTAGAACATACTCTATGACTTAGGACTTGGAGTCTTAAAGTGATGTAATTCCTGCAAAACAAAACTCCAAACAAAATCAAACGTTAGTCGTTAGAAATTAAAATCCTACATTTGATTTCTCTTTTTGGTTCTTTTGTTTTTCGGCTCTTTCAATCTTTTCTTTATCTCCCCCTATCTTGAGCATCTCTAACATGTTCTCCATGTTCTCCATGTTCTCCCCCTGTCTTGAGCATTTATGTTCTCCCCCTTTGTGATACGATCATCATTTTCCGTTCTCCCCCATTTTTCCATTTTCGTTTGTCCTCTCTTGATGATCTCATCTCCGTCATTTCTCTTCTCCCCCTTTTTGTCACAAATTGTCAAACAGTGAACATACTAGACAAAAGGAAATCACTAACAACATTAGTTCATAGAGAAAGAGAGATAAAAGCTCAGTTCCGGTATATAACAAAAATGCAGATTGCGTACCGGTACCAGAAAGCAAAAATCACAAAAATTCTTGAAACAAATCCAAATTTTAAAAACTTTTCAAATACCGATTTGTATTCCATCAAGAAATCAATTTAAGTGCTTTAAACAATGAATTCACACAGATGCCATTCAATCCAATTAATTTCACAAAATTAAAAAGATTTACTCCTAAATCATGAAAAACAAAGATAAAACATTATAAACAGTTTTTCATGTTATATTCATCAAACACAAGTCATCAAAAATAATCTTGAGATCCAAACTCTATCAAGATGTAACGGATTTACAAAGATGACTTACGGAGATTTCCAAATGACATCAATCTTGAATTCTACCATTTCTTGAGATTGAGGTGTATGATCCAAATTTCTTTCATCAGAATAATTTAAAAAAAATCCATAAAAACCAGAAAAAGTATGTAAACACTTTAGCGCATCAACTTTAAACAAAAGTCATCGTTTCATGCAATAAGAAATAGATTATACCAAATCTATCAAAAATACTCAAAAATGAAACGAAAATTTATGAAAATTAAAACCCTTAAAGTTGAACAACTTCAATCACATCTAACATGATCTTATGCGTAATGCCTTTATCAAATCATCAATTTGGTAAAGAAAATGAAATACCAAGATCAATAGATGTTTGAAATCCCAGATAAGTTAGATAATATATCTAGACAATCTGTTGAAGAGAGTGGCTCTTTGAGCATCTTTCATTAAAATTCCACCTTATACCAACCTGAAATTTGACAGAGTCAAGTATTTCAATATGCATTTTATTAATTCAAAAATTGACAAAACCATGCTTGGTATTCATGTGGTAGCTGCACACAGTACTCGGACGACCGAGGTGGTAGCTCTTTCCTCCATGTGGTGGTAGTTTTCACACTCCTCATTGGGATGTAACTCTTTCCACATCTTTTGAGCATTTTACTTTTCTTTGACTCCCCCTCAATTGGCTATCAATTATTTAATATATAAGGTATTCAACCAAAAATTGATCTCGCATTCATACTCGACTAAATAGTCAAATAAGATAATGACTATACCAAGAGATCATTGAGAGAGAAATTGACTTTGATCACTTAAAAGATGAATTAATTAACATAAATGATCATTGCAACATCGAAATATTATGATGTCAAAAGCATAATAGATTTCTAAATGCGTGAAAAGATGCAATTAAAGTCAATATAACCAATGCTCAACTTGTGTTGTCACAAAGAATTCACACAACCGAGATAGATTAAGCATCTAAAGATCACACATGATTTCTAAAATTTGATGCTTATAACTATCAAAAACTCCTATAATGAAGTATCTTCAAGATTATGATTATGGAGTAAAGTTGATAAATTAATTTGGAGTGAATGAACGTGAAGCCCTTTTTATTCAATGCACTTGTTCAATAAAAACCCTTTTGTTCAAAAACAAAGTATAAAAACAAAGAGCATTGAAAAACATGTAATGCAAAGATTAAGAAAAATATGAAGGGAAAACCAATCAAAGCATTACATACAGTCAAAAGCTATTTAGAACTTAAGACAAGGAAAGATATCACCTTTCCGAATCCAAAATCGCTGGATTTTGGGTTGTCTTGATTCGTTGTGGCCGGGGGTTGTCCGCTTTGACTGTTGATCCACCTTAGGTCTTTGCCTCGCAATGATCCACTTGTATGATTGATGTTGTGGCTCGGACCTTTGGTGGGTTGAGTGAACTCCTTTAACTTGATGTGCCTTTTGATTCCGTTGAGTCCGCTTCGTAGATGAAGTTGCCGAAGGATTTTTCTTTCTCTTTTTCGGGCAATTCTTCACCAAATGTCCTTCAAGTCCACATAGGTGACAAGTTCTTTCCTTTAATTTTATTGTGGAACTCGAAGCCTTCACAGTTTGGTTCTTTTTAAATCCCAAACCAACCTTGCTCGTTTGACCTAATCCGGACATACAATTAAGTTTCTTGGAACCGGTGGAAAGCCTTTGTATGTCGGATTTAAGTTCATGAACTTGCTTGGTCAAAGCTTGATTGGTGACATGAATCTCCTCAAACTGCTCTTCAAGAAAACCAATCTTGTCCATATATGATTTTGCGTTCGTCTCCGATTGGTTTAGCTTTTCTTGGAGGATTTTATTGTTATCCAATAAACGTCCTTGTTCCTCCTTGAGATCTTGAAGTTTGATCTTTAAAGCTTGATTCTCGTCTTGAACCTCAAGTCGTTGCTTTCTCAACTTCTTGATATGCTTGGCCATCTTCTTTGATTCCGCAAGAAGTTGTTGGTATGCCTCAACGAGTTCTTCTTCGTCCGACTCCCCCTCACTTGATGACTCTCCATCGGATGTTGATGTTTCATGCAAAATCAAAGGAATAGAGTCAATGACTAAAGATGATAAGCAAAAATTAGAAGAGGGAGTTTGAGAGGCATGAAAAGCAACAATTTTTTCTTTTTCCTCTTCACTTGAGGTCGATTCATCGAAACTAGAATCGTCCCAAGTTTTTGCTTGCAAAGCCTTCTTTTTGTATGATTTCTTAGAAGGACAATCCGTTGAAATATGGCCGTAGCCTTTGCATCGATAACATCGGATTTCCCCTTCGAAATCATCTTTTTCTTTTTCTTTAGAAGGTTTTGCAACGCCTTTGAGTTTAGAGGATTTAGAACCCGATGATCCTTTAGATGGTTTCGTGGATGAAGATCCATCGGTTCGATTCTTCCAAAATTTCCGACGAAATTTCTTTGTGATCCGCGCCAATTGTTCTTCAAAATCGGCAAAAGAGATTTCATCGTCGGAACTTGATTCGCTATCTTCTTCCTTTGTTGATTTGAATGCAATACCTGTAAGCTTAGAAGAAGACTTGGAAGAATTTTGATTAGTAGGAAAAGTCATCTCATAAGTTTGCAAAGCACCTACTAATTCCTCTACACTCATCTCATCCGGATGACTAACGGTTTCAATGGCGGTAACCTTTGCCCTAAACCGTTCCGGAAGAGTCCGAAGAATCTTTCTTACAATTTTCGACTCCGGGATCTTTTCTCCAAATTAGCACATGTATTAATTACATCTTGAAGTCTAGTGTAATAATCTGTAAACAATTCATGCTCTTCCATATGAATAGAGTCAAATTGACTTGTAAGCATCTGGAGCTTTTGAATTTTTACAAGATTAGTACCCTCATGTGTAATTTTGAGAATATCCCAAATTTCCTTCGCGGTTTCACACGCGGAAATTCGTGTAAACTCAGTCGAGGAAAGAGAATTATATAAAGCGTTCATACCTTTCCCATTGTAAGAAGATCTTTCGATTTCCTCTTTAGACCATCTAGAGCGAGGTTTTGGGGTAGTAGAATTTCCTACTTCCTCAACAGGATGCACCCAACCGTATTCCACGGTTTGCCATACCCGCTCATCAATAGAGATGAGAAAAGCTCTCATCCGCACTTTCCAATATGCATAATTGGTCCCATCAAAAAGAGGAGGTCTAAAAATATTACCACTTTCACCCGACATGATAGATAAACCTAAAACCCGCTCTGATACCAATTGTTGGTTAGGATCCACAAGGATCTAAATAGGTACTATCAAACACCTAGAGGGGGGTGAATAGGTGTAATATTTAAAAAACAAATCTCAGTGCAAAATAAAAACCAATGCGGAAAATAAAAATCAACACACCGAGATTTACGTGGAAACTCCAATCCAGGAGAAAAACCACGGGACCAACACGCAATAACAATCCACTAAGAATTGAAGAATAACAAGGTGATTACCGACTCCACGGACTCGACCCCTCCTTCAAGTTCTTCGGACCTTGCGCTCCACCGATTGCACGTCCACTGCACACGTTCGAATCCACGAACGCCACTCGAATCCACGAGCACACGTTTCGAATCCACGAAACGCCTTCAACACACCGAATCCACGGTGCCACGTCGAATCCACGACGCAAACTCAGCCGATAAGAATATTGGCTTCGATGGTGATCCTTTGCTTAGATTATCATTGAAGAACCGTAGAAAAATCTCTAAGCAAAGATTAGATCAATTCGACAAAAGATAGATCTTGGAAGAACCGTCGAATTGACCTAAAAGAGGCTATAAAGAAGAACGATAAAAACCTAGCCTCTAGGGTTGCTCACGAGTGTTTTCGGTATTTGTCCCACGTTCTTGAGAAACCCTAAGTGTCTATTTATAGTTTAGAAACCTTTGGAAAGAGATAAGAATCAAAAACTTACCTTATCTGGAAATTTTCAGGACGGCGATCCGGATCGGATTTACTGCGATCCGGATCGTCGTAGCGTGATAGACAATTCCAGAAAAACAAGGTTCGGGATCCGGATTGCAAAGCCCGATCCGGATCGTTCATACAATTCAGCAAAATCCCATGTTCGGGATCCGGATCGGAATTGGCCTTTGATCCGGATTGAATTTGCCAATGAACAACCACCCTTCGGGATCCGGATTGGATTGTCTGATCCGGATCCTGAACATGTCCCATGT
Source organism: Tillandsia fasciculata (assembly GCA_029168755.2). Taxonomy (NCBI): domain Eukaryota; kingdom Viridiplantae; phylum Streptophyta; class Magnoliopsida; order Poales; family Bromeliaceae; genus Tillandsia; species Tillandsia fasciculata. The sequence continues at coordinate 503,864 of JAQOTM010000031.1, read as the reverse complement.
CCAGTTTTTGATTTTTATGCAATTAAAAATTCATCCAAGTGTTTCTACACTATAAGAAAGTATTCGGATCACCAAAATTATTTAGTTAAACATACCTGATCCTTTTGAATACTTTCTTCTTAAGATTGATGTAACTGATCCACAATTCTTCAGCTTCAATCTTCAAGACTCAAAACACTGAGTGTCAACTTGAGTTCTTGTTGAATCTTCTCTAAGTCTTTGATTGCTGATTGACAATTTGATCCCTTTAAGACTCCGACTCAACTCACTGACTTGACTCACGAAATATGCCAACACCAGAAAGCCGTAACAACTTCTTCTTCCTCGGATCCGACCAAGGTGAGACTTAATTATTTATCCTTGATTTTTCTTGCATCTTGACCCATTCACTCGTCTTTTGTGGTCGTGGGGACTCTCCCTGTGAAGCCCTAAGCCCTGTAGTGCTCCGGGTTGCCGGCGGGAGCAACAAGCCTGCCGAAACCCTAATACGCCGCACGCGATGGCTCAAACTTTGAACAAAGATGATGAGCAACATCTGTTGGGCATGAGGATCATTCCCATGAAGTCTGGTTGGAAATGGTTCAATCGAAAACTCGCAGTTCTCTGCCCTAGCTTCGGGCTATTGAGAGCCTTGGCCGAGCTTGCTGCTCCGGCGCCGGCGCTGCCTCCCATCGCCGACCAAGCACCCAGAAACCTTCACAAGGTTAAAGCAGTCCCGTACATGCTTTTGCATGCAACCCATGGCCCCTACTTGCGGCTTCACCATTGTTGGTGCTCGGTTGGCAGCAATGACGGCCGCTGGCCATCCGCCGCCCGCCGCCACCAGCCACCGCACCAGGAAGCTTCCTAGCATCATTGGCAAGTCACCTGTGGCCTTTCATGGCTTTGTTAACTATCGCATGGCAAGTTGCCATCAGAGCTCCAAGCTTGGTAGCTTGAAGCTTGGTTTCGGCTTGTTGATGCCACCTGCTGCTGAAGCTTCACCCAGAGGCCTGCTTGGCACTTCCTTCAACCTCCTTAAGCTAATGCTTGCGCAAGGAGTCCCCCAAAACCAGTGTTTTTGCTGTGTGGCTTGTACCCGAGTTCTTGATGGTTCTCTAATGCGTCTTCTTACTCCATCTTTGGTTTTAGCCATCCAGTATCTGTCCAGTAGTGAGCCCTAGTCTCCTGCTAGCTTCCTAAACATGATGCTCAACTCAAAGTGGAAGATGATCAGGTAGATTGTTTGATCCCACATGCCAAGCCCTAGCTTAGGTTAGGTTGCCTTTTGCACTGTTCCAGCACCTTTGCAGCTCTGTTAGGGCAAGCCCTTGTGTCCTCATGATCCCTGAGCTTAATGCTTACCGTACTTTAGCAAGTGACTAAGTAGTTTAGTGGATCTAGTAAGTTAAGCCCTTAATGGACACTTGATGGCCCTTAAGCTATTCCAGCAGGCTGGCTGCACCCTCAGGGTGAGCCTCTGAGTCTTTCGACTTACTAAGCATGATGCTCACCCTAAATTTGGGTTTGGTCAAGTGTATATATAAAACTTAGCAATTGAGACAATTTAAGCTTATTTTCATAGTATATGTTGACCCAAAATTTTTCTCGAGTTCCGCACTGCTCCCAAATGGTGAGCACGGTGTTCAGTGCGTCGAGGTCCACCTACTGGTGGCCTCGATTCCTTTCAAAAGCATTCAGAAATAAAATGCAAGCTAAAAAGGTGTTAAAAGGCATGTTAATATGCAATTTTAAGAAACCCTAGGGGTCTAATTGCAATTGTAGCCTCATGGGCTGTTTTGGGCCATGTGCCCATGATCTCTAAACCCTTCGTTGGAGATCTGACAGCTTTCGTTGAGCAGGAACTGGATTTCGAGACGTAAATCGATAAAATCGTCGGTTTATCTGCGATTCGACATTAATCACGTAATTTGAGGAATTGTGGTGATTAATTATAGTTGCCAGATGTCTTTGGCTGTTCCCGATGATGTCTTGATTGGTCCAGTGATTTCAGTGTAGCGTTGGCGACTTCCGGAGCCGAAATTGGCTTTTCCGGAGGTGTTTTAAGTATTTATGACACCGTATGAGTACAAAGTCACACCCAGTGGAATTTGAGTGCCCAAACGTCTTCACTGAAGCATTTTGGGGCAGCATGTCAAGTTTCGTTAAATTCGAATACCTGTAGCCACGGATAGGATCATAGTGATCAATTGGCGGATTTTCGAAAATTCCGGCAAATCCCAGGATTTCAGCGAAGTTTTCCGTATAGCTTGTCTGCACTCAGTGAGTCTGTGGGTTGGTTATGTGAGAGTCTATTTTCTGACCTGTGTATATGATTAAGGTCCCAGCAGTCAGCCGCCAGCTTGTGAGCCATCTAGCGGTTCCCGCAAGCGTCTACCCTGAGGTGGGTTTATCTTCAGTCCGGCCTTTATCATTTCGGCCCTATAGGGTACCGTGGTAGGCCGTACCCCTATTTTTGGTATAGCCTTGATCCTATGGTTGAGCCTTTCTATTTTCTTTCATTCCAGCATTCAGTCATTACAACTATATTGCCTTGATCTTACAGTTGAGCTCTCTATATGCTTTCATTCTCAGCACTTAGTATGTATATTGTTATACATCTGAATATATGCCATGCCTGATTGGACATTAGCTAGAGTGATTATCAGTTCACTTCATATCAGCATTTCCTATTCTTCTCCTGCATGTTATAATAGGAGTTCAGCTTCTGCTGTACAGTTCAGTTTACAGTTCTGCCATTCAGTTTAGTTTCTCACTATGATTTCATATTTAGTATTTGGTATATCCATATATACAGCTTGACATATGTCATATTTGCTTTGTCACCAGCCTAGTTATATTAGCCTTTCCTGTTCTATATTGCAGGATAGAATAGGAGTACAGTCTTGTTATTCAGCTTCAGTTTTACAATTCAGATATTTAGTTTCTATTGTTCAGATTCAGTTATACAGTATCAGTTGAAATTACAGTTCCAGCATCTCGACAGAAATTTTTTGGCTTTATGCTTGTGTTTGGTCTTTAGGCCATGAGCTTGAGCATCAGCATTATGATCGCCATAGAGCCGGCTGTTCTTTCACGTACACTAGCGGAATTGCTACCCGCAGTGGTGTACTTTATCAGTAAAGTGGTCGACAGTGGCGACCCGTGAGCCCAGAAGGTTATGACAGCAGATTGGTGTATAGGTGGTATTTAGCCTAAGGTCTCCGTGACCAATAGTGGTAGGTGATTGGGTACTCTACTTCTAATAGTGATGCATTGATCCGTCAGAGGAGGAGGAAATGTCGCAGCGCCTCCCCGATGGATATCTGAAACCCGGATGAGAGAAAAAAAGAAGACGAAGAATATATTTGTAGATGGAAGAGTGTTTCTATTTTTACTCTCTAACTGGGAATGACTTTACAAGAGCCAATAGACCCCTATTTATAGCCCTTAGGCTTACAAGATAAGAAACAATAACAATTTTATTCTTAACCAAATTGGCTTTATCCAATTTGGTTTAACAACCCGATCCAATTAAACTACCCCGATCTAATTAAACTACCTCGATCCCTATCCTAACCGAAGTAGTTGTAACCGCCTCAGCCTTATCCTCAATGGTTGAGACTTATCCGGAGTAGTTGTAACCGCCTCTCCCTATTCTCAATGGTTGAAACTTATCCAGAATTTAGATCGTCCCGGATCATGGCTCCCCAAATTTTGAGAGGAACCGGCACCTGCTGGATCTAGAACTGCAAGCGAGGAAATTGGGTTTCTCCAGCTTCCCTTGTGAACCACTTAGCGACACTTGGCTTTTGACCTTTCCGTCCAATACGGAAGGCTTCACGTTCACCTTTGCATGTCGTTGTGACCTTGCGTTCCAGAATAGTATCATCAGCTAGCTGCTCTTCACGTTCTACCACGAGATCCTCCATGGGTGGCAGTACTTCTCCGGGCTCATCGTCTAGCATTGACGGCTCGAAGGACTTTAGATTCTCGATATTGACGATCGAATACATGTTCATGTATGCGGGCAGCTCTAGTTGACACGCATTCTCACCAATCTTGCGCACGATCTTGAAAGGTCCATAACGGATGGGCTTAAGCTTCTTACCCTCGCCTTTCAAGCGCTCTTTGCTGAGATGGAGCCAGACCAGATCACCCTCTTGGAAGTCGCCTTTCACCCGATGTCGGTCATGTCGTTCTTTATACTTCTGCTGAGATTTTTGCAGCTGTCGTTCCACTTCGCTATGCACTTTCTGAATACTCTCTAAGAACCGCTGTGCCTTCGCCATTTCACCTTCTTCCTTGGTGGTCCGCGGTTGCTCGACCGTGAACGACAAGTCGAAAGGGCTGGGGGGTAAGTAACCTAAGCACACCTCAAAGGGAGATTTGCCAGTGGAACTGTGTATAGCTCGATTGAAGGCGAACTGCAGGTACGGAAGGCTCTCGTCCCAAGTCTTGGGATGTCGAGCGTTATATCCTCGCAGCAGATGTACAACTGTCCGGTTGACCACTTCTGTTTGCCCATCGGTTTGAGGATGGAAAGCCGTACTCCGTTGTAGCTTTGTGTCCATCATGGACCACAAGGACCGCCAAAAGTTGCTTAGAAAACGGCTATCACGGTCAGATACAATCGAGCTTGGTAGCCCAAAATGTGTCCAAACGTGTTGGAAGAACAGCCGAGCTGCTTCCTCGCCGGTGATTGTCTTCTTGCACGGCACAAGTGCTATCATTTTGGAGAACCGATCGACCACCACATAAAGATAGTCGTGTCCCCGTCGGGTCCTCGGAAGGCCTCCTAAGAAGTCCATGGAGATACTTTCCCAAGGACGAGTCGGCACCGGAAGAGGAGTGTAGAGGCCCACCTTTCGATTAGCGGGTTTGGATGTGCAGCACAAAACGCATCCCTTCACAAATCGTGCCACATCGTTTTGCATGTGAGGCCAATAGACATAGCGCTGGAGATTCTGCAAGGTTTTGTTCACCCTAAAGTGACCTGCCACCTTCGAGGTATGGGCTTCTCGGATCCACCGTGCTCAATTACCATCTCTAGGCACACATAGTAGTGCACCTTTGTACAGTAGACCTTCTTGCAAGGCAAACTCGGTAGGTTGTCCTGCTTCGATGTCGGCCAACGCCACTCGAAAATCTGAGTCTTCTGCATACAAACTGGCATAGTCATGAAAATTTGGCTGAATCTGCATTAATGTCGTCAAGCAAAGTGCTGCCACCGGTGGTCGTGATAGCATATCAGCCAGCTTGTTGTGAGCACCTTTCTTGTACTTGATCACCAGATTGAACTGCTGTAAGTACGTCATCCACTTCATGTGTCGCGCTTGTTGCAATTTGGATTGCGTTTGGAGATATTGTAGTGGGCGGTGGTCTGTGTGCACCACTGTCTCCTTGCCTAGGAGGTAGATTCGCCAATGCTTTACTGCCTGGTGTAGTGCCAAGAGTTCCTTGTCGTAAGTCGGGTAGTTCTTTTGAGCTCCTTGAAACATCTCGGAGTAGTATGCCACAGGCCGACCGTCTTGCATCAAGACAGCCCCCATAGCATATCCCGACGCGTCCGCCTCCAACTCGAAAGGTCGTTGCAGATTTGGTAGGGCAAGGACCGGCGCCTCGCATATCTTCCGTTGCAAAAGTCGAAATGTGTCCTCATGTTTCGAACTCCATTCGAATTTTTGGTTGGCTTTTGTTAGTGCATGCAGAGGGGCAGCTAGGATAGAAAAATGCCGGATAAACTTTCGGACATATTGACAAGCGCCCATGAAGCTCCGTACTTCCGTCACATTTTTGGGCCGAGGCCACTCCTTAATGGCCCTGACCTTGTTTGGGTCGATCTGAAGCTCGCCGCCGCCCACCACGAACCCGAGGTACACTAGCCTTTGCTTGCCAAACTCACACTTTTTAGGGTTTAAACGGAGCTGGTGTTCCTTGAGCAGTATGAAAATCTTCTCGACATGGGCCAGATGCTCCTCCCACGATGGACTGTAGATGAGGATGTCGTCAAGGTAGACGATAACGAAGTCATCAAGAAAGGGACGTAGAACATCGTTCATCAGCCGCATAAAGGTGGCCGGTGCGTTGCAAAGGCCGAACGGCATGACGAGCCATTCAAACAGGCCTTGTCGCGTCTTGAATGCGGTCTTCCAAGTGTCATCCTCTCGGACTCAAACCTGATGATAGCCTGACTTCAGGTCCAGTTTGGTGAAGTAGCGAGCATGCTTCAATTGGTCCAAGAGATCATCGATCCGCGGCAAGGGGTACCGATTCTTGATGGTGATTTTGTTGAGGGCGCGGTAGTCGATACACATTCGCTACCCGCCATCTTTCTTTGGCACCAACACGATCGGGGAGCCACAGGGGGAGCTACTCGGTTTGATAGCACCACTCTCGAGTAACTCGGTCACCTGTCGCTTTATCTCCTCATTCTCCATTACTGAGTTTCGGTACATGCCGAGATTCGGTAACGGAGCGTCGCTGATCAATTGGATCTCATGTTCCACGGTTCGCTTTGGTGGCAGTCCCTGGACTTCTTGGAACAGATCCTGATGCTCGCCTATCAGCTTGGCGACGTCGTCCGTTCTCTCTTTGCATGCTAGGCTCAATACCTTGCTGTTTGCCTCCTCCGATTCAACTGGCCGAATGACCAATAAGGCAAACTTTTGACAGGCATTGATCATCCTCTTAGCCTGGCAAGCGGTTACCAGGTCTACAGTTGTTGTTGTTGACAGTGGCTCTGTGGTGAACAAAAATTTTTGTCCATCCTTAATGAATTGATATTGCTGAGGACGACGGAAGAAGATAGCGTCGCGGTCCCATAGGTAGGGACTGCCGAAAATGATGTTGCAAATGTTCAGCGGCACAACCTCGCACACCATTTCATCGATATAGATGCCAGTCACTGCAAACTTCACCTTGCACTGGCGATCGATCTTCATCTCGATATTGCTGTTGATCCACCCCAATGGATATGGGTGTGGGTGTGGTGTAGTCGACAAACCTAGTTTTTGAACTAGGTTCTCTGAGATCAAGTTCTTTTGGCTGCCGGGATCGATAATAGCATCGATCACCTCATTTTTGACTTGAACTCGGAAAGTGAACAACTCCTCTCTCTTATCAGTCGGATTTGACGGGCACAGGCTTGTCTCCTTCGGCATAGCCATCAGAGACAAACTAGTGTCCGCTTGATCAATCCGTCCGATTAAGGTAGGAGCATCACTTGTCGATGCTGCCATCGTTGTTGTCGTTGCTGTTGTGCGTCTACCACGATCGTCCTTCTTCTTCGGTCTCAACTCTGGATGGAGCTTCCAACATTGATCCTTGATATGTCCTGTGATTTTACAATGATCACAGTACAAATCAAGATCAGACGGGCCCTTCTTTTTAGAGCCCTTCTTTTTGGCCTTTTTGAAGCCCTCGGCAGTCTCCCTAAATGGCTTCTCCCCGCGAGACTGTTTATTCTTCCGCTCGATCGCCATGGCTGTTTGGCTTGCCGAGGCGATATCACGAACACCGAAGAGGCGGAGCTCATCATTGATACGCTCCTGTAGGCCGACAGTGAATTTGCGAAAAATCTGTGGATCGTCAAGGGAGATGCCAAGTGCCAATGCTTGGCGCCGAAAGTCGGTGGTGCAGTCCTGCACAGTCTGGTCGCGCCTTTGGCGCAGGACATACCAGCGCTTCCATCGCTCTTCTTCATACCCCATAGGGTAGAATTCCTGGCGGATCAATCGTTTAAACTGACTCCAGGTAAAATCCTCATTGGTGGAATTTTGGAGAATGGCCTTCCACCAAGTCAATGCATGACCTACAAGTTTTAGTTTTGCGAAAATTACCTTGTTCGCGCTACTATAGTTGTAGAGGTCGAAGTACGTCTCCAGTTGGTCGAGCCAGGCGTCCAATTTTTCAGCGTCGACAGTGCCGTCGTAGTTGGGGATCTCGATCTTGGCCTCAACCTTGAACGGTTGTGACCTTCCTTCTGCAAGCGACGGAGCGATGCTTCCGTCATCGTCAGAGTCGTCGTCGTCTCGCGCACCCGAGGTACCCTCGGCAGCGCCCTTCATCGGCGTCACATGCGCCTTTGGAGGAGTTCCTGAGAGTCGACCGCTCTTCTCCACCGGTATTGCCGATGGTGCTGCAGATTGGGCCTTGATCCAATCTAAGACGGTCTTCATGTCATCAGACAATGTCGCAACTTTGGCGGCAAGGTCGGTCGTTGTCGCTATCTGCTCGTCTGCGGACATTGTAGGCGGGCTCTTCGTTTTTCTCGTCGATGGCCTACGAAAGATGTCGAGGGCGGAGAGTTGTTCGCTGGTAGTTTTGTAGACGCTTCTGGTTCGCACCATACGCTAGGATCTGGCGCTCTGATACCACTTGATCCGTCGGAGGAGGAGGAAATGTCGCAGCGCCTCCCCGATGGATATCTGAAACCCGGATGAGAGAAAAAAAGAAGACGAAGAATATATTTGTAGATGGAAGAGTGTTTCTATTTTTACTCTCTAACTGGAAATGACTTTACAAGAGCCAATAGACCCCTATTTATAGCCCTTAGGCTTACAAGATAAGAAACAATAACAATTTTATTCTTAACCAAATTGGCTTTATCCAATTTGGTTTAACAACCCGATCCAATTAAACTACCCCGATCCAATTAAACTACCTCGATCCCTATCCTAACCGAAGTAGTTGTAACCGCCTCAGCCTTATCCTCAATGGTTGAGACTTATCCGGAGTAGTTGTAACCGCCTCTCCCTATTCTCAATGGTTGAAACTTATCTAGAATTTAGATCGTCCCGGATCATGCATGATCTATTGATATTATTATTTCAGCATTTTTTTAGCATGACTGACCTGTGATTATCAGCATTCCCTGTTTACGGCATTGATATTATTGATTATAATACTAGCTCTACTCTGTAGCATGATCAGTTCCTATTTGTCAGATTCGTCAGTTACTGTTACGGAATTTGAGTTGGCGTATTTCGTGAATGTATTAAGTCTTGAAGATTGAAGATGAAGAAACTTTGGATCGTATACCTCAATCTCAAGAAAGAAGAATTCAAAGGGATCAGGTACGTTTAACTAAAGATTTTTGATGATCCGAATACTTCTTATAGTGTAGAAACATCTGGAAGAATTTTTAATTGCTTAAACATCAAAAACTGAACATGGGACATGTTCAGGATCCGGATCGGACTCGGCAATCCGGATCCCGAAAGGTGTTGGTTCATACACTGGTTCAATCCGGATCGCAGCATCCTCTGATCCGGATCCCGAACACTAGTTTTACCTGTGTGCTTCCTCGATCCGGATCAGGATTTGCAATCCGGATCCCGAACATTGATGTTCTGGTAAAACTGTATGAACGATCCGGATCGGACTTTGTGATCCGGATCCCGAACAGGCATTTTCTGGAAATCGTCTTTCTTGCTTCTGCAATCCGGATCGTCAATTCCAATCCGGATCGCCGTCGGTAAAAATTTCCAGAAAAGGCAGTTTTTGATCCTATCTTCTTCCAATGGTTTCTAACCTATAAATAGGCCCTGTATTCATTTCTAGGGCATCCGCTATTACAGAAGAAAATAGCCGAAAAGAAAAATCCACATATATAGAGAAGAAAGGAAATCAATAGATTTATTCTATGTTTCTTCATCTATATTGATTGATTTGATTCTAGGTTTTCCATACTCACATTTTGAGTAGAATCAAATCAATGAATACTTAGATGGTATTTCCGATCTATCTTTGATCTAAGTATTCGGCGGATCATCACCACCCAAAACAAACAACGATTTACCCCAAAATCGGCGCGTGGACTCGCGTGGCCTTGTGGATTCAAGGTGCAACCGCTCTCGTGGATTCGGAGCGAGGTACGTTCGTGGATTCGAAGCGTGCTATTGGGTGAAGACCGTGGATTCGGTTGGACGTCGTGGACTCGACGTTGGACGCTGTGGATTCAGCGTTGGGCGCGGATCGTGGATTCGAGAAGCGTCGTGGAGCGAGCGGGAAGATCTACTAGGAGCGTATGGTAAAAGGTTGAGTCGTCTGTGAGTACGTTATATCACCTTGTACGTGTGTTAATTCTAGTGGATTTCGCCGTGTTATCGGTCCCGTGGTTTTTTACTCCGGTTTGGAGTTTTTCCACGTAAAAATCTTGCGTGTTCTTTTATTTTTCCGCATTGGGTTTATTTGCGCAATGATTTTTTGAGTGTTTATTGTTTACACCTATTCACCCCCCTCTAGGTGTTTTTTCCCCTATTTAGATCCAATTACTTATAACCCAACAAGTGGTATCAGAGCGGGAATAGGGTTGTAAACAATGGTTGAAGGTGGAAACATCAATCGACCCCCTTTCTTTGATGGAACAAATTATGCGTACTGGAAAGTGCGGATGAAAGCCTTTTTAATTTCCATCGACGAAAGGGTGTGGCAATCAATTGAATTAGGATGGTCTAATCCAACTGAAATTTTAGATGATGTTCGCACCTTAAAACCTAGGTCGAAATGGACCAAGGAAGAGATAGATTCTTCTTCTTACAATGGCAAAGGAATTAATGCTCTATTTAATGCTTTGTCACAAACTGAGTTCTCTCGCGTCTCGGCATGTGAGACTGCGAAAGAAATCTGGGATGTTCTTCAAGTTACGCATGAGGGAACTAACCTAGTGAAGATTCAGAAACTGCAAATGCTCACGAGCAAGTTTGACTCTATCTCTATGGCAGAGAATGAATCTTTCACTGACTATTACACACGATTGCAAGATATCGTAAACTCATGTGCTAACTTGGGAGAGAAGATTCCAGAATTTAAAGTTGTAAGAAAAATTCTAAGAACTCTTCCTGAACGATTTCGCCCGAAGGTCGCAGCCATTGAAACAATTAAACACCCGGACGAAATGCGTGTAGAAGAATTAGTAGGTGCTTTACAAACTTATGAAATGACATTTCCTACTAACTATTCTTCTGGAAAGGCATCCTCTTCTAAGTCTTCAGGTTACGCATTGAAATCAACTAAAGAAGAAGACGCGGATTCATCCTCCTCGGACGACGACGAGAACCTTTCTATGGAGGACTTTGAGAAGCAGCTCGCTCTCTTGACAAGGAAGTTTCGCCGCAACTTTCGAAGGGGTAATTCAAGCAAAACTCCATCCTTCGGAAAGTCCAAGAAAGGCAAGGGTTTTCAAGCCACAAGTCAAGAAAGCAAGAGAACTTCTCAAAGGATAAGAAAAGTTCAGAGGGACAAGTTCAGTGCTTCAAATGTCGAGGCTACGGCCACATTCAACGGAGTGTCCCAACAAGAATCCGGCTAAGAAGAAAGCGATGCAAGTCGTTACTTGGGATGACAACTCCACGTCAAATGAGTCATCCTCAAGTGATGAAGAAGACAACGCGACAGCTTTCCACGCGTCCACCACATCTTCTCCCTTCATGTGCTTAATGGCAAGTACATCCGATTCACTGTCCAACTCCTCTGTTGAAAAGATTGCAACGGACGATGAATCAGATGATTCGGAAGGTGAAGATTTTGCTCTAGCCTACCATAAGCTTTTGAGGGATTCAAAGAAACTGGCTAAGCAAAACAAGGGGTTGAAAGGGAGATTGCAGGATCTCGAAGAAGAAGTAAAAAGGGTAACCTCTCTCTCAACCGATCTTGAAGTGGAAAGGGATAATTTGATTAAAACTAATGTTTCCCTTCAAGAGTCCAATGAGCAACTCGAGAAGAATTATATGGATATGGTGAACAAAGCGAATTACTTCTTGAAGCTCAACGGCGAGGCTCGACAGGAAAAATTGGAAATGACGGAGACCATACGCCAACTGAAGGATGACTTAAAGAGATTTTCTTCTGGAAGGAGTAAGTTGGACAGACTTCTTGGTCTTGGTCAAAGAAATAAGTTCGGCCTCGGATACACTCAAACTGGAGACATTCCAAGTTCGAGTGGGACAGTATTTGTGCCTCAGTCGGTATCTCCTCCTCCGACACCGGAATTCACGACAAGCAACGACAACAAGCCTACTACATCCTCCTCGGGATCGTCAAGACCTAAGGTATGTTTTCGTTGTGGCATTTCAGGGCACATAAGGAGAAATTGCAAGACGGAAGCCAAACGCACACCTCAAGCACCTCTTGCAATGACTACCAAAAAGGCTATTCCTCGAAAATCAACTGCAACTCAATTGAAGGAAAAGAGCCTTGGTAGTACACCGCTCAAGACGACATCATCAAGGAGCAGCAATTCTTCAAGCAAGACGCTCTCACCTAGGAGATCAACTTCACGATCATTACCGACGCACTCCAAAAAGGTTTGGGTGCGCAAAGGTGAAATTTTCCCTGTCTTGCTACCAATGTTTCCTTGCATGCATATGATAGTTCGTCTTGGTACCTGGATAGCGGGTGTTCCCGTCATATGACCGGTGATAAAAACTGTTTTCAAACATTTGAGAAAAACTCCGGAGGACTTGTTGTTTTCGGAGATGGTCGGTCTTCCAAAATTGTTGGAAAGGGAACGGTAGCTATTCCAGATGGCCCGGTTCTAAATAATGTGTTATTTGTTCATGGCCTTAAGACTAACCTCATAAGCATAAGTCAACTTTGTGATAGTGGTTATTCAGTTAATTTTTCATCTGATAAATGCACTGTAACTGACATGAACCATGCTTTCTTTTTAAAGGGGGTTAGATCAGAAAACAATTGTTATGTAGTTCCTCATAAGATTTCTGAAAAATGTAACCTAGCATCTTTGAAAAATGAAACACTTTGGCATGAAAGGCTAGGTCACATAAACTTTAAGGAACTTGCTAGAATTTCGAACAAAGATGTGGTCAAGGGGGTTCCGAAACTTTCTTTTGAACAAAACCTTGTGTGTGGCGGTTGCCAAAAAGGAAAACAGTCTAGGACTGCACACAAGAACTTGAACCACATAGGTACAAAACGGCCTTTGGAACTTTTGCATATGGATTTAATGGGGCCAACTCGTCAACCATCTCTGGGAGGTAAATGGTATATTTTCTTATTGGTTGATGATTTTCTAGATATACTTGGGTAGCATTCTTAAAAGAAAAAGCTGATACCTTTGATTCTTTTCTCGAAATCTGCAATCGTATTATGACTGAAAAGAATGATAGGATTACTCGAGTTAGGAGTGATAGAGGTGGGGAATTCATAAATTCCAAATTCATTGATTTTTGCACTTCTAATGGCATTAAACATGAATTCTCTGCACCTTACACACCTCAACAAAATGGTGTAGTCGAGCGCAAAAACAGGGTCGTACAGGAAATGGCACGTGTTATGCTTCACAGCCGGAACTTACCTTTTTATTTTTGGGCTGAAGCGGTGAACACTGCTGTTTATGTTATTAATCGCGTGTATTTGCGCCCGGGGACATTGAATACACCATATGAACTTTGGTTTTGTAGAAAACCTAACATCAAATATTTTCGCATCTTTGGGAGTCGGTGTTTTATTTTACGTGATCGTGAGAATCTTGGAAAATTTGACTCTCGAAGTGACGAAGGGATTTTCTTAGGTTATTCTACAAACAGCAGAGCATATCGAGTTTTTAACTTAGAATCTAAGACGATCGTAGAATCGATAAATGTTAAGGTAGATGAAGCTTTTCACTTTGAATCTGAAAAATCTACCCTCGATATCTCTCTTGATGATGATACACCTGCTAATGCATCTTCTTCTAACAATTCTTTCGATAATAATGATGCATCTAACGGTTCTTCAAGCTTATCTGATGTGCAGGAATCATCTCGTGTACCTCCGTCTACTCCTCTACCTCAAACGTTACGCATCTCCAAGGATCACCCTGAATCGAACATCATTGGAGATCCACAAGAAGGAGTTAGAACACGGAGACAATTGGTTTGCGGATTTGCATGCTATGTATCTCAAATCGAACCAAGGAATGTTGATGAAGCTCTCCAAGATGACTACTGGATTAAAGCAATGCAGGAAGAGCTCCATCAATTTGAGCGAAACAAAGTCTGGGAATTGACGAAGCCTCCGAAGCAACACAATGTGATAGGTACCAAATGGATCTTCAAGAACAAGAAAAATGAAGAAGGTACTATCATCAGGAACAAAGCAAGGTTAGTTGCTCAAGGCTACTCTCAAGTAGAAGGTATAGACTTTGATGAAACTTTCGCCCCTGTAGCTAGACTCGAGTCCATTCGTATATTGTTTGCGATTGCTTGTCATTTTAAAATCAAATTATTTCAAATGGACGTTAAGAGCGCCTTTTTAAATGGGTTTTTAAATGAGGAAGTTTATGTGGCTCAACCGAAAGGTTTTGTGGATCATAAACTACCTAACCATGTTTTTCGTCTGAAAAAGGCTCTTTACGGTCTGAAACAAGCACCGCGAGCATGGTACGAAAGGTTGACAAAGCACCTTTTGGAAAAGGGCTACACTCGAGGGGGAGCTGACAGGACTCTCTTTGTGAAGCATTATCAAAACAATTTCATAGTTGCTCAAATCTATGTCGATGACATTGTTTTTGGCGCAACAAGAGATAATGATGCTTCCAAATTCGCGGAGACCATGGAAAGCGAATTTGAGATGTCCATGATGGGCGAATTGACTTATTTTCTTGGATTACAAGTTAAACAAAACGATGAAGGAATTCACTTGTGTCAATCCAAGTATGCACTGGAGTTGGTCAAAAAGTTTGATCTTGAAAATTCTAAGGATTTTCCGACTCCAATGGGAACTAGCCATAAGGGACTTGGAAGTGAATCACATAGTGAGAATGTAGACGAGAAACTGTATCGCAGTATGATTGGAAGTCTACTATATCTCACGGCTAGTCGCCCGGATATATCCTTCAGTGTTGGGATTTGTGCGAGATATCAATCAGCACCGAAGGAGGTTCACCTGAAAGCGGTGAAACGGATCATCCGATATATCAAAGGTACAATCAATTTCGGAATTTGGTATCCTATGGGAACGACTTTGGATATTGTTGGATACTCAGATGCCGATTGGGCTGGATCAGTGGATGACCGGAAAAGCACGAGTGGTGCATGCTTCTATCTTGGCCATTGCCTTGTTGCATGGCACAGTAAAAAGCAGAATTGCATAGCACTCTCGACTGCCGAAGCGGAGTACATTTCTGCAGGAAGTTGTTCAACCCAATTGATTTGGATGAAAAGCGTGTTGAGCGATTTCCGGATTTCAACATCTTCGGTAACCATTTTATGTGACAACACTAGTGCTATTAACATTTCTAAAAACCCTGTGTTGCACTCTAGAACAAAACATATTGAACTTAGATATCATTTTCTTAGAGAGCTAGTTGAATCAAACATTCTTCAACTGTCATATATTTCAACTGAGGATCAATTAGCTGATATCTTAACAAAACCTTTGGATCAAAAACGTTTTATTCACTTGCGTAAAGCAATTGGCATGCTTTCCTTGAAATAACCTCTTTTGAAACCTTTGCTTAGGTTAGGTTTTGTTTTTGTTTTTGTTTTGTTCTTTATCTATGTTTTGTACATAGGACATTAATTGAGCATAAATCATAATTGACTTTAATTGCATCCTTTTATGCATTTAGAAATTTATTATGCTTTTGATGTCATAATATTTCAATGTTGCAATGATCATTTACGTTAATTAAACCATCTTTTAAGTGATCAAAGTCAATTTCTCTCTCAATGATCTCTTGGTATAGTCATTATCATATTTGATTGCTTAGTCGAGTATGAATTCGAGATCAATGGTTTGGTTGAATACTTTATATATTAAATAATTGATAGCCAATTGAGGGGGAGTCAATGAAATGTAAAATGCTCAAAAGATGTGGAAAGAGTTACATCCCAATGAGGAGTGTGAAAACTACCACCACATGGAGAAAATGAAAAAAAAATACTCCATGAATGAAAAGCAAATTTTTGTTTTGAAAATTGTTGATGAAATTCATATTGAAATACTTGACTCAGTCGTATTTCATGGTTGGTATAAGGTGGGATTTTTAGTAAAAGATGCTCAAAGAGCCACTCCTTCAACAGATTGTCTAGATATATTATCTAACTTATCTGGGATTTCAAACATCTATTGATCTTGGTATTTCATTTTCTTTACTAAAATTGATGATTTGATAAAGGCATTACACATAAGATCAGGATAGATGTAATTGAAGTTGTTCAACTTTAAGTGTTTTAACTTTCGTAAATTTTCGTTTCATTTTTGGGTATTTTTGATAGATTTTGCATAATCTATTTCTTGTTGTATGAAACGATGTCTTTTGTTTAAAGTTGACATGGTAAAGTGCTTACATACTTTTTCTGGATTTTATAGAATTTTTCTGGAGAAAAAGTTGAAGCCGATCCGGATCGGGGTAAGTGATCCGGATCCCGAACGCAGGATTCTTCCTGCGGGTAGCCGATCCGGATCACATTCTCGATCCGATCCGGATCACGGCTAGGGTTTTTATAAGAACAAAGAGGATTTGATTTCTTTTACCCTAATCTTTTGTTCTAAAATCTCTAGAGCTTCTCTCTCTAGATTTCTTGCATTTTGGAGCTTCCAAACTCAAAGTTCTTCGGATTCAAGTAAGTTTTATTGATCAAAATCTCGGTTTTTCACAGTTTTTATGGTTTTTCTTCAAACGTGAGTTGAAATCTTGGAACTTTTTCGTTTGTGAATGGTTTTTGATCAAATTTCTTTTGAAATAAGAACTCTGGGTCAATTAGTTTTGCTTTTATGCTGGGTTTTCTCAAGATAAACGAGTTTTTAGGCTTCGATTTCTAAAAATTCTGTTTTAGGGCATAAAAGAGGAATTTTTGAAAATCATGGAATTGATCTATTTTTAAAATTCTTTTTGGAAAACTAATTTGATTCTTGGCTTCTCTACATGATTATGATTGTCTAGGTACAATGTTTCAAATTTTTCAAAATTGACGATTTTTCATGTGTTCTTGAGTTGGTTTTCACAGGACACCTTTTAAACTCAAAGCACTTTCAGCAATGGTGATCACCTGGATCATTTTCCTACTTGCTGCAATGGTCCATGTTAAGGACACTGCCAAACCTAAGAAAGCAAAGAGAACCAAGCGAGCTGAGAATGATTCCGACACGGATTCGGAAACGGACTCGATTGACTGGGATAACCTAGAGATTGAGGAAGATGTCCCTATTGTATCCAAGGGGAAAGCACCTGCAGAAACCTCAAAGACAAAGGTTCCTCCTACTGCTGCAGAAAAGGGAAAAGCTCCCATGGAACCAAGTCAAATCAGAACAAGAACAAAGACTGGTGCAAGGAAAAGAGGTAGTGCTCAGGGCATTTCAATCAACGAACCTATAGCTAGCCAGCCTCCTCCTCAGGAATTCATTAGCTCTACAAGAATCAAGGATTTTGAGAAAAGAGAATGTATCGGTGAGAGACATGTCAATGTCAAACCAATGATGGAACGCTCTGCAGCGTTTGGGAGGTTATTTAATCAAGCTGGTCTCGGTCCAATTTGCAACTTTCCCGAATCAACTGGGTATTGCCCGCACTCGGTTCGCATGTTTTACCAGAATGCTACGAGTCTAATGGATCATGAAGACGGACGACGAGAATTTCATACCGTGGTTAAAGGTATCAAAATCAAAGTCACTCCACAACTGATTGGAGAGGTGCTTAATATGAAAGCAAGATCTGATGGACTCCACTACCTCAAGACTCAAAGCTTCAACGACAACTCGTGGAGAGTTGTAGTTAACGGAATCTGCGTTCCGGAAACTTTGTCTACCGGAAATTCTGTTTTCTCCAAAGAACTTAAGAAAGAGTACAAGTACATAAACTTCATTGTCTGTTACAACATTCTTCCAAATATGAACACGAAAGTCCTTCGATGGGATAGAATGCTTTTTCTCTATCTTCTTGACAACCCGACTGCATTGATGGGAGCAAATCTGAACATTCCTTATCTCATTTGGAATAGGATGACGCGCTATGTCGAACATTCACACCCCACAGAGCGACTACCATACCCAATGATTATCATGCGCATCCTCAAGAAGTTTAAAGTGGATACAAGCGCGAGCTCTTACATGTATAGTTTGGGGACAATAAATGAGACAACCATTGTCAAGTCTTTGTCAACAAAGCAAGATGATCCCCCATCTCCTCCACTCCGACAACGAGCTCGACCACAAGCGGGTACTTCCACAGCCCCAGTTCCTCCTTCACAGCAGGCACCTCCATCCACCTCTGACGATGATGCCTCTGTCACCTCTATCTTTAAAGAACAACAGCGGCTTTCAAATGAACAGGAACGTATGTCTGCTGAGTTCACTGAAATGAGAGGAGACCTTCAAGTTATGAAAAATGAGCTGGAAATCCTCACAGCTTCTCAAATCACTCTGAATAAGTCTGTCTCATCACTGAAGAAACTAGTGAAGAAGATGTTTGCTAAAATGGGATGCACAACATCCGATGACTCCGACTCTCCGGAATAAGTTTTTGTTCTGACCTTCTTTTGCTTTTTGCAGGTCTTTCACTTTTCTTGTTTGTCTATCGTTTTAACTCTCCTTGGTTTTGTAATTATTTGGCTTTGTTTTGTGACAAAAAGGGGGAGAGAGTTAGAGAGAACTCTGAACAATGAAACAATGAATGATGTGAACTGAACTTTGTGAATATCAAGGTAAGTATCTTCAACTCAACTTTGGTTTTTATTTGTTGATTGGTGGCATGCCTCTATACTAACTATTCGACTAACTATTTGGGCATGTAATATGACTAACAAGTTGATGTTGGACTAACATAGTTTGACATTTGGTTTTCGACTGCTTAGAAGATATGTTGGTTTTAACTATGATTCTCTTACATATCTGAATTTTTCAAATGTCATGATGAGAATAAACTCTATCTCTGTATTTGGTTTTGTATGATTCAATTCTTGAGGTATCTAACGATTTCTTTTGTCAAGAATGATTTCTGTGTGCAGAGATTACAGATGTCTAAGTCTAGAGTCTGTCTTAGGAGTTTATCTCATGTTTTTAATTTCTGGATCTCTTTTGTAAATTTTTGTTGTATGGTGATAGCAACAAAAATATCTTTTTGAATTTTCTTTTGTGGATTTGTGTTTTGTCACGAAACCGCCAAAGGGGGAGATTGTTACGGAATTTGAGTTGGCGTATTTCGTGAATGTATTAAGTCTTGAAGATTGAAGATGAAGAAACTTTGGATCGTATACCTCAATCTCAAGAAAGAAGAATTCAAAAGGATCAGGTACGTTTAACTAAAGATTTTTGATGATCCGAATACTTCTTATAGTGTAGAAACACCTGGAAGAATTTTTAATTGCTTAAACATCAAAAACTGGACATGGGACATGTTCAGGATCCGGATCGGACTCGGCAATCCGGATCCCGAAAGGTGTTGGTTCATACACTGGTTCAATCCGGATCGCAGCATCCTCTGATCCGGATCCCGAACACTAGTTTTACCTGTGTGCTTCCTCGATCC
Organism: Tillandsia fasciculata; assembly: GCA_029168755.2. NCBI lineage: Eukaryota > Viridiplantae > Streptophyta > Magnoliopsida > Poales > Bromeliaceae > Tillandsia > Tillandsia fasciculata. Next base: position 484,414 of record JAQOTM010000031.1, on the reverse strand, counting down.
GGATCAGGATTTGCAATCCGGATCCCGAACATTGATGTTCTGGTAAAACTGTATGAACGATCCGGATCGGACTTTGTGATCCGGATCCCGAACAGGCATTTTCTGGAAATCGTCTTTCTTGCTTCTGCAATCCGGATCGTCAATTCCAATCCGGATCGCCGTCGGTAAAAATCTCCAGAAAAGGCAGTTTTTGATCCTATCTTCTTCCAATGGTTTCTAACCTATAAATAGGCCCTGTATTCATTTCTAGGGCATCCGCTATTACAGAAGAAAATAGCCGAAAAGAAAAATCCACATATATAGAGAAGAAAGGAAATCAATAGATTTATTCTATGTTTCTTCATCTATATTGATTGATTTGATTCTAGGTTTTCCATACTCACATTTTGAGTAGAATCAAATCAATGAATACTTAGATGGTATTTCCGATCTATCTTTGATCTAAGTATTCGGCGGATCATCACCACCCAAACAAACAACGATTTACCCCAAAATCGGCGCGTGGACTCGCGTGGCCTTGTGGATTCAAGGTGCAACCGCTCTCGTGGATTCGGAGCGAGGTACGTTCGTGGATTCGAAGCGTGCTATTGGGTGAAGACCGTGGATTCGGTTGGACGTCGTGGACTCGACGTTGGACGCTGTGGATTCAGCGTTGGGCGCGGATCGTGGATTCGAGAAGCGTCGTGGAGCGAGCGGGAAGATCTACTAGGAGCGTATGAAAAAGGTTGAGTCGTCTGTGAGTACGGTATATCACCTTGTACGTGGTTTAATTCTAGTGGATTTCGCCGTGTTATCGGTCCCGTGGTTTTTTACTCCGGTTTGGAGTTTTTCCACGTAAAAATCTTGCGTGTTCTTTTATTTTTCCGCATTGGGTTTATTTGCGCAATGATTTTTTGAGTGTTTATTGTTTACACCTATTCACCCCCCTCTAGGTGTTTTTTCTCCTATTTAGATCCAATTACTTATAACCCAACAGTTACAGCATGATTAGATTGATATATGAGTACTCCTGCTTTCATTTCAACATGCTTAGATTTCATATCCGCACCTTACCTTTCAGCTTTCAGTTTATATTCAGTTATCGCTATCCGCTTATTATAATATCCGGTAGGTACGACTTGCTATTTCTCGGCCCGTCGTGCCCACTGGGATACATTTATATTGTATCTCACATCCTTTGGGTGAACACCATTTCAGGTCATTCAGGTGCTGAGATGTCGGGACGATCCAGTGAGCTGTTGCGATAGAGTTGTACGTCTCTACTATTGGCCAGTGTGGCTCAGTGCTCAGTATTTTCATTTCTAGTATCACGACTTTATCCTGATGTCGGTCACAGCTGATTAGTATCTTGTTAATTTATAGTTGTTGGTTGATCTGCTGTTATAGTCTGTGATTTGTTGGATTATGTCATGTGTTTAGATGTAGAACTTTATGTTATGTTTTAGTTAAGTAATTGTCACTTTTCTAATTGATTATTGTACTTGTCTAGCCGAACATGTATAGGAGAGACTCTGTCCGTGTGGACAGAAAATTTTTTATACATATAGTGGTCTGCTTACGTCATGAGTTTCAAATTTTAAACTCTGATTTATAAAAAAAAAAATAAAAAAATTAGACCGCCTTTTGAAATTCGAGGCGTGACATGGTTGATTTTCTTTTTCTGCCTTTTAAACTTAAAAGGCTATTGCAGATGTTGAGAAGGCAGTGATTGAAGCTTTGGAGAAACAGTATGCAGATGTTCTAGTTTCTTTGAAGGATAGTACGATACCCAAAAAATTTGGTCTTAAATATATATGTTCATAAACTTGCGAAATTACACAATTCAATATTCCCTTAAACTGTGCCTGACGAAGTAAGCAGTTTAATCATACTACTTAAAATTATACTTGTTTGCAGTTCGTAGAAGCCATTGATCCCGATATCTTCTTTTTTTCGGCCCTTCAGCTAGGTGTTCTTTTGAATATATATGATGAAAAGACTGTTACCACATATAGCTTATTACCACATATAGCTTATTACCACATAAAGCTCATATTTAATTTGTATAGTTTATTAGTTTCCAAATTCATTGTAATTGTATATTTCCATATTCAGTATATTTCTTTAATTAGATTGCACGGCTGTAAAAGGAAAGAGATGAACATTGTATATGTGCCTATAAATTGAATAAGAAGAAAAGAAGAGACGATCATCTTTTTCAATCAATATTCTATCATGGTATCGGAGCCCTGGTTTTAGAAGTTTTTTTTTTTTTTGGTTTGTTTGGATTGTTCTGCTACTCTCTTTGGATCAGAGATTTTGAAATAAACAGTGAGCCGCAGCGAAGTGGTGGCAGATCTGTGCACGGGTGCAGTACCTTTACGTTTTGGAATTTGGCGTGGAAAGGTAGCTCACGATTTCGGTAAAATTTTAGCTTTCTTTGGTGATTTTTTTTCTTGGTGCGAACTATTCTTATTTCTTTGCAATGGCGAGTAGCACTTCTGAATTTTGTGTTAAGTTTACCGGAAAAAATTATACCGCATGGGAGTTTCAATTTCAATTGTTTGTCACTGGAAAGGAGTTATGGGGACATATTGATGGCACTGTTCCAGCTCCTACGGATGCCACACAATTGTCTCAATGGAAAGTCAAAGATGCTAGGGTGATGTCTTGGATTATTGGGTCATGTGATTCTCAAATTATTCTTAATTTACGTCCATATAAAACTGCTAAAGACATGTGGGCATATTTAAAAAGAGTTTACAATCAAACACATTCTGCAAGAAGGTTTCAATTGGAGTGCGAGATTGCAAATTACACTCAGGGAGGATTATCTATTCAAGATTATTTTTCCGGTTTTCAACAATTATGGACTGAATTTTCTGATATTGTTTGTGTTACCGTGTCGAAAGATTCTCTCCATGATGTAATGGCTGTTTATGAGGTTAGCAAGCGCGATCAATTTTTGATGAAATTGCGATCAGATTTTGAGAACGTTCGTTCTAATCTGATGAGTCGTCATCCTCCTCCTTCATTGGATATATGTTTTGGTGAATTACTTCGTGAAGAACAACGTCTTTTTACCCAAGCCACTCTGGAACAAGAAAGGTTGACTACAACACCTATGGCATTTGTGGCTCAAGGAAAAGGCAAAGGCAGGGATATGAGTAAAGTTCAGTGCTTTAGTTGCAAGAATTATGGTCACATTGCTGCAAATTGTGCTAAGAAATTTTGCAATTACTGCAAAAAGCCTGGACATATCATCAAAGAATGTTCAATTCGGCCCCAAAATCGTCAGACTGCATTTCAAGCTTCTACTACTAATCCTTTTACAGGTCAAATTCCAGCTGGAACCTCAACAGCAGTCAATCACAATGCTGAGCAAACAGTCCTCACTCCTGAAATGGTGCAACAAATGATTATTTCGGCCTTTTCAGCTCTAGGACTTCACGGTAATGGTAATTCTCCATCTAAATCTTGGCTTATTGATTCTGCCGCATCAAATCATATGACTGGCTCGGTGGCTTTGCTTAAAAATGTCCGCGCATATCGTGGTTCAGAACATGTCCGGGTTGCTAATGGACACACCTTACCTATTACTGCTGTAGGAGATATTACTCCAACTCTCAACAATGCTTTTGTATCACCTGGACTCTCTAATAATCTTCTATCAGTTGGACAATTAGTAGAAAATAACTATGATGTACATTTTTCTCGTGGTGGTTGTTATGTGCAGGATCAGGTGTCGGGGACGGTGATTGCGAAGGGGCCTAAAGTAGGACGACTGTTTCCACTCCAACTTTCCATTCCTAATCATGTTGCTTTGACTTCTTCTACTATTATCAATAAAAGTGAAAGGTGGCATAAACGTTTGGGACACCCCAATTCTGATATTTTGTCTTATTTATTGACTTCTGGTTTATTGGGCAATAAAGATAAATTTTGTTCTTCTCGTGCTTCCTTTGATTGTTCTACTTGTAAGTTAGGAAAAAGTAAACTGCTTCCATTTCCTATTGCTGGTAGTCATGCGAAAAATTGTTTTGATATTATTCATACTGATGTGTGGGGAATTGCACCTGTTATTTCTCATGGTCAGTATAAATATTTTGTAACATTTATTGATGACTATAGTCGGTTTACTTGGATTTATTTTCTCCGTTCTAAATCTGAAGTTTTTTTAACTTTTAAATCCTTCCTAGTGTATGTCGAAACTCAATTTTCTGCTACTGTTAAGATTCTTCGATCTGATTCTGGTGGAGAATACATGACTAATGCATTTCATGATTTTCTGAATCAAAAAGGCATTTTGTCACAGCGTTCATGTCCATATACGCCTCAACAAAATGGTGTGGCCGAACGAAAGAACCGTCATCTCTTAGAGGTGGCTCGGACATTGTTACTCGAATCTTCTGTTCCGCCTATTTTTTGGGTAGAAGCATTATCTACAGCAGTTTATCTTATTAATCGACTACCTTCTCGAACTCTTGATCTTGACTCTCCTTATTTTCGTCTTCATCATCAGCATCCTTCCTATCGACATTTGCATACTTTTGGTTGTGTGTGTTTTGTTCATTTGCCTCCTCATGAACGCCATAAGCTTTCTGCTCAATCTGTGAAATGTGCTTTTTTGGGATATAGTACTAATCATAAGGGGTTTGTTTGCTATGATCCTTCTTTAAAGAGGCTTCGTGTTTCTCGAAATGTTGTTTTCTTTGAAAGTCAACATTTCTTTCCAACTCATGTTAGCTCATCCCCTGAAGTCGCTATTCTTCCTACTTTTGATGACACGTCTTCTTCTATTGACCGGTTCAAACCTGGAGTTGTCTACACTCGACGTCGTGCACTGCAGCCCCTTCCCGAGCCAGATCCGCCATCTGCTCCTGCCCCACCTTTACCGAGGCGATCTACCCGAGTTTCTCGTCCTCCTCCTCGGTATGACTCTTATCATACATCATTTTCTGCTGCTTTGTCCTCCATTTCGGTTCCATCTTCTTACTCAGAAGCAGTGAAGCATGAGTGTTGGCAGCGGGCAATGCAGGAGGAATTTCGTGCTCTTCAGGATAATCAGACTTGGGACATTGTTAAATGTCCACCTCATGTTAAGCCCATTGGTTGTAAATGGGTTTATTCAATAAAGCTTCGCTCTGATGGATCCCTCGATCGCTATAAAGCAAGATTGGTTGCCTTAGGCAACCGACAAGAGTATGGGATAAACTATCATGAAACATTTGCTCCTGTAGCCAAAATGACTACGGTCCGTACAGTTCTTGCTATTGCCGCCTCACAGGGCTGGCCGCTTCAACAGTTGGATGTCAAAAATGCTTTTCTCCATGGTGATCTCAATGAAGATATATACATGACACCTCCTCCTGGTTTGTTTTCCTCTTCTACTATGGAAGTTTGCAAATTGAATCGTTCATTATATGGCTTAAAACAAGCTCCTCGAGCGTGGTTTGAGAAGTTTCGCTCTATTTTGCTTCAGTTTAAGCTTGTCCAAAGCCAATATGACTCTTCATTGTTTCTTCGAAAATCAACTACTGGAGTTGTTCTTCTTTTGGTGTATGTTGATGATATTGTTATCACTGGGACAGATTCTTTATTGATTACTCAGCTTAAGCAATATCTTCAAAAATCTTTTCATATGAAGGATCTTGGTCATCTTACATATTTCTTAGGTTTGGAAGTTCAAACTGATTCTTCGGGCATATTCTTACATCAACATAAATATATTCAGGATTTGATTGCTTTGGCTGGTCTTCAAGATTCTTCCTCTGTTGATACACCTCTAGAAATGAATGTTAAGTATTATGCTGATGAGGGAGAGCTACTTTCTGATCCTTTGTTGTATCGCCAATTAGTGGGTAGCCTCAACTACCTGACTATTACTCGGCCTGATATCTCCTTTGCTGTACAGCAAGTTAGTCAATTTATGCACTCTCCACGGCATCTACACTTGGCAGCTGTTCGTCGCATCATTCGATATCTCCATGGCTCTCCTTGTCGAGGTTTATTTTTTCCTGCTAAATCTCCTGTGCATCTTATTGCTTTTAGTGATGCTGATTGGGCGGGATGTCCCAATACACGTCGCTCTGTCACTGGTTGGTGCATGTTTCTTGGGGACTCTTTGATCTCATGGAAGAGTAAGAAACAAGACCGTGTGTCTAAATCTTCCACGGAGTCTGAATATCGCGCTATGTCTGCTGCATGCTCTGAGATTACTTGGCTTCGAGGTTTGTTGACTGAGCTTGGGTTTCCACAGCATGATCCTACTCCACTTCATGCCGATAACACAAGTGCTATTCAAATTGCCACTAATCCAGTATACCATGAGCGCACTAAGCATATTGAAGTAGACTGTCATTATATTCGAGAAGCTGTGGATACTCGTGTCATTTCTCTTCCACATGTTTCCACATCCTTACAATTAGCTGATATGTTTACCAAGTCGCTCAGTCGCCAGCGCCATCAATTTCTCATTGGCAAATTGATGCTTCTTGATCAACCAGCATCAATTTGAGGGGGGATGTTACCACATATAGCTTATTACCACATAAAGCTCATATTTAATTTGTATAGTTTATTAGTTTCCAAATTCATTGTAATTGTATATTTTCATATTCATTATATTTCTTTAATTAGATTGCACGGCTGTAAAAGGAAAGAGATGAACATTGTATATGTGCCTATAAATTGAATAAGAAGAAAAGAAGAGACGATCATCTTTTTCAATCAATATTCTATCAAAGACTGCTTGATGTGTTGCGTGGGGTTCTTATATGCCTAATGGTGGAAATGCAGTCACCGGAGAAAACCTCAATGAAGTAACGATAACTCTGAGAGCTAAGTTCAGACATTACTTGCAGGGTGTTGTGGAGAAACTTGTAGAAAATGTTGAGTACATCTGGAGAGTTCTTTGAAGTTAAATTTTCGTTTCAACAATTATATTTATAATTTGTACAACATGCATGGAGAGAGGAGACGTCTAAACGTCTAAACGTGATCGAAAAATATTTCATTATTAGAATACAAATGATAGTATTATATCTGTAATGATTTTATCTTTGAATGCAAACTCGTTTTCAGAGCCACCACAAAGCTTAATTAAGAAGATTATTCGGAACTCAAAAGGTCGTGCTGATCAATGCAACCGCCGAAGGATCAGCTTGTAGAAATTAAACTATTAATCATGTCCATACTGTATTTGAGATCTATGTATTTGTTGCCGTATGCGGAGGGTTTTGGAATAGGCTTGATCTATGTATTTGCTGTTGAATTCATTTTATAATGTATTCTAAATCAACCTCCAATTAATTACCAGAGTGTTGCTAATTTTATAATGTGGTCGTATGACGAATGCATGCAGTTGTTGTTTGACAATTATTGTATATAATTAAATTTAAATTTATTTAAATAAATAATTTATTTTTATTTTTTAATTTAAAGAGTTATAAAAAAATTTCTAGTTTATTTTTAATTCCGTATTTTATATTTTTGATTGGATTCACAATAATTATAAAACTGTTGGTATAAATTTACTAATTTATACTAGCACTTTTTATAATATTTAGTAGCGGTCGGAGTACTCCAGCGGTTGTGTAAATTATCGGCAAAAATCTTTAGCGACGGAGATCTAACACTAGTTATAAAACTTTTTCTGACAATTTCATAAATATTGGCAAAAATTTTTCCAATAATTATATTCCAACAGTTATCTAATTTTTTTTATAGTATGTACTAGGGATCTTTGTTTCCACTTGAGCTCTTCTTTCAAACAAAATTTTTTGTATTTTTCTTTGAGTTTCAGTCTTAACGTGCATTCTATGTCCAATAGCGTCGCGTACTCTTCTGCCTTGTCGAGCCGCTCAATCCATTGAAGGCACTTAGTGCAGTAATTAAGCAGGAAATTGATTAATATAAATGTAGATTAGACGAACATCTTGTGCACTACTAAGACTTGTGCGCGTTTATATTATAATATAATTATATAAATTTTATTTATATTTATATAAAAGAGATTTAAGTCCCCTAATAGCAATATTATATTTGTTTACTTGATCAACAGGGATTTACATAATTCAACTTTAGTTACTAGGTTGCACCTAATGGAGAATTTACTCAATCTTTCCAAGCATAGTTTATTAATTTAATTGGTTCCCGACTACCCAATAACAATCTTTTCGTCTGAATATAAAAGAGAGGATAATCTCCTTATCCTCCTTCTTATATCAGCATCTAAATACTGCCTAAGATCGAGCATGCAATATCGCTCAACTTTATTAAGATAGAAGTATGTGTATCCTCTTATTTGTTTCTTCCAGTATTTCTCCATTCTCTCCTGTACTTAGTTATAGCCCTCGCAGCTAATCATGTCGAACACAGTTGGTAAGGAACTACCCATTTTTTTCTTTTTTCTCTTTTACTCTTTCTTTTTTTTTTTTTTTTTTTTTTATTTCTCTCCTTGGCTTAATTAATCTTTGTGGTTTTATTGTCCATAAATTATTACCTAATTTTTAAATCTATCATCATCATCATCAAGTACCAACAGCCGTTGTTTACTATATTTGATGATCGCGCTAAAACCAATAATTAATAGAAAAAACAGTTGTTTAGTTGGATAAAAGTACCATATAAGACATAGAGTATGTCACTATAATAAAATTAGGTTATAGCGATATTTTTAAGTGTTTTTAAAATCTAAAAAAAATGTCACTGACAAAAATACCGACACTTATTGTAAGTGTTGCCATAAGTGCCGTCGCTAGGGTGTATAGCGATACATTTTTATAATGTGTCCCAAAAATGTGTTCCTATAACTTAATTTCGGATATAGATGGAATATAAATAGGACACTTATACAAAAGTGTCACAAACATGTATCCCTATAACCTAATTTTATTATAGTATGTATTTGAAATTATTTTTTTAGAAATTTTTAATATTTTAATAAAGATTTATTTATTTAAAATTATGGGAGAAAATTAATCCATAAAAGATAAAGGGTTGAGTTTTCTGCAGGCTTTTAGTACTGCCAACTGAGATATATATTAAAATGCAAAACGTAATCTATACAAAGGTTTTTTCTGCAATTTAGCTGCATTTTTTTTTTTTTCTTTCATAGAAACTAATGAATTACATCCATGCATGGCTCTTTGTATTTGAATGTACACTTATATAATCTATCTATTATCTGCTTATATACTTTCAAAAATATAAATTCAAATATATTTGTAAAATTTTTATTATTAAATTTATATTAAGATTCATATTATTATATTTTTATTTTTTATCTTTTTAGTTGACTTTATAATAATACAAATCTCAATATAAATTTTATAAAAAAAAATTATAAATATATTTAATTTTGTGCTTTTAAAAATATATAAGCTCTACTCGTATTATCTATTACATTACATTAAATTAAAGAAGGATGGGAAAGTTCTCAATGTGATACCTGCCCCCTAACCTCCTCTTCACTTCTTTCACTTTTTCTATATAATAATTAATTAATTATATATATAATTAATCTATTTTATTAATAAATTACATGATAAAATTTAAATAATTAATTATATATATAATTAGTTTATTTTATTAATAAATTACATAATAAAATTTAATTCGATAAATATGATCTAATTAAATCACATAAAATATCTATATACGAAAAAATAAAGAATTTAAATTTTTATAATAAAATTTTAAAAATATGGTGAATAATATTTTATACATTCAATCTACAAAAAAAAAAAAAAAAAAAAAAACAAAATTAACTCTTCTACCATTTTTTTTTTTTTTTTTTTTCAGCTATTGAAAAATTATTGTGCACCCGATAGTTTAATTTTTTATAATAAAATTTTAAAAATTTTGTGTATAATATTTATTTATACACATCGTGTATGAAATAATTTCGTCCTACTATTTTTATTTTAATTGATTTCTTTCAAAAAATTTCATATAAGTCTTTATAAAATAATTTAATTACTAAATAATTTAATTACTAATAATCTACTATATAAATTTACGTTGCACAAATATCAATTTTAATATTTTTATTTAAATAGATTTAATTATTAAATTATTTTTATATAATTTTATTTAATTAATAATTAGACTAATAATATTATATAAAAAAATAAAAATAAAAAATAAAAATTATTATTAAATTATTTTTATATTCGCAGCAGCAAGCTAGTCTTCTCGTAGTATATATTAATTCTTCTCTCTTATTCATAATTCTCATATCTTATGTACTGTTGCTATATATAAACTCTGCAGTGCCCGTCGTCGTAATTAGCGCAATTATCGGAAGTGTGGTACTTTCAGTAGTGGCCTTATTAATTTGTGCCAGAAAAGTTTCCTCGAGAAGAAATAAGCGCACCGCGATCACCACAAATCCATCAACACCAGCTTACGGGGCGGTTGCAAACGTATCTCACGGAGCAAGCTCTGCAGAGAAACTCCTCAAAGAGGTCGCTCTACTTCAGTTCTCGCGAGAGCAACTCGCAGGATTCACCGCCAACTACGCGACCAAGCTGGGGTCCGGAGGGTTCGGAGTAGTTTACGAGGGTTGGCTCTCAAAGAGAGTAAGGATTGCGGTAAAGGTTCTAAGGGGAGATAATTTGGATGAGAGAATCAAGGAGCAGTTCATGGCGGAGGTGAAGACGATCGGGAGAACGCACCACATCAATCTTGTCAGGCTTTACGGGTTCTGCTTCGTGCCGGAATTGAAGGCACTGGTGTACGAATATATGAAGAATGGCTCGCTCGACCGTTATTTGTTTGATCACGAAAAACACCGCACGAACGTCGCAACATTGCATGAGATTGCAGTCGGTACGGCGAAAGGCATCAAATATTTACACGAGGAATGTGAAAAAAGGATAATCCACTATGATATAAAGCCTGAAAATATTCTTCTTGATGCGAATTTTACTCCTAAGGTGGCCGACTTCGGCCTAGCGAAGCTTCTAAGTAGGGAGAATAGTCATATCACCATGACAAGGATGAGAGGGACGCCTGGGTATGCAGCGCCAGAGTTGTGGGTGCCGGGCGCACCTATCACAAACAAGTGCGACGTCTATAGTTTTGGCATCATGCTGTTCGAGATAGTCAGAAGGCGGAGGAATTTGGACGAGCAGTGCGCTACTGGGAGCCAAAAGTGGTTTCCAAAAGAGGTGCTCGAGAGATTCATGGAGGGTAAGTTGGGGGAGGTGATATCGTCGCTGCACCGGGCCGAAGAAGGGGAGAATTTGGAGAAAGCGGAGAGGATGTGTAAGGTGGGGCTCTGGTGTGTGCAGTACCGCCCGCAGGCGAGGCCAGATATGAGTACGGTGGTGAAGATGTTGGAAGGGGAGATGGAAGTAACAGCCCCCCCGACAGACTCATTTCAGCACTTCATGATGTCTGATGGAGACATACAAGGAAGTAGTAGTAGCACAAATCTAGTGACTAGTGGAGGAACAAGTGAAATTCAACTCATCTGAATCAATCCTCAGGAAATAAAACAGTATAGCCTTGAAATCTATTATAAAGTTTTGTTTCCTAAAGATTTTTATTTATATTTTTATGTTTTTGAAAAGTTGGCCTAGCATGATTTTCTATGCTTGTATTAATAAGTGTACATTTGGTTGCTTGACAGTGGTTAAAGTTAAAAAAAAAAAAAAGACACTTTGTAAATGTGACTTTTGAATTTGATTATTTAGTTGGCTATAAAGTGAATAATAGAAAATTATAGTGTTGTAATTTGGATTGTGTTGGGCCGAAATGCGTCACTGATCGTTGACTGGGTATGGTCCGCGATCGGCTTCCGAGTTGATTCTCTGTGTGTGATGTGCCGCGTGCCAAACGATTAGGCCGAGGAGGAATCTGCTCGGCCGGGTTCTTCTTAATCAAACTCTCAACAGAGTTCAGCCTAGAAAAACCGAACCGAAATATAGATAGGGATTAACACGGCCGGAAGCCGATTGAAAATTGTATTGCTCAAAGATCGGTTACAGGTGTCACGCCTCGGGGTCGAAACTGCGACCCGGGCTCGCTAACAGATCCGCCGCCCATACGGTGAACCCAGTATAGACGAAGCGTTTAACCTGCAAAAGAAAGATGCTATACTAAACAAATATCAAAGCTGTAAGTAAACTGCTAAAAATAAAATATATACAACACAAAGTCCTCACCAAAAGTACATAAGTCTCTCAGAATAAAAACGGAAAAGTACAACTCTATACCTCACTACAAAGTCTCTCAACCAGAACTCTCAAAATATAAAAAGTGGGTACATCTACTCTCAGGACGACGACGACTGGTAGGGATCTGGCTCGCGACTCCCTTACCTCGATTTGAAGAAGCAGCAGCTGGAACAGCAGGAACAGGAGTAGAAGTCCCTGGGGAAAAAGACACCACGACGGGTGTGAGAACTACATCCCACAGTAGTTCTCAGTGGGTGCCGTCAACAAGCCCAACGGTTTGCCCACTAAGTCTACTAGAGGCATGAGGAAACAAACGGAATACTGAAAGAAATAGCTGGAAATGAATAACACTACAGCTACTATGCCAATGATAACCGAATAAAAGAGAGTGTATGCATGAATAAAGGTAACACCACCCTCGTGTACCGATAATGCCCTCAACTGTACGATCTCAAATAGACACATGCATAACTCATAGAAAGACAACTACTGAGCTATATGGTAACCTCAACTGTATGAATCTCAATTATGTATAGATGTATGCATCATGGAAAGACAACTACCAAAGTATAACCTAATCACATGGTCCTGTATATGCCCAGACTTGCCTGCATAAATCAATCTCAACAACCGGTACACCAACCCGGTAAATAGCTCAAACTCATCACCGGTACAACAACCCGGTATATAGCTCAATCTCAACGCCGGTACAACAACCCGGTATATAGCTCAATCTCAACGCCGGTACAACAACCCGGTCTCGCCTACTCCGGAGTGGCACTCGAGGGGAGCGACCCGCTCGAGTCAATAAGTATCCCATATTAAGTATCTCTGCAAGGTATCTCTGTCAAGTATCACAGTCAAACAGGTATAAGTCGACACTATGCTCAAGTGGAGACTCACTGTATCCACAATGCAAAACCCAGCCCCAACTGATGCATAACACTAATCGGTCCAACCGCCCACAATCCGCGGTTGCCGAAACAAAACACGAGTCGATAATCTGGTGCTAACCCACATGACTCAACAAAATAGCTATACTATCCCCACAACAGACGATAATAAAGGATCCGGAAACGCCGAAAGACTAGAACCTACAACCCTATCAAACAAGAACAGGCTCTAGGCATAGCCTCTCGTTGTTCTCGTCCCAAAGGAAAAGGCAGACCTTAGAACCCAGACCACTTGAATCATCTCAAGTGGTTAATTTTATGGAAAAATGGTGACATTTCTTACTGAAAGCCATTTGATCTTAAAGAAATTCATATTTAATGATTTTTAGTTCTTTTTAGGAAAACAATTGAAAACAAGTTTTATACCCAAGCCTCGTAGAGCTATAGCCTTTGTCCAATCAAACAAGAACAGACTCGGGCGACCCTACGATGCTTGGAAGAAAATATTGGTTGACTAAAATCATATGTGTGTCCAAAAACAGTTCTGGGTTCAAGGTTCTGCTAACACTGGTAATCCGCTGCCACTAACACAGCGGCAACAAATAAAATAGAAGATGGAATATCTCGGGACCGCCGTCCTCTCAAACAGCTCCCGCCATAGATAAACGATCAACTACCTCTACCAGACTCCACTCTGCTCCCAAGCACGAGTGTAGAAAGCATCCCACACTAAAACAAACCCGACTACTCGGCCCACTACTCGGGCGAGTAAAACACTATGTCCAGGAAGAATAAAAGTGTGGATGTCTATAGCAGAATAAACCTAGCCCAAGTTAGAGTTTTCTAAAGTCTGGCTGAACATGCTGCATATGACGGGGGTGCTAGGTCAAGTTCCAAGTTAACAATAATTTTTACGGATAAAAGAAAGCATGGAGATGACAGGATCATCAAGTAACATAAGGAATAATAATTCCTACATTCTAGCATGCTAAACAAGAATTAGCTATCATGCATAGTCCTACAATAGCAGGCTTAACGTACAGTCCATCAATCTTGGAGACAGGGCCACCCACCTGAATGTGCCAACTGTCCGGGGTTGTATAGCTAAGAAAGCCCAGAAACAGCTATACCAGCACAACCACCAAGCAAACAGTACAATAGCAGTGTTCAATGCATCCTGGGTACAAAATACTTCCAAAAAATTACACTTAATTCCACTAAATTCCACATATTAAAAAATCTGCGGTGAACAGTCCTCTTTCTGCGAAAATTTCACCTGTAAAACAGCCTCCAAAAATTCCAGTAAAAATATGACGGCGATCCTCGCGAAGTGTAGATGTCGATAGAGCCCTGAAACGTTGAATTCCGATGTCCGAATGCGGAGATAAAAATCTGCGAAGACCTTGCTGTCCAAGAATCTCACCAGCAAAACAGGGGCTCAGTAAAGCCTCGAAAACTGTGCCAAAAACCCAAATCTAGACGAAACACTCAACACAAAAGTCGAAGATATACATCTCGTGAATCCAATGCCGCAAAAATCGCCCAAAAATACTGTCGGAGTAGCTCTGTGGACCTCTCAGACCGAAATGCAGCGATAACGGGCCTCCAACAGAAAATCGTCGCTCCGCGCTACGATGCCGAAAACGTCGACGCCGCGGCTTCCAAAAATTCCGGCCCTCTGCCAGAAGATGCGCAACACGAAGATCTACAACTTTGCTAAAGGGTCCAAGGGCAGAGGAGCTCGGGAAAGGGGGAAAAAAGCCCCAGCAAGCAGCCTATTTATAGGCCCAGCCCGAAAAAATCCACATTTTGGACTTTTGTGCCAAAACCGGGCGCCCGAAACTTCTGGGCTGCTACAGTAACGGGCCCGGCACGTTACTGTGCGCGCCCGAAATCGCCACAGGCCGCCACGTAGCCACCCGAACAGCGGACAGCTTTTCGGGCCAACGGCGTTGCGCCACGTGGCTGAAGCCGGTGACGACGCGTGGCGCGCTCGAGCGGGAACTGCGGGTCAGCGCGCCCACGTCGCGCCCTTGCCGCGCCCACGCGCGCCTGTCGGGCACGCAGCCCGAGGCAACTGCTCCCTGCACCGTGGACCGTGCGCACAACGCCGCACCAACCACGATCTGCCACGTGTCCACCCCCGGTCCACCGTGCACCCGCGCCATTCCCGTGGACCGCGCCCACTGCGCCCGCCAACCGGGAGCCGCCACGTGGCCAGCGCCCGGGTGCATGCCTCCGCGGTGGACCGCCCGCCTCCGCCGCCGCCAGCCGCCGCGCTCCGCCGCCAGCCGCCGCCGCCGGCGCCTCTCCAGCCGCCGGCGCCTCTCCAGCCGCCGGCGCCTCTCCAGCCGCCGGAACAGTGTTCCAAGACCTCGAAATCCGTGTTTTCGCGTCCGGGCTCCGAAAAACACAAGTAAATAGTCCATCTTGACCGTTTTCGCGCGCTGAATCCAAATCCGAAGTCCGTTTGGCCAAATTCCACTTCTAAAATTTCCCAAAAATTTTCGAAAAAGTAAACTTGATCCATTTTTCTTACCGGGTCAATTCCTTGGTTCCAAAAAGCGCGTAAAAACCTCAATCACCCAAAATGGCCTCCAGTTAAGCAATCTTGCTCCCATTATCACCAGAAATCCATTTCTTGGCCCGACACGCGCACACACACTCCCAGAAGCCACTAATCCATCAATAAACCCTTAAGTGAGGATTTGGGTCCTGACAACAGGGAGTGATTATAATTAGGACTACTCATAAAAAAAGTTATAGGTGCGGGTATGAAAAGTTAGCTAGAAAAACTGTAAAGGAAAGCTGTAAATTTATCCCAGAAAAGCTGTAAATCAATCTAGAAAAGCAGTAGATGCAGGAATTGAAGGTATTGAAAAGTTTGGGTGGTCACTGGCTTACGAGATTGTAGAACCCCTTTGTCACACCCCGGCATCAAAACTGCGACCCAGGCTCGCCAACATATCCGCCGCCCATACGGGAAGCTCCGTATAGACGAAGCGACTAACCTGCAAAAGATCAACCACACTATACAGATATCAAAGCTGAAAAATAAACTGCTGAAATAAATATACAACTCCTCAAATAGTACATGCCAGGTCCTCACAATACAAAAGTCTCTCAAAATAACTAAAACTCTCAAAAGTAAAAAAAAGTATAAGATACATCCCACAATCACTGACAGTACTAGTACATCACCAAAAGGGTACATCTATTCTCACTAGAAGAAGACTGGTAGGGATCTAGCTCGCGACTCCCTTACCTCGATTAGCAGGATCAGCAACTGGAGCAGCAGGAACTGAAGTAGAGGTCCCTGAGAAAAAATCACCACGGCGGGTGTGAGAACTACATCCCACAGTAGTTCTCAGTGGGTACCGCCAACAAACCCGACGGTCTGCCCACTAAGTCTACTAGAGGCATAAAGTAACAAATGCAGTACTGAAAGGAAAGAAGCTGAAAAAAAAAAACTCTACAGCTACTATGCCTCTATCTAAATGCTCAAGAAGTGGAACAGATGGAAACATGATGCATCTACTAACTCTCAAATATAATCACCCAATCTACACTAACTGCCACATGGGGTCCAGTCAAACCTGCGCCCACCTACTGCCGCACATCCACAAGAGGACGGGTCTACCGTAGGGTGTCCGTGACTGCCAAAACTGGCCCAACCAGAGGGACTGCGTCGACAAGTCGCGATAGCAAAGTAACAGGCCCAACTCCGGAGTGGCACTCGAGGGGCGCGACCCCACCGAGGAAAGTATCCGCGCATCTCTATCGAGCTCAATATGGCTCATGTAGGCTATAGTCCAATCCACGATCAACAAGATCGACAGTACCCGAATCACCTCTCTAATTCACTAACAGGAAACACTAGAACAGTCAGGACAGCTGTTGACCCAACGGCTCCCCGAAAAAAACATCAACTTGACATGCAAACTCACTAGCTGGGTATACTCTACAGCCAACAACAATGAAGGGTCCGAGAACCCCGAAAGACTAGAACCTACAACCCAAATCAAACAAGAACGGGCTCTAGGCATAGCCCCTCGTTGTTCCCGACCCAGAGAAAAAGGCAGCCTTTAGAACCCGGACCGCTCGAATCCTCTCGAGTGGGGAAGTTTACGGGAAAAAATGTGACATTTATTACTGAAAACCATTTTTCACTCAAACCCACGCGGGGTGAGGACTAAAAGTAGTTCCTTTTTAAAAAACCATTTTGATTTGAGGAAAACCCATTTTTTTAATGATTTTTAGTTCTTTTAGCAAAAACAGTTAGAAAACAAGTTTTTATACCCAAACCCCGAAGGGCTAATGCCTTCGTCCAATCAGATAAGAACAGACTCCAGCAACCCTTCGATGTTTGGAAGAAAACATTGGTTGACTAAAATCATGTGTGTGTCCAAAAAGGTTCTGGGTTCAAGGTCCTGCTAAGACTGGTATACTACTGCCACTAACACTGTGGCGACACATAAACAGAGAAACAAGACATCCGGGACCACCGTTCACCCAAACGGCTCCCGCCATAGATAAAAGACCAACTACATCTACCAGACTCCACTCTGCTCCCAAGCACGAGTGTAACATGCATCCCACAACCACCCGACCACTCGGCCCACTACCCGGGCGAGGAAACTCTAGGTCCAGGATAAAATAATGAATGACAGTGTGGGAATGTCTAAAGCAATAATAACCTAGCCCAAGTTGGAGTTTTCTACTAGTCTGCTTGAACATGCAGCATATGACGGGGGTGCTAGGTCAAGTTCTAATGATAACAATAATTAACAGATTTTAGGAAGCAGTAAATCATATGATCATCAAAGTAACACTGGGAACATCAATTCTCACATTCTTGCATGCTTCTTAATACATTCACAATCATGCAAGATCCTACAATATAGAATTAATGTTCAGTCCATCAATCTTGAAGGCGAGGCAACCCACCTGAAAGTGCTAAACTGTCCAAAGTCCAAAAAGCTAAAAATACCCGAAAATAATTCTCCAAATTTCCACAAGTCCAACGGGTCCAAAAACACTCAAACAACTCCTCCTGGGTACAAAGATATAGTCCAATGTTACAATCAACACAATTAATCCAAGTACAGAATCTGCTGAAATTTCAGTCCCAAAGATGCAAAATTTCCACCTGTAATATAAACTCCAAAAATTCCAATAAAAATACGACGGTGATCCTCGTGAAGCGTAGGTATCAATCGAGTCCTTAAACATTGAATTCCGATAACCGAGTGCTGAGATAAAAATCTGACAAGGTGATGCTGTCCAAGAAGATCCACCAGAAACAAAGGGAGTTAAAATGTACCAGAAACCCCAATAAAAGCTCAAATCTGTAGAGAGTGGAACATACAAAAAACGTAGATCTACCTCTCGTGAATCCGACGCCGTGAAAATCGTCCAAAAATACTATCGGAGTGGCTCTGTGGACCTCGCGGACCGAAATGCGACGATAACGGGCCTCTGATGAAAGAACGTCGCTCTGCGCTACGATGCCGATGTCGTCGATGCCGCGGCCTCCAAAAATTCCGAGCTTCCTTCACAAGATCTAGCACAGGATGATAAACAAGTTTGCAAAGAGCTCATTCGCATTTGGGCTCGAGAAAAGGCCCAAACCGAAGAGCAAATGGCCTATTTATAGGCCTTTCCCAAAAAGAAACCAAATCGGCTTTTTGGGCCCAATTTTCGGGCGCCCGAAACCCTTCGGGCTGCTACAGTGTCGGGCCCAGCCTGTTACTGTGCGCACCCGAAACCCTCTCAGCCCGCCACGTCGCCCATCCGAGCCCGGAGCATGCGCGCCCGCCAATCGCGGCGCACCGCGTGGCGACGCGGTCCAAGGCGGGAACCGTGGGCCGCGGTTCATGGCGGGCCGCCTGGGTCACTGCGCCCGCCAATGAACGGGCGACACGTGGCCCGGCGGGGTCCACCGTGCGCCGCGCTCGGCGCGGTCCACGCGTTGTTGCGTGTGCGTTGACCCGCGAATCAACGCCTGCTAGTTGGCACTCGCCCCCGTTGGCTGCTCCCGGTGCACGCCAAAATCTGTGGACAGCGTTGCTCGCCACCGAGCACGCGCCGCTGCCCGTCGCAGCCGGCGCTGCCCCCCAGGCCGCCAGAACAGTAACAATCGCCTCCAAATCCGTGTTTTGGCATCCGGGCTCCGAAAAATACAAGTAGTCTATTTTCATCGTTTTCGCGCGCTGAATCCAAATCCGATGTCCGTTTTACCAAATTCCACTTCTAAAATTTGTCGAAGGAATCCGGACAGGTATTCTTAATCCAAATTTCGCGCTGAGTCCAAATCTGAAGTTTGATTTGCGCGCAACCAACTCCAACACACATCATAGGCCTTCAGAAGCCACAATTTACACTGCAAAAGCTCTGCGGAGATCCGGGTCATCACACCATTTTCTACGATGGTTCGATTATTTATACTCGCTTGAACTAGGTGTATGACTGCCGTTTTGGATAATCGGCATAACTTAAGGGGAATCATTGCATATTTCTCAACTACATCCTTTTGAGTTGATTTTTTCCGGTTGGATAGTAGCTCTTTCCCGTCTACGTGCATCCCCAAGATTGACGCACCGAGGAATGATCCTCGACACTTTTTGATGCCGGGCGTTGCTTGCTATTCCGGAATCAGTTACGCAATTCGCGCCACAGATCTCGTGCATTCTCCTTCCAGGATTTTTCCTTTTGCGGCTCGACCAGCCGATAGCTGATCTTGGCCTCGCCTCCTCTTACCACTCGGTTGCGGCGGTCCGATGGCCTGCCTTGAGCCGAGGTTGGCCGTGGTTAAGACGCGAGTACCTTTTTGGTCGGCCCTTTTTTCTATCGGCTGACGTTTTTCGGCCAATGGTGGATGCCACGTGTCGCTCCCTATCGTGGCGATATTTTTTACCTTAATAGATTGTTTGATTATTTGATTATAAATATACAAATAAAAATAGAAACAGCTATTAATGCTCGTAATTTAAATTTAAATTTGAACTCATATTTGGAATTCAAAATTAAATGTTAAAACTTAAATTTGAACTTAAATCTAAGTTAAACGTATAATTAAAATTTAAGACATACGATTAATTAAATTTGTCATTTGAATCTAAAGTTTAAGTTATAGCTCATAACTGAAATTAAATTTTAAATCCAAATTTCAACATAAAAATTAAACCTTAATTTAAATTTGAATTCATGAATTAATCAAATTTTGATTTACTATTTGATCTTAAATTTTGAATTCCAAGGTGAATTCGATCACAATTTGAATTAAAATTAAAATTTGAGTTTAAATCACAATTCAAATTGAACATTTGAATTTATAATTCAAATTCAAAGTTCAAACTAAAACTCATTATTGATATTAAATTCAAAATGCAAACATAAATTCAAATTCAAATTTCAATTTAAAATTTTAATTTTTGAATTCAAATTTCAGTATATAATTTGAATTTATAGTTTGGAACAATTTGATTCCAAAGTTCAAATTGAAGTTCCAAGCTAAATATAATTTGATTAAAATTTAAATTTAAATATTTTAATTTAATTTAAAACTAGAATTCAAATTTAAATAAAAATAGAACTTTAAGTTTTAAATTCAAATATAAATTTACAAATTTGAATTTAAAAATTTTGTGTTTAATTTGTATTACAAATAAAATTTAAAATGTGAAATTAAATTCAAGGTTTGAAATCAAATTTAAGTTGAAATTCAACTCTAAAAATAAATTCATAGATTAACGATAATAACAAGTATAACATTTTAAATAAACTCTCCACTTTCGACGATTTAGGAATTTTTTGGGTCGTCAAAGAAAGATGAATTTAGTGAAGTCACTTTCTTAACCCACTTTGACCCGAACTCACTTTCATAACCCACTTTTGTAAAGTAAATTTTATATCCATTTTGGCAAACTAATACAATTAATAAAATATCACTTTCTAAAAGTTTTACTTTTGATGTTTCACTTTCGGCCAACGAAACATGTCCTTAATATCGCATGTCATTGTTGGTTTGATATGGGAGCCGTTTGGACTCTTGTATAGTCGGCTCAGGAGTTGGTGTACTCTTGGAAGTCGGATTATGAAGTTGATGTTTCGAATATATTGTGGTGCACTTCGGTACGGTATAAGTATGTCAATTGGTATAGTGGACACGTAATGATTTATGTTAACATTTGGTGTTTATATCTAGGTTCACGTGATGCCTAGAGACATTGGAGGAGTCACACATTTCGGTATTCGGTTTATAAGTGGGTAATTCTATCCGACGTTGGTAAAGTGGTGACTACTCAATTATCATTTCTTATCTTTCTATTTTCTTCATGATTGATTATACTTCTTACAGCACTTTGGCTTATCATCGTTACTTGTTCTACTATAGTTGTTGCATTTTTAGTTTATTTTCGAGTTGTAAAGCAATTGTTGTTTGGCCTAGTCAATCGGTATCACATATTTATCCTTGTGATATCGTTTTGACCAAGGTTGGTTGGTGGATTACTTAAGTTTCTATTTCATTGCACTATTATATGACTATTATTTGATCTAGTCGGTCGGTGTTACACATAGTATCCTTGCGATATTGTTTTAATCTTATCAATCAGTGATTTACCCATTATCTATCACGGCTATTTGCTACATATTTGGTTATTGAGCATACAGCATTGATCGCTATCACTGATGGAGTATTTCACGTACACCAGCGGTTTGGCCACTGCAACTGTGTTCTTTTTAAAAATGTGGTCATGATCCGATATGTGAGCAATATGTTATATCTTTTGCAGTAGGGTTATATGCCCAGTGACTGAGCATGGGTGTGGTATTGTCTAAGATCTTTAGACCAACATAGTGGTATTAGGATTCCATGTGAAGATTAGACTATTCGTGTAGTATACTGAATCCCAGTGTATCGTGTTGGACTTTAACCAAATTGGGCAAAATATAGTCAAGAGGCAATTGGACTTTGACCAAATTGGGCAAAATATAGTCAAGAGGCGACTATGGATGTGTCTAAAAAGAGTTCCAAGGGGTTTTGAAACGATTAGAAGAGAATTGGAGATTCGTGGAGTGAAAATAGAATTTTCGAGATTATGGGATTCTGAGCCATTTTGCTCTAAAGGTTCGGATCCTAACTTAAGGGTCCGAAACTTGATATTACTGTTGACGGACCCAAACATCAAAGTCCAAAACCATGGAGGAAAGGTCTGGACCCTTGTCGCGAAATTGTTGGAGTGAGATACGAGGTCTAGACCCTATGGGAAAGTTTTAACCCTCCGAGGTCTGGGAGCCTAGTGAGAAGGGTATTTTGGTAAGTTGGTTGAGGGATTTTAAAGGGGACTCAGTCTCTTTCTCTCCCGCACTCTCTCCTCTCCCTCTCTCTTTAGAAACTCCTCCGAGGGTGGAGATTTGGTAGAGATCGAGCTCGGAAAGCATAGAAGATTGGTAGGGCAAGATCTAGGGCAAGGGAAGCTTGGAGAACTTTGGTAGTTGAGGTTAGTTGTTGAGATTTAAAGTTAGAGATTTTATTAAATCCTTTAAAATTGATATTCTTGAGTTCCCTAGACGATTCCAAGCTAGAATAATCAAAAGAACACTTAAGTATTTTGAGGTGTTCTTAAAAAATATTGGAATCTAGGGTTTGGTGTGAGGTTTTTAGATTTTTAGGGTTTTAAACCAAATTGATCCTTGAATTCTATAATTGAAGGTTTGAGAAAAGCCCTGGAGAACTTTAATTTGGAAATCGAGGCGTGTTTGATGGTCAATTTGAAATAACGAACCGAACTGGGGCGACGTTGGCCGTACGGGCTCGAAAGGGAGCGATTTGCCACGGAAGCTTGATTGCAAGTGTCTACAAACAATTGGGAGTGTTTCAAGATGGTTTGTGCTTCACCGATGTGATTAGGTCACTTCCACGTTGAAAGAGTAAAATTTAATATTTTTTTATTGCTGCATGTAATGATAAGTTAATTGGTAAATATGAATGTAGGAACTATATGTTACTAGAATAAATTAACTATCATTGGATAAGAAACAATAGGCATGTGAAAATATATAGGGATGTGTATATGTATGCCTAGATATGGTCAGATGAGATAGGTTGGCATTCTCTAGAGGCATTAGAGAACTCAACAATGAACTATAGTGAATCTAGTGTCATGAGACATAGGCTGGATGATATAGTAGTAGGATTACTACAAGAACATAAAAAATATTAAAACCCAGAAAGATTGAGAATGTAGTGGTTAGTGCACCACTAGGACATGAACCTAGAAAGGCTAACAATATAGGGTAAACAGTGGACCGGCGAGACCGTGAGTGAGGCGATTTCGGAATCCCAAGTCTGTGGCCGTGGGTGCGTGTGGAGGCTTCCCCACCTATTAGATGATCCATGACCAAGGGGTGCGTGTGGTGTATACTCTTCCCATCAGTTAACCTGTGGGTAAGACCCGTGTGGTGAGTTCTCCGCCAAGAGGCAAGGTGAATATGCATAAATTGTGCCGAGGGTGCGTGTGGTGAAATCTCCACTTGTCGAAAGGATTGCGGCTAGTGTGTGTGTGTAGGCGAATTCTCCACCCGATGCCGAGGTAAAAGCGGTAAACTGCTAACGATTGACTGAAAATTGAGTCGATACTATTATTAAGGTGAAATGAAACCTTAAGTTTAGATTAGAAATAGATAGTGAAATAGTAAGTAGAAAATGGTACACTTACATAAGTAGATTTCATTATCACATTATTGAGGCATAAGCGTACCATGATTTTGCATATAGTAGAGATTTATGTTTTAGCTGATCATTATTTATTATATGCTTTTGATGCCTCCTTTGAACCTGATTGGTCGAGCTTCTCTCTTGGGTGGTCGTACCCACTAGAAACTATTTTTATAGTTCTTACTTCTATATTTTTCAGATCCATCCGTGAGTAGCGCGGTGACGAGGGGAAAGGCCATAGCTCTATAGTTAGAGGCCCTTCTATTTTGATGATCGAGCTAGAAATACCCTTCAACAGTGTGTAACTTAAAAGGGTATAAAAAAGAAAATGTAATAACATGTTGGATAGTATTTTAAATGAAAAGAAAATTGTAGATGTAGAAATGTGAATGCATGTAATAGCATAGTTATTTTATATTTATGATGCTTTAATTCCTTATGTATGCTTTGTATGAATTCAATTCACATTTGGAATGTGTTGAATTGTACAGGTTTGTGACGCCTTGGGCGAACAGAAAAAACTTTGTCCGTTCGGCGGATCTGGTGCACGCATCCATATGACTTTCTTTGTGAAACAGGGCAGGGCGAGACTGTAGTGACCCCCATCCCCGTGTAGCTTCTCCCATGACCCGTGATGTAGAACACCTATTGTTGGTGTGTGGGACCCACAACACGTCAAATGGGAGCGTTGGACGGACTCAGTGAGGCTTCGAGATTGAGCCTGCCTTCCGTCAATTTTTGTGAGAATTTAGAAAGGGCTTTAGGCTAGTTCGAGGTCATATTTGGATTCAGCGCGGAAAAACATCGAAAATCGGCTATTTACTTGCCTTTTTCGAAGTCCGGATGCCCAAAAACGGACTCCCGAAAGTTTTTCGCGTATTTTGGTGCATGGGAGAAGCCGTGGACCGGCCTGGTGCCACGTGGCAGCACCGGGTTGGCCGGCGCACGCGGTGTGGTCCACGGAAAGATGGCGCTGGTGCATGGGCCGAGTGCGGGGGACACGTGGCGGCTCTTGGTTGGCGGGCTCACGCGGCGCGGTTCACTGGCGCGCGCGGCGGGTGCAGTGAACCAGTGCGGGCCACGTGGCGGCCACGGGTTGGACGGTTCACGCGCGCGCGGCGCACGCAACGCGGGGAGAAGGTCGGGGCAGTTGGGGCAGGTGCACGCGACGTGGGGGTGCCACATGGCCCCCTACGGTTGGCGGGCGCAGCCGCCCCATGCCGCGGTGTCGGGCCACGCGGCGCTCCGCGAGTGGCGGGCGCGCGTGCGCCGGGCGCGGGGAGCGCTGCGCAGACACGTGGTGACTCCTGGAGAATTCGGGCACGCAGAATTGTTTCGGGCGCCCGGATTTCGGGCCCGAAAGCCCATTTGGTGGGTTTTTTGGATTTTTTCGGGTTGAAGCCTATAAATAGGCTCTTTGCTCTGCCTATTTGGACTTTTTCCCGAGCCTAAATCCACTTGAGCCCTCTAGCAAACTTCTTCATCTCCCTGTGCTGCTTCTTGTGAAGGAGACTCGGATTTTTTGGGGGCCGCGGCGTCGGCGACTTCGGCATCGTAGCGCAGAGCGACGTTCTTTCATCGGAGGCCCGTTATCGTCTCATTTCGGTCTGCGAGTTCCACAGAGCTGCTCCGACAGTATTTTTGGATGATTTTTGCGGCGTCGGATTCACGAGAGGTAGATCTACGATTTTTGTATTTTTTACTCTCCACAGATTTGAGCTTTTATTGGGGTTTCTGGTACGTTTTTGACCCCCTTTGCTGCTGGTGGATCTTTTTGGATAGCAGCACCTTGTCGGATTTTTATCTCTGCATCCGGATATCGGAATTCAAAGTTTAAGGGCTTGTTTGAAATCTACACTTCGCGAGAATTGCCGTCGTATTTTTATTGGATTTTTTGGAGTTTAGTTTATAGGTGAAAATTGAGCTTCTTTGGGACTGTTTTCTCGCAGAATTGTATTGTGGATTATTTGGCTTACTACAGTGTTTCATTTATATCTTGGCCTACAGGTGTCGGATTGAGGTATATAAATACTCGATTTGTATCTACTCATCGCGAGGATCGCAACGGTGATTTTTCTGGATTTTTCTGAGGACAAAATGCAGGTGAAAAAGGGACTTCTTTGTGCTGTTTTGGAAAAACAGCAAGTGTTTGTTGTGGGTAAGTTGTGATGTTGTTTAATTGTGGGCTGTGTTGTTGGTTTGAGCAGAGGCTGGTGCGACTGTGTACCGAGAATGCGGTTCCAGTGGATTTTTGTTAGCAAGTGGCTGCGCACTTAACCGACTTCGGCTTTGCCTGCGGAAAGCGAATCAGGTGGGTGCTTCGTCTCCAGAACCGTTGGACGGTTCTCTAATTCTATTTAATAGAATGCATGCATGTTAGGGTACCAATATTTGATAGAGACGCAAGCTTGGTAATAACATTGGTTTGAGGAATTGTATGATATGATATTCAGATATGCCTAATGGAAACTTGCAAGATAAGATATTCATGTCTGGTAATTGAGAGCATGCATAATTCATTGTTCAACCTATAGCCTTGAGATGTGAGCATAAGAATGATATAGTTCATGTGGATTGAGGCTTATATGATTTATAGTACACATTAGATACCTTCGAGATATTATATGTTCAATGATTGCATTCACCTATGCTAGTTGAGAGCATGTTTAGGGAGATGAGGCTTATTTTGATTGGTTTTGGTGATTATATCCATTAATGTTTCCTGCTTATGTTTCAGTTTATTTAAATACTATTATTGGAACTTGACCTAGCACCCCCGTCGTATGCTACATGTTTACCCAGACCAGTAAAGAACCTTCACTTGGGCTAGGTTCTTTTATGCTTTAGACATCCCACACTTTGCATCTTTTCCTGGACATAGATCTTCCTCGCCCAGGTAGTGGGCCGAGTAGTCAGGTTTCTGTGGGACATTATTGCACTCGTGCCTGGGGGCTGAGTGGAGTCTAGTAGCTGAGTTTAGACTTGTGCTAGTGTTGTGGGGAGACGATGGGGTAGACGGTAGTCCCGGGCCGTCGAGTATCTTCCGGTCAGTGTTGTTGGGAATCGTTGGGGTTGACGGTGGTCCTGGGTCGTTGAGTGTTGTCCGACCTATTTGTTAGCCATGAGTTGTGGGTCGATCCCGGTTGTGGAGTATCTCCAGCCAGTGTGTTTTGTGCCACGAGTTAGTGGAGTTTGCTAGTGTCTCGAGCTTCGAGAGAGCTGATCAGCTGAGTCGTCGAGAGTACTCAGACCGTTGTGTGAGATGTTTGAGTATCTTGGGTCCTTCCGTTCTGAGAGTGAGCGTGGATTTTGACTATAGCCTACAGGAGCCACTTTGAGCTCGATAGAGTGTGCGGATACCTTTTTCCTTGGTGGGGTCGCGCCCCTCGAGTGCCCCATCCGGAGTGGGCCTGTTACTTTTGTATCGCGACTTGTCAATATTGTCCCTCTGGCTGGGCCAGTTTTGGCAATCATGGACGCCCTACGTAAGTCCCGTCCTCTTGTGGATGTGTGGCAGTAGGTAGGCGCAGGCTTGACTGGACCCTATGAGGCAGTCAGTTCGATTGGGTCGATTGAGCAGCTTGGGTGCGAGTAGTTACATATATTTTCATCTGTACCACCCATTGAGCATTTAGATAGAGGCATGGTAGCTGTAGAGTACTTCCAGCTTTTCTTGTTTATATTTCACTGCATTGTTATCTTTTACCTCTAGTAGACTTAATGGGCAGACCGTCGGGCTTGGTGGCGGTACCCACTGAGAACTACTTGCTGTTGTAGTTCTCACACCCATTGGGGGTTCTCCCCCCTCCTTTTTCTTTCCTCTCCTTTGTTTTGCAGAGTTATCTGTGGGAGATGCTGATTCTGCTGTTGCTGTTCGAGGCGAGGGAGTCGCGAGCTAGATCCCTACCTGTCTTTGGAGAGTAGCTGTACCCCACATTGGAGATTTATAGTACAGTCTGTAGATTAGTTTTATTTCTACTTTTGAGAGATTGTTGTAGTGAGGATGACTTGTACTGAGAGCCTGTACACTGAGGTATTATTTGGGTTTATTCTCCTTGTTTTGTTGTTGGTCTTTGTATCTAAGGATATTCTATTCGATTCTTTTTGGGAGATGGATATTTGTATCGTTATTTCCAGTTGTACAGTGAGTGGATTTTTGTTTTACAGCTTATTTATTTTATTAGCTCTGATATCTGTTAGCTGTAGCACCTTTTCTTGCAGGTTAGACGCTTCGCCTATGCGGGGTTCCGTATAGGTGGCGGATCTGTCGGCGGGCCCGGGTCGCAGTTTCGACCCCGGGGCGTGACAGATTAGAGTGATATGAGAGCCTAAGATGTAGGTCATTGGGGACTTAGAAACCCTAGGCTTGTGGTTGGACCCTAGGATGACTCACGTGGGAGCGGTGATTTTTAACGAGAGTCCTGATTGGGTTTTATACCTCTCCCAAGGGATGGGATGAGTGATCGTGTAGTGGCCCTAGTTCCCATGCAGTGCTTTTCCGATGAATCCACTGTTGGAACACCTAGTATTGGTGTATTTGGCCCACAGTGCATCAATAGGATGGTACTGATGGACCCTGTGTGATTCTATTTGCTATCTTGGCCTTTGGCTGGGTTTACCGAAATTTCTGGTAAGATTTGGGCCAAACAGAGGTCGTAGATGGATTCAGCACGGAAAAACGCTTGAAAACGACTATTTGTTTGTTTAATTTGGAGTCCGGATGCCCAAAAACGGACACCCGGAAGTTTTTAGTGGGTTTTGGTGCATAGGAGGGGCCGTAGACCGCCGGGATGCCACGTGGCGGCCTGTCATTGGCCAGTTCAGGATGCGCGGTCCACAGAGCAGCGCGGCGGGGTGCACAGACCCGGCGCATGGACACGTGGCACCGCCTGATTGGCGGGCCCAGGGCGCGCGGTCTATTGGAAGTGCGCGGCGGTGCATAGACCAGGCGGGGGACAGGTGGCAGCCTCGGGTTGGTCGGTGCACGCAGGCGCGGTCCACGGAGTTCCTGTGGAAGGCGTGGACCGGGTGCAGGGGACACGTGTCACTCCCTCATTGGTGGGTGCAGCACGCTCGGTGCACGGGGCGCGGAGTTGGTGCCTCGGGAAGCGTGCCCACGTGCGACCCACGTCGCGCGACCGGCGCGCACGTCGCGCGGTCGGCGGTCAACAGGGAGGCCACGTGGCACCCGCTCATTGGCGGGCTCCACCGCCATACTGTGTGAGCGGGTGGACAAGTGGCGGGCGGTGAGTGGTCCGCACCGGTGTTCGCTGTTCGGCTGGACACGTGGCGGCTTCCGACTGGCCCTGCACCGGTGTTCGCTGTTCGGTGGACACGTGGCAGCACCAGGGCGTTTCGGGCGTGAACAGTGTTGGGCCCGGGCCCAACATTGTAGGCGCCCGAAACTTTTCGGGCGCCCGAAAGTTGGGCCCAAGCCCATTAAGCTTGTTTTTTTGGGCTTTTTCCTTTGGAGCCTATAAATAGGCCGTGTTGGGCTGGTTTTTTCCACCTTTTCCCGTGGGAATTAGCCTCTGCTTCCTTCACAAAAGTTTTTCCTCTCCCTCTTTCCAATCTTCCGGTGAAGTTTCAGATTTTCTGGAAGCCGCGACGACAGCATTTTCTGCCTCGTAGTGCGGAGCGACGGTATACTATTGGAGGCCCATTTCCGTCGCGTTTTAGTCTGGGAGACCTGCAGAGCTACCCCGACCTCATTTTTGGACGATTTCTTCGACAGCGGTTGGACGAGAGATACATCTACGTTTTCCGTGTTGATCATTTTTCCCAGAAATGAGCTTATTTTGGGGTTTGGGGTACATTTTTACACCCCTTTGTAACAGTTTGGATTTTTGGCAGCAGCAACTTCGCGGAATTTTACCTCCACTTCCCGCTATCGGATTCAGACGATTCAAGAGCCTATCGACATCTACACTTCGCGAGGATCGTCGTGATATTTTTATTGGAATTTATTGAGGAGTATTTTCAGGTGAAATTTTCATGTGAACAGTGACCTTGCATGCAGATTTTTTGAGACTTATTGTTGTATGTGAATTGTATGTAATTGAGAGTTGTTGTTGTACCCAGGACTGTAAGAGCACCTTTTCTGTGCTCCTTGCTCTGAGGATCTGAAAAATTATCGATTTCTGGACTATTTATCTGTACCGTCCCGGACAGTTAGCGTGTTCAGGTGGGTGATCCTGCTTTCAATATCTATGGACTGCACTCTAATTCTACGATTATAAGTGCATGCATGATAGTATATGAGCTGTATAATCTGTGCAAACTGTATGTTAGTACTCACATTTGATAGTTGCTAATTCTGTTGATCTTATTGATACTCTTGCAATATATGCACTATTTCAATCTGAGAACCTAACTTAGCACATTCATTAGATATATGCATTGCTTTAGGTCTCCCACTTTGCTAGTTACCCTTGTCATTCTGGACATAATGTTTTTCCCCTGAGTCGTGGGTTGGGAGGTCTAGTAGCTATGGATGCATTGTACTCGTGTCTGGGGACCGAGTGGAGTTGATAGCAGTCTGTAGATTGTATGTCATTGAGATAGTGATAGTGACATGTTGGATCTGGGATCTGGGTAGATGATCACAGTGACAGTGTGGGTTTTTAGCCAGTGAGAGAGATAGTTGTTGGATCATAGCCTGCAGGAGCCACATTTGAGCTCGACAGAGATGTGCGGATTCTTTGCTCGGTGGGGTCGCTACCCACGAGTGTCACTCCGGAGTTGGGCCAGATACTTCTATCGCTGCTTGTCGATGCTGGTGTCCCTCTGGCTGAGCCAGTTTTGGCAGCCACTGACATACCTACAGCAGTAGGTAGGCGCAGGTTTGACTGGACCCGTTGCGGCAGTCAGTTTGGATTGGGTGATTTGAGTTGAGTATCAGTAGTGGCATATCGTCCTTCTGTCCTTTTTCTTGAGCATTTTTAGATAGAGGCATAGTAGCAGTAGATGTTTTACTTTCCAGCTTTTCCATACTGCATTTCTTTTGTTACTTTATGCCTCTAGTAGACTTAGTGGGCAGACCGTCGGGCTTGTTGGCGGCACCCACTGAGAACTACTGTGGGAGGTAGTTCTCACACCCGTCGTGGTGTCTTTTCCCCAGGGACTTCAGCTCCAGTTCCTGCAGTGCCAGTTGCTGATCCTGCTCTTACAGATCGAGGTAAGGGAGTCGCGAGATAGATCCCTTTTCCCTTTCAGCTTCAGCGAGAGATAGAGGTACCCCGATGCTCTTTTTGGTTGTGTCTATGTTTGAGAGATCTTGTAGTGAGGGATCGAGTTGTACTCTTTTATTTCTTTTGAGATACTCTTGTATTCAGGTGAGGATATTATGTATATTTTTATGTGAGAGATTGTTCTACCTCTTGTTATAGTTAGTTTTCTTTACCGCTCTGATATCTGTTAGTATAGTTGATCTATTTTTTGCAGGTTAGACGCTACGTCTCTACGGGGCTTCTTGTAGGGGCGGCGGATCTGTTGGCGAGCCCGGGGTACAGTTCTGACCCCGGGGCGTGACAGATCGGCATGTTTATTCTCCTAAGTGATTATGTTGGCTGCAGACAACATAATACTGTGGAATGGGTGACATGCCCTAGACTTTCGCTGGATTGGGTCGAGTGTTTATTTTGTGCTGATGTGCTGTTTTGTCGTGGTGAGCGGTGTCTCCCCGACGCTGAATTTTGACCTGTGTGCATCCTATGGCAGTTGTGGTGCCTGAGCGGTTAGTTTGTGCCGGATACCCGGATTGTGGTCAGAGAGCTCCGGGCCCATGCGAGTGGATTGTCTGAGTTTTATCAGCGGCGGAGTGGGCTGCTGGTTTGGGTGACACAGTTGTCAGAGCAGCGAGCAGCCCGACTGTGCTTTCCTCCTGAGACCACTCGGTTGCAGTATCCTCAGTGGTAGCAATTTCAGTGGCGCCGATGGTGCGAGTAGCCCTCTCTGTGCCGACGATTAGTGCCGAGGCACCTAGGCAGGGTGGATAGCTGACAGCTGATGAGCTGTGGGACATCATCGATCAGTTGAGCCAGTTTCGGCAGATGAACCACCCCGATTCGCGGAATTGAGTTGGAGCCTTTGGAGGCAGAAGCGTGGTTGGTGGTGATGGAGAGACTATTTGAGAGCCTCCTTGTGTCAAAAAGTTTATGCCGTTGTTGAACTGCGCGCTCCAGGTTTTGAGGGACGAGGCGCATAGGATATGTGTGACTAGGAGTGGATCGCGCCAGGATATCTTTCAGTTATTCGGTTCCTCCGTTTTGGATTATGGATGCCTCGATGGAGTAGGCTCGAGTGGAGCATGGCGCTACAATTCCTTTTGGATAGGGATCTACCGCCAGAGGTGAGTTCTGGATAGAGGCGTTTGGCGCTAGCTGATGGAGGACATATCGGCCGGCAGAGGCATTCTTGATTTCCTTCTCCAGGATCGTGGATTTCTGTGACGCCAGCGGTCGGGTGGACCCCGATAGCAGTACCAGCATTAGTAGCAGCAGCAGCGGTAGTGTGGATGTGTTGTCTGCGGAGGACCACGTTCGTCGCCTCAGGGTGAGCAGAGACAGAGGTCGTGCTCCTTATGTGATTGGTATAGGTATTTTCTGGCAGACTGAATTTTGATGACGAGGCAGACGGAGCGACGACCACTTGCGTCGAGCAGATGGGTCTGTGCTGCCTGGTTGGAGGGCGCCATGACAGTGGATCGAGCCGTCGTAGGTGTGATTTCATCACAGCAATCAGAGTTGTTACCACGTGCACTAGAGGTACAGGTTACTGTTGGTGTTGTGCATGAGGAGGAGGCTGTGGATCATGTCCAGTGCGGTTGAGGTCGCGAGTTATACTGGCAGACTTATTGGTATTGGTGGCAGTTTAATATTTTGACCTAGTGCTTGGGATTGGTTAGCACAGTACCACCGGATGGTCGAGTGCAGAGAGAGAGGACTTTGATCTTCTGCGAGGCAGACAAGAAGAGGCTTGATTGTAGGAACAATCAGAGCACACAGGTTACATCGACAGTGTGTGAGGTGCCTACGGCGGCACCGGGACTCAAGGATATCCCCTTTTGCCCGTGAGACCCCGGGTGTGAGTCCACCTGAGCTGATGTTGATGCCACCAGTTAGGGAGTTTGAGACTGCGTTTGACGTGGTTTTGGGAACCGCGTCAACCTTGACAGCACCTTATTTGATATCACCTGTAGAGCAGAGAGAGCTGATGGCACAATCGCAGGATCTGATGGATCGAGGGGTCTGTTGGACCTAGTGCCACGCCGTTGATGTACGGTAGTGATGCCACGTTGTTGGTACACGACTGTGAGGGGTTCTTTTGTGGTTTGAGCACTAGCAGGTCCGGGTTTTGTTTAGGGCCATTGATTGAGTTATACTCCGGTAGTTGTTCTTCTGTGAGGCATGTATCAACTTGGAATCTTGCAGTCGAGGATTTTGCCAAGATGGTGTTCAAGACACGGTAAGGGCATTATGAGCTCATAATGAGGCCAAGGGGATTGACTAATGCCCTGCTGCCTTTATGAATTGTGGAATTGGGTGTTTCAGCTGTACTTGGACGGATTGATAAAAGTGTTCTGCATAGATATTGGATTGACTCCCTGAGTGACTTCGATCTTGAGGAGCACTTGTGGATAGTGCTACAGTGTCTGTGAGGAGGAAGCTGTATGCTAAGTGGTCGAGGTACAAGTATTAGCTTCGGGAGCTTACCTTCTTGGACCACTTTATTCTAGCCATAGGGGCGGCTGTGGGAATCCGGACAAAATAGATACTATTTGAGATTGGCCGAGACCGACACTGTTTGTGAAGTGAGGAGCTTTTTGGACTGGGCAGTGCTAGTGGAGCTTGATGATTGGATGTTGAAATTGATACCAGCACCGATTCTAGCGTTGCCAGTGATGGGTGATGGATTTGTGATCTACAGTGACGCCTCTCACAGTGGTTTGGGTTGTGTACTGATGCAGCATGGTAGGGTAATTGCTTATGCTTCACGGCAATTAAAGGATTATGAGAAAAATTACCCTACGCATGATTTGGAGCTTGCAGCGGTTGTGTTTGCTTTGAAGTTGTGGCGGCATTACCTCTACGGAGAGCACTGTGAGATCTACACTGATCACAAGAGTCTGAAGTACTTGTTTACTCAGAGGGAGCTGAATTTGAGGCAACGCCGGTGGTTAGAGTTACTGAAGGACTATGATGTGAGCATCCTATATCATCCCGGCAAGGCCAATGTTGTAGCAGATGCTTTGAGCAGGAGGTCAGTGCAGAGTCTGAGCATGATGATCACGCAGCAGTCACCGCTAGTTGAGCAGATGAGGCGTTTACAGATTGAGGTGGTATCCCCTGGGGTCTCTACTAGACATATGTTTATGGTCGTGCAGCCCACTCTGTTGGACCGGATTAGAGAGGCACAGAGTGAGGACCCCCAATTGACGAGGATCAGAGGACAAATTCAGACATATCAGATAGGAGATTTTTCAGTGGATACCTCGGGAGTACTTCGGTACAGGGACCGAGTGAATGTGCCTATGGATTCAGAGATCAAAGACTAGATTTTGAGAGAGGCCCATTATACACCTTATACCATTCATCCTGGTGATACTAAGATGTATAAGGACCTCAAGGCACACTTTTGGTGGTCCGGAATGAAGCGGGATTTTGGGAGATTTGTGACTCCTGTTTGAGTTGTGTTAGTTTCGAGGACGAAACTTTCTTTTAGTCGGGGAGGATGTAGTGACCCCGATTCCCGTGTAGCTTCTCCCATGACCCGTGATGTATAACACCTATTGTTGGTGTGTGGGACCCGCAACGCGTCAACGTGGCAGCACCGGGTTGGCCGGCGCACGCGGCGCGGTCCACGGAAAGATGGTGCTGGTGCATGGGCCTAGTGCGGGGGACATGTGGCGGCTCTTGGTTGGTGGGCTCACGCGGCGCGGTTCACTGGCGTGCGCGGCGGGTGCAGTGAACCAGGGCGGGCCACGTGGTGGCCACGGGTTGGATGGCTCACGTGCGCGCGGCGCACGCAACACAGGGAGCAGGTCGGGGCAGTTGGGGCAGGTGCCCGCGACGTGGGGGCGCCACGTGGCGCCCTGCGGTTGGCGGGCGCAGCCGCCCCATGCCATGGTGTCGGGCCACGCGGCGCTCCGCGAGTGGCGGGCGCGCATGCGCCGGGCGCGGGGAGCGCTGTGCGGACACGTGGCGACTCTTGGGGAATTCGGGCGCGCACAGTGTTGGGTCGGGCCCAACACTGTAGCCGCCCGAATTGTTTCGGGCGCCCGGATTTCGAGCCCGAAAGCCCATTTGGTTGGTTTTTTGGATTTTTTCGGGTTGAAGCCTATAAATAGGCTCTTTGCTCTGCCTATTTGGACTTTTTCCCGAGCCCAAATCCACTTGAGCCCTCTAGCAAATTTCTTCATCTCCTTGTGATGCTTCTTGTGAAGGAGGCTCGGATTTTTTGGGGGCCACGACATCGACGACTTCGGCATCGTAGCGCAGAGCGACGTTCTTTCATCGGAGGCCCGTTATCGTCGTATTTCGGTCTGTGAGGTCCACAGAGCTGCTCCGACAGTATTTTTTTGCGACTTCGGATTCACGAGAGGTAGATCTACGATTTTTTTATTTTTCAGTCTCCACAGATTTGAGCTTTTATTGGGGTTTCTGGTATGTTTTTGACCCCCTTTGCTGCTGTTGGATCTTTTTGGATAGCAGCACCTTGTCGGATTTTTATCTCTGCATCCGGGTATCGGAATTCAATGTTTAAGGGCTCGATTGACATTTACACTTCGCGAGGATCGCCGTCATATTTTTATTGGATTTTTTGGAGTTTATTTTATAGGTGAAAATTGAGCTTCTTTGGGACTGTTTTCCTGCAGAATTGTATTGTGGATTGTTTGGCTTACTACAGTGTTTCATTTATATCTTGGCTTACAGGTGTCGGATTGAGATGTATAAATACTCGAATTGTATCTACTCGTCGTGAGGATCGCAACGGTGATTTTTTTGGATTTTTCTGAGGACAGAATGCAGGTGAAAAAGGGACTTATTTGTGCTGTTTTGGAAAAACAGCAAGTGTTTGTTGTGGGTAAGTTGTGAAGTTGTTTAATTGTAGACTGTGTTGTTGGTTTGAGCAGAGGCTGGTGCGACTGCGTACCGAGAGTGCGGTTCCAGTGGATTTTTGTTAGCAAGTGCATGCGCACTTCACCGACTTCGGCTTTGCCTGTGGAAAGCGAATCAGGTGGGTGCTTCGTCTCCAGAACCGGTGGACGGTTCTCTAATTCTATTTAATAGAATGCATGCATGTTAGGGTACCAATATTTGATTGAGACACAAGCTTGGTAATGACATTGGTTTGAGGAATTGTATGATATGATATTCAGATATGCCTAATGGAAACTTGCAAGATAAGATATTCATGTCTGATAATTGAGAGCGTGCATAATTCATTGTTCAACCTATAGCCTTGAGATGTGAGCATAAGAATGATATAGTTCATGTGGATTGAGGCTTACATGATTTATAGTACACATTAAATACCTTCAAGATATTATATGTTCAATGATTACATTCACCTATGCTAGTTGAGAGCATGTTTAGGGAGATGAGGCTTATTTTGATTGGTTTTGGTGGTTATATCCATTAATTTATTTAAATGCTATTATTGGAACTTGACCTAGCACCCCCGTCATATGCTACATGATTACCCAGACCAGCAAAGAACCTTCACTTGGGCTAGGTTCTTTTATGCTTTAGACAACCCACACTTTGCATCTTTTCCTGGACATAGATCTTCCTCGCCCAAGTAGTGGGCCGAGTAGTCAGGTTTTTGTGGGACATAATTGCACTCGTGCCTGGGGGCTGAGTGGAGTCTGGTAGCTGAGTTTAGACTTGTGCTAGTATTGTGGGGAGTTGTTGGGTTAGACGGTGGTCCCGGGCCGTCGAGTATCTTCCGGTCAGTGTTGTTAGGAATCGTTGGGGTTGACGGTGGTCCCAGGTCGTTGAGTGTTGTCCGACCTGTTTGTTAACCCTGAGTTGTTGGTCGATCCCGGTTGTGGAGTATCTCCAGCCAGTGTGTTTTGTGCCACGAGTTAGTGGAGTTTGCTAGTGTCTCGAGCTTCGAGAGAGCTGATCAGCTGAGTCGTCGAGAGTACTCCGACCGTTGTGCGAGATGTTTGAGTATCTTGGGTCCTTCCATTCTGAGAGTGAGCGTGGATTTTGACTATAGCCTGCAGGAGCCACTTTGAGTTCGACAGAGTGCGCGGATACCTTTTTCCTCAGTGCGGTCGCGCCCCTCGAGTGCCCTATCCGGAGTGGGCCTATTACTTTTGTATCGTGACTTGTCGATGTTGTCCCTCTGGCTGGGCCAGTTTTGGCAATCACGGACGCCCTACGTAAGTCCCGTCCTCTTGTGGATGTGTGGCAGTAGGTAGGCGCGGGCTTGACTGGACCCTATGAGGCTGTTAGTTCGATTGGGTCGATTGAGCACCTTGGGTGCGAGTAGTTACATATATTTTTATTTGTACCACCTATTGAGCATTTAGACAGAGGCATGATAGCTGTAGAGTACTTCCAGCTTTTCTTGTTCAGATTTCACTGCATTGTTATCTTATGCCTCTAGTAGACTTAGTGGGCAGACCGTCGGGCTTGGTGGCGGTACCCACTGAGAACTACTTGCTGTTGTAGTTCTCACACCCGTTGGGGGTTCTCCCCCATCCTTTTTCTTTCCTCTCCTTTGTTTTGCAGAGTCATCTGTGGGAGATGCTGATTCTGCTGTTGCTGTTCGAGTCGAGGGAGTCGCGAGCTAGATCCCTACCTGTCTTTGGAGAGTAGCTGTACCCCATATTGGAGATTTATACTACAGTCTGTAGATTAGTTTTATTTCTACTTTTGAGAGATTATTGTAGTGAGGATGACTTGTACTGAGAGCCTGTACACTGAGGTATTATTTGGGTTTATTCTCCTTGTTTTGTTGTTGGTCTTTGTATCTGAGGATATTGTATTCGATTCTTTTTGGGAGATGGATATTTGTATCGTTATTTCCAGTTGTACAGTGAGTGAATTTTTGTTTTACAGCTGTTTTACTTTATTAGCTCTGATATTTGTTAGCTGTAGCACCTTTTCTTGCAGGTTAGACGCTTCGCCTATGTGGGATTCCGTATAGGTGGTGGATCTGTCGACGGGCCCGGGTCGCAGTTTCGACCCCGAGGCGTGACAGAGACAATTCGTCCCGTTGATGCATATAAATTTTTGTTTCTCCTTGTTACAGTAGTGGTATTATTTCAGTTGTTTAGTTGTAGACTTCATTTACTTCTTACTTTTTCTACTGTACCAATTATATTAGTTCATACATATTGTATTTGTATTATCTCTCACTCTTGTTTACCCATGAGTGTAGCTTGCCTTCGATGACTTGCAGTACCCACTGAAAAACATATATACATGTTTCGCAACCACTGTTTTCCACAGGTGACACTGGAGGTGAGGTTCGGGGTGGTTCGTGAGGTCGCAGTTAGATAGACTTATCCCTATGGTAGGAGCTTTGAGTTTTAGTTTTATCCTTTTGTTTTACTCTTGTTATTTAGTATCAGTCATGTTAGTAGTTGTGGATAAGTGTATTCAGCATTCTCATGTAGCCTTTTCAGTTTCGATTTTCAGTATTAGTATCACTTTACAGTAGTGTTTGTTTTTTATTCACTTATTTGTTGATCATCCCTTGGTCATTACTGTTGTTGCTGTTGTGGTTGATGTGATGGTTGGATATTGTACTCTACGTTCCTACGACATGTATGTACAAGAAAGACTCTATTCGTTTGGATAAAGGAGACTCAATCTATATAGTGGTCTGTGCATGTTTGGGTTAGGCTTTTGGTTTAACAAAAAAATTACTTTTTGTTGTTTTACCAACAAAAGGTTTTATAAAAGAGCTCCTGTAGTACACCAGCTTTCGCTAAATAGTAAAGTGCGGCTAAGTTGCTTCGAGCAAGTTTAAATACGAATAAAAATGAGTTTAAGCAAGTTTGGTTCGAAGCAAAGGACATTCAGATGAGAGTTGAGTTGGAAAGCAAGCTTGGGAAGATCAAAATCTGCAAGTTTCAAATTTTTGAATGGAGTACCGGAACCCCAAGATGGTACCAAAACTCTATGAAATGCTGAGAAATCCAACTCTCGGGTTGGAAGAATTATGAAAAATTTCTAAGTGTTGGAGTACAGGAACTAGCCCTCGCATAGCGGTACCCTAGGTAAAACAGAAAAGTTGAGCTCTCGGGTTGGTGACTCCAAGCGTTGGAGTATAGGAACTTGAACCCGGGTACCGATAGCCAAACCCGCGTATCGATACTCCAGCCCGTGTACTAGTACTGCAAGTTCCTGAGAGCAAGTGCAGAATTGGTGGAACTATGGTTAGTTGGGGGGTTTACCTTTGGTTAAGGTGGACTTAAACCCTCTCTCCTTCACAGAGAACACACCCACACCCCACTCTTTCTCATTCTCTTCTATTTCTCTTCTCTTTCTCTCTCTAGAAGGTGGGAAAAGAGAAACCCTAGCTTTGGGTTTTGGAGAGATTGATCTCTTGGAGGTCTAAGGGCTTGAAGGAAGCTTCCAAGGGAGGCTTAGGAAGGAAGAAGGGCCCTCTTCTCCACGTTTTGGAGGAAGAACAAGAGATAAGTCTCTTAGGGTTTAATGAATTTTAAGTTTTTATGGGTTTAAAAAAGATAGAATGATCTCTTATGCATTCTAATCCCATTTTTAGGAGTTTCCGTGGTGGTTCAAGAGATCAACTACTTTCCTTTATAAGAATACACTTGAGGTGGGGGATTCTTCCAAAAATGGGTGATCTCTCTCCTTTTCCTTTGATTTTGAACCTAGAAGCATGTAGTAAGAGTAATGTGTCATGCATGATTATAAACAAGTTAGGGTTGAACCCTAGAGATTAAAGCATATAAAACCTGGAGGAAGGTTAATCTTGCATGTTCATAAATGATATTTGACTTAGGAGAAATCTAGGTTAAGAGGTCAAGATGTGTGGCATAAAACCTAGGAGATAACTCTAAGTAAAATGAGTGGCATTGTCTTAGGAAAAAATCTAAGGTTGAATGATAGAGTTATCAACATAGAGTTCGCAAACTCTAAGGTTAAGTTGTTCGATTGAGGTTGGTGTATATGAACCCTAGAGCTGTAGCCTTAGGGTGAATGTGCAAACTTGAGCCAACAAAGTAACTCCAACCAAATTGATGGTCCAAGAGACATCATGGCTATCCTAGAGTTAATAACCTAGGGTAAAAAGTGAAAGAAAGAGGCAAAAGCTAAAAGCAAAAAGAAAATGATTATAGTACCTCCGGATGTTGAGACTTGTATTTGGGAGTGTGAGAGCGGCATGCCTTCTCCCTGGGCAAGTGCTTGTTGTCGCACGAGGTACTTCCGAATGGTATGACAATAAGTGCCTTGGATCAAAGATTCGTCCATTGTAGCATGACTACGATGGATAGTTTCCATCTGGCGAGATACTCCCAAGGGTCGAGCAACTAAATGAGAGTACAACATGGCCAAAGAGCTAAAAGAAAGTGAAATTAGCTAAAGAGCTAAAAGAAAGTGTAAAGTGGCCAAAGTGGTCGGGTTAGTTGTGAGCTTTCTTATCGCGACATAGAGGCCAAGTTATAGCATAGTAGTATACTATATGAGCATGATAGTAATGTAGCGATCTTCTATCAGCATGCTAGTTAGCATTTACCGCTTTTCGTATTATATATCATCTTGCTATTATTGTTTCCATTGGACCAAGCGGTGTAGAATATGTTTTCTCGGTGGTTGAACCCACTGAAAATTATTCGTAATTCTCACACCCTTTGGTGACCATTTTTATAAA
Source organism: Tillandsia fasciculata (assembly GCA_029168755.2). Classification (NCBI taxonomy): domain Eukaryota; kingdom Viridiplantae; phylum Streptophyta; class Magnoliopsida; order Poales; family Bromeliaceae; genus Tillandsia; species Tillandsia fasciculata. The sequence continues at coordinate 443,777 of JAQOTM010000031.1, read as the reverse complement.
TCCAGGTGCCTCCGACGAGGCACGCAGCAGGGGCAAAAGCCCAACAGTTTAGAGACCTAAATGGCCTAACAGTTTTATACCTTTCGGACATTTTGAGTGAACTCTGTATTGTGAGGAAAAAGATGAAAATTGTAATATTTGTTTAAATACTTGTTGAGAGAAAGATGTAAAGAAATACTTTATCATGTGGTTCACTCATATACAGTACTTTTCGCTTTTCATACTAAACTTGTAGTTTATATGAATGAAAGTTTTTAGTTAGTAATTTTATAATCTAATATTATATCTCATTGATCACTTGAATTATATTCAGATGGATGTTTTCGTTCCTTTCAGGTATAGAGAGGTCATGCCCGTTTGGCGGAGCTATAGGCATGTCCGAACTGTCCAAATTGGTGGTCTCGGGGCGTGACAGCATCGAAGTGTGATAGACTAAGAGCGGTTTTTAACCACAAATCAACCGTGGTTTAGATCGACCCATAGGATGACAAAGGCCTCTAGGCATGTTAGAACGTGGGGTTGGTTTGGGATTGAGTCCCGGTGTGCTTAGTCGGGTCGGTTGTTGCCTCACTCAAGGGTAACCCCATTATGTACCTTGAGTCATGAAGTGTACGAGGTCTACTACTAGGAGCAGTAGTGGACAGCGCATTGGTGCCGAGAAGCCAAAGGTTGTTGATTGCTTTCGGTAGCTCAATGACCAAGTGGCTGCGTTATTAACTCTTGTTTAGCAAGTCATACAGTAGTAGGATGTAGCTGGTGCTAGTCAGATTGCATCACATAGGTAGAGTGTGATAGTGGATGAGATAATCATGCGATTGGTGCTTGTGATACGGTTGTTGCCACAATTGCTACAATTACGATGATAGGCTTTGAGGAATAAAATGCTAATAGGCATTGGAGCATCACACTCCTACTGTGATGACCTGGATCTCCGCAGAGCACTTGCTGTGTGATCAGCAACTTCTAGAGGCTCTTTGCATGTGCTGGAGGTGTTTATGTGCGTATCGGACTCAAGAAATGAACACGGCACAAAATTTGGGTTAAGAACACTTATTTGGCGGCCTTCGACAAATTCTAGAAGTGGAATTGGGCAAAACGGACATCGGATTTGGATTCAACACGAGAAAACGATGAAAATGGACTATTTACTTGCATTTTTCGGAGCCCGGATGCCCCAGCACGGATTTCGAGGCATTAGAGTACTGTTCCGACGGCGGCGGGCAGCGACGGAGCACGGCGGCGGGCAGAGGCGCGGGCCGCTCGGTCCACAGGCTTGGCGTACACTGGAGGGAGGATACATGCCGACTCCCGGTTGGCCGGCTCTCGATGCGTGGTCTACGGAAGAGCGCGGGGAGCCGTGGACCAGGGCGGGGCCACGTGGTGGCCGCTGGTTGGCCGGTACACGTGCGCTCGGTCCACGCTATGTAGTGTTCTGGTTTTCCCCGTACAGTTTTTCCGTTGAATCCACTGTGTAGAACACCTAGTGTTGGTGTGTCTGGCCCATGGTGCATCAAAGGGGTGCCACAGATGGACCCTGTGTGGTATTTTAGCTGATTTGGCCTTCGGCTGTGTTTGCCGAATTTTAGAAAAGGAATTGGGCCAAACTGAGTTCGGATTTGGATTCAGCACGGAAAAACGCTTGAAAACGACTATTTATTTGTCGAATTTGGAGTCCGGGTGACCAAATGCGGACTTCCGGAAGTTTCGGGGGATTTCTGGTGCACAGGGGAGCTCCGTGGACCGGCCTATGCCACGTGGCGGCCCATTATTGGCCGGCCCACGTCGCTCGGTCCACGGAGGAGGCGCAGCGGTGCATGGACCGCGCGGCGGGCCACGTGGCATGCGCGGAGTGGCGGGCTCACGCGGTGCGGCGCAGCGGGCGCGCGCGGATCTGGTGGACCGGGCGTAGGACACGTGTCGCCCGGGGATTCGTTGGCTCACCGGCGCGCGGTCCACGGGCGCATGGAGCGGCGCCTCAGGGCGCGTGCCAGCACTGTGCGCCAGTGCGGCTGGTCGGCCGCACATGGCCCGCACTCGAGTGCGGGCCACGTGTCGGCCCGAGGTTGGCCGGCTGCATGCAGGGTTGACCGGGGATGGGGACGCGTGGCGCGCTGCGGAGCCGCTTACACGGCTGTTTCGTGTGCGGGTACACGTGGCAGCCCCAGAATTTTCCGGGCGCGTCGGATGAACCCCGTCCAACCGCCTTGGCGGATTCGGGCGCCCGAAAGTTGGCCCCCGAATCCGGCCAAGGGGGGGGATTTTGGGCTGGGCTATAAAAGGGACCTTGGGGGCCCTTTTTGCTCACCTTCTGTGCAGATTTTCACAGGGCACTCTTAAGGAAAAATTTTCCTCTACTTAAAATCCTTCTTGCTGATCATTCCTGGGATTTTTAGGAGCGCGTTTTTCGAGGTTGGCTATTTTCCGGCGCGGCGCAACGCTCGTTCTTCGACGACCCGTTTTGTCCCTTTGCAGTGTTTAAGCTCCCCCGGCTCACCCCGACCTCCGATTCGGGTGATTCTTGCGCCGTTGGACTCTCGACAGGTAGGGCTTCATTTTTGATATTTTGAGATGCCCCTAGTTTTCATGTGGATTTTGAGTTTCCCGAGCTTCTTTGTGACCCATTTTTCCTCACGGAGTTTTGGATAGCACCTGGTTGAATCGGCTATAACTTCGCGCTCAGGCATCGGATCGAGGCGATTCAAAAGGCGTTTCTCATCTACTTCTCGGAAGGAATCTCCTGGAATTTTCTCAGAATTTCTTGAATATTTTTCGAAGGTGGAAATCTCCTTTCTCTGTAACTTTTTGGTACAGAATTTCTGCACAGTTTTGTTTGGGGTGTTCCCCTTGCCGAATTTGTATCTCAGCGAAGAAAGCTCGGTTTTGAACGTGCAGGTACTCGTTTCGATGGGTTCGTCGCAAGGAACGCGACGGTATTTTTCTTGGAATTTTCTGAGCAACCTTCACAGGTGAAAATCTGAGATCTTTAGATCGGTAATTTTGGGACAGATTTTGTGATGTTTGAAGAACTAAAATTATGTGTGTTCTTCTTGGAGGTTTGGCACAGCTTTGCGGTGTGTTTTGGTGTGAGCGCGGATTTTCGCATTTGGGACAGGATTATAGCGCTCGAGGTGGGTACCGTTGTTAACCTCTTACTTTGGACAACCCACTAGGCATATTGGAGCTTGTATTTTGTAATATGGCCAACATACTAGTACAATGGACTTAACATGTTTAAAGAAAAGAAAAGGAACTTGTAACTGATACTTGCATCTTTAGAGGACTAAATATTCATAAACGGTAATTCTTATGAGTGATAAACTGATTAGAATCCCTGAAAATTTTGCTTAAGCCTTTGGCAATAAGCGGCTAAACTCGTATCTTATTTATGCATAATAGGGAGGTATAAGCATGTGTATTCATTGACTGGTGGCAGGGTAATACTGTAGATATTCAAATAAAGGCATGATGTAAATCTTGTAAGAATTAGAACACTGAAATTATTCTGCTATTAAAGGACTTTTGCATGCTTGAATGGTCACCTAGTTAGGCCACCTTTTTCTGCTGAACTTTCATGCTGGAATTGACTTAGGAGAAACCATGATTTCTTTTTCTCCAGTTATCTTGACATAGGGGATGTCATGCCCAGGTTAGGGCAGGGGCTGGGATAGAGTAGGCAGATACTTGGGTTTCGGGACAGGCAGGCTGTGTAGGCAGGGTATTGCGGCGATCGCGGATTTTGGGCGATTGACCGGACAGTTGTTGTTGCATCAGATCGGGAAGGGATTTGGGCTTTCTTTTAGTGGATGGATCTGTTCCATTTAGATCAGTGTCATGATCCAGTCCTGCGGACTTATTTTTTCTTGGACACTTATTACTCAGGCATAATGCTCGTGTGGGTTGCTCCCCTCGAGTGCCACTCCGGAGTGCGCGATATGCATACTTGAGTCCTTGAGACTCCTATCCCCTATCGGTGTTATGCGTAGGCTGGCATAACCGATTTGGCAGGCACCGCAGGCAGTCCAAGGGTTTACTGGAATAGTGATTGGGTTATTCAGACAGGCTTTGATATTCTGATGCATACATTTAGCTATCTTTTTAGCTGGGCATGTAGAGGCATATTAGTGGTATTTTTATCAGTATCCATGCATATAGTTTACCACATTATTCTATTCGCCTCTGGTTGTCCTAGTGGGCATGTTCGAGTTGAGGTTTACCCACTAGGGGAGGCTACTGTCTTTATAGTAGTTCTCACCCCCACTCTTTTTCCCTTTTCTTTTCCCCTTTGTTTTGCAGAGTCCTCTGCGGGAGTTGCGGGACCCTCTTCCCAGGACCGAGGTAAGAGGATCGTTGACTAGCTAGCTGTTTTCCCTGATCCTGAGTTTGATAGATTTTGATGTATCCCCGGTACACTCAGACTGTCGTACTTCCTTTTATTTAATTTGGGTCTGGCTTCGGCCAGCTGGATGTATTTTATTTGGTGAGCTGGGAGAGATATTTGTATATTTATGAGAGCTATGTTGTACTTTCTTTTCAGCTTTTGTCTGAGTTGTACTAGTAGTAGTTTAGCTCTGTTTATGCTCTTTTATTATATCTATCTATCTGAGCAGGTTACCAGCGCTTCGTGTACACGGGAAATTCCGTGTGCACGGCGGATCTGTAGACGAGCCCGGGTTCTGGTTTACACCCGGGGCGTGACAGATTAAGTTGGTATCAGAGCTTAGGGATAGGTCGGTTGGGACTTAGGAAACCCTAGGCTTTTGGCAGACCCTAGGACGGCAGGGCGTGAGTGGCGTGATACTTTGGCGAAAGTCGGCAATTTATTATTAAACTCTTCCTGAGAGTGAAGAGGGACTAGCATATCCTATTTCTGGAGGACTATTATGTTGGCTGCAGACAACATAAGGTTACAGAAATGGGGAGATGCTTATGACTTTCGCTGGATTGGGTCGAGAGTGGTTTTGTTTCTGATCTGTTGTTTCTTGTGTGGCAGGATGCCTCCTAGGCGACGGATGCCTACCCGGAGTACTTCTACACCCCCGGAGGAGCCGGAGCAGTCCGGGCCATCCGAGATTAGCGAGCTGAGGGCCATGGTGGCCCAGTTGGCGGAGAGTCACCGCCGACAGGAGCAGAGGTTCGAGCAGTTACTTGCCCAGGTTGGGGCACCTCCCCCTACGGCTGTAGAGGCCCCTGTACCACCGGTTGTACCACCGGTTATTCCACACGTCCCTACGGCACCGTCGTCGAGCAGTGGGGCCCAGGGGATGTTCAGGCCATTGACCCCGGTGGAGGAGCAGGAGTTTGCCAACAAACTCTCACAGTTTTGTCAGCGAGGACCGCCTCGGTTCTCAGGGCGGAGTACACACCCGTGGGAGATCGGTACGTGGCTGGCAGCGATAGAGAAGCTGTTTTGGGACTTCTTCATCGACCACAAATACAGAGTGCATATGGCCGTACACTGTCTTGAGGGGGATGCAGATGCCTGGTGGCGTCGGGTTGAGCCCTTGGAGTTTCAGATTACCCGGCAGCTGCCTTGGTCAGAGTTTCGACGGATGATCCTGGACACCTATTTCTCCACGAGCGTGAAGAAAAAGATTGAGGATGACTTGAAGAATCTACAGCAAGGTGATCGGGCTGTATGGGATTATTTTCAGGAGTTCACGCAGTTGCTCAACTGCGTGCCCTATGTGGCCAGGGATGGGCCGCACCAGGTCGAGCTTTTTGAGACGGGTTTGCGCCCTGAGATTTATACCTTGGTGCACGCCCAGAGGCTTCAGACCTTATCAGAGGCAGTGGATCACGCACAGTGGGTTGAGAGGGGAGACCACGTCGTTGCTAGGCGTGGGGGCGCGGTCGCTCAGAGTTCTGAGAGGAAGCGACCAGCGCCCGACGATGGAGGACAGGCCAGCTCCTGGAGGCCGCCCCGACCGCCACCGCCTCAGTTTTCGGGCCGTGGGCGATCGGAGCGGCGAGGATCTGGGGGATCCCAGAGGCCCCCGCAGCATCAGCAGCAGCCCCAGCGACAGCAGCAGCAGAGGTCGCAGTCCCGACAGCAGGGGTCACAGCGGCAGAGGCAGCAGTCGAGGCAGTCTCAGTCGGCGGTCAGGTGCATCTTTTGCAGGGGACAGCACCCGTCGGATACTTGTGATCAGAGGTATGGCCGCTGTTATCGGTGTGGACAGTCTGGCCACATTCGAGCTACTTGCCCTTTCTCGACATCGCAGGCCCCTTCGTCAGCATCAGCCCCTTCGGTGCCCCAGCAGCGGCCTTATGCTCCAGCGAGCAGGGCTCCTTCCTCCCATCCTGCAGATTACAGACCCCCGGCACAGAGTGGGCGAGTCTACGCCACCCAGGTTGAGGACTCCGCAGCAGCCGATCATGTGGTGGCAGGTATCACTTTACTTTTTGGTACTAGAGCTCGCACTTTATTTGATACCGGTGCCTCGCATTCTTTTATCAGTAGATCATTTGCATTATCCCATGGACTAGAGTTAGATCGGTTGCCACATGCATTAGTGGTACAGATTCCTGAGCATACATTGCATGTAGCGGAGTGTTGTTGGTCTTGCCCTGTACAGATTGAGTCTTGGATTCTGCCAGCGGACCTGTTGGTCCTTAGTCAGCTGCGGGATTTCGATATAGTACTTGGGATGGATTGGCTGGCTCGCTACTTCGCCACGATTGATTGTGCCGCGAGGACTGTGACCTTTAGCGAGCCAGGCCAGGAGGTATTTGTTTATAAAGGGTGCCAGAGTACTTTCTTTGCCTCAGTGGTTTCGACTTCTCGGGCGAGGCAGAGGTTGCGCAGTGGATGCGTAGCCTTTTTGGCTTGTGTGGTCAAGGAGCCTACGGCGGCACCGGGACTCACGGATATCCCTATCGTCCATGAGTTTCCGGATGTATTTCCCCCGGAGTTGACTTGTATGCTGCCGGACAGGGAGATTGAGTTTTTGATTGACGTAGTCCCAGGAACTGCGCCAATCTCTAAGGCTCCTTACCGTATGGCACCGGCTGAGCTGCGAGAGTTGAAGGCGCAACTTCAAGATTTGATGGATAAAGGCTTTGTGAGACCAAGTGTATCGCCTTGGGGAGCGCCGGTGCTATTTGTGAAGAAGAAAGATGGATCACTTCGACTGTGTGTTGATTATCGAGAGCTGAATAAAGTGACCATCAAGAACAAGTACCCTTTGTCGCGCATTGATGATCTATTTGATCAGCTGCAAGGGTTTTGTGTCTTCTCCAAGATTGACTTACAGTCTGGTTACCACCAACTGAAAGTGAAGGCCGAGGACATCCCGAAGACGGCATTCAGGACGCGGTACGGGCATTATGAGTTTACCGTCATGCCTTTTGGATTGACTAATGCCCCTGCTGCTTTTATGGATTTAATGAACAGGATTTTTCGACCATACTTGGATCGATTCGTGGTGGTGTTTATTGATGATATCCTGATCTATTCACGGAGTGATGCGGAGCACGAGGAGCATCTGAGGATTGTGCTGCAACTTCTCAGGGAGAAGAAGTTGTATGCCAAACTATCTAAGTGCGAATTTTGGCTTAAAGAGGTCACCTTTTTGGGGTATGTGATCTCCGCTGCAGGAGATGCCGTGGACCCGGCGAAGATTGAGGCAGTCCGGGATTGGCCCCGACCAACGACGGTATCTGAGGTTCGCAGTTTTATGGGCTTAGCCGGATACTACCGTCGGTTTGTGGAAGGTTTTGCGAAACTTTCCACACCCCTCACTCGTCTGACTCGTAAAGGGATTAAGTTTATTTGGAGTGAGGATTGCCAGAGGAGCTTTGAGGAATTAAAGAACAGATTGATGTCGGCTCCTATCCTTTCCCTCCCTATTATGGGGAAAGGATATGTGATTTTTAGTGATGCATCGCACAGTGGACTTGGTTGCGTGCTGATGCAGGAGGGTAGGGTGATCGCGTATGTCTCTCGGCAACTAAAGGATTATGAAAAGAACTACCCCACCCACGACTTGGAGCTTGCTGCAGTGGTTTTTGCATTGAAGTTGTGGCGCCATTATCTGTATGGGGAGCACTGCGAGATTTACACAGATCACAAGAGCTTGAAATACTTGTTCACACAGAAGGAGCTCAACTTGAGGCAACGCCGATGGTTAGAATTATTAAAGGACTATGATGTGGATATACTCTACCATCCCGGCAAGGCCAATGTGGTTGCTGACGCCCTGAGCAGGAGAGCTGTACAGAGCCTATCTCTGATGATTACCGATCAGGCGCCATTGCTCGAGCAGATGAGGCGGTTAGAGCTCGAGGTTGTGTCCCCTGGGGTCTCTGCTAGACTTATGTCTCTAGTCGTGCAGCCCACTCTATTGGACAGGATTCGAGAGAAACAGAGTGAGGACCCCGACTTGATGAGGATTCGAGAGCAGATCCAGACGGACTCGACAGGGGACTTCTCAGTTGATGCTTCTGTAGTAACCGCCCTTAAATTGTATGGTTGGATTTAATTTAATTATTTAATTATCGCGTTTCCCTCCTTTGCGGTCCGGCGGTTGGAATAATAATTCGTTTTTTTTTGGACAGACCGTCGGGGCTCGCGGATATTTTTAGACGGTAGAGCTCGCGAAATGGAGCGCGGCGGCGCGACCGGATTATTTTTCCGACTCCGGGATCTCCCAGAATTAATTTCTGAAGGTTACCAGCATTTACGGGTGCCTCAAATAAGCTTTTGGGCGTTTGGCACGCTTTTCGGGGTAAGTCGGACCCCGGTTTGTGCCCAAACGACTAATTAATTATTTAGTGTTGAGTTGGAACTTAGGGTTTTTCCCCACTCCTAGTTTCTTTGTGCGTTAGGTCTCGTGCGAGAGAACCCGAACCCCAATTTTCTTTCCCCTCCATCGGTTGGCGTGAAGAATCGAAGCGACGAGACGGGAAGAAGGAACATCCGGTGGAATCCGGCGAACGAGAGCGCAACGATCCTCCTCCTCCTTCCTTTACCGGCAAAAAACGAGGTGAGCGATCCGGGTCCTTCCGTTTCTTTTTCGGTATGGGTTTTCCTTCGTGTCGTGTCGCGTGCGAGGCGCGTTTGGGGACCAAACGGGAGGCCGCCGCCGCCGTGGTTAAACGGGAGGCCGCCGCCGCCGTCACCGTGTTCACGGGATCATCGCCGGAGCCGCCGTGACCGCGGGGTCGCAATCGGAGCGAAAATCGAGGTCACTGTAGGGTTTTCTGGCCACGGTCCACACGCCCGCGTACACCCGGCGCACGCCGTTTCGGCCCGGGGCTGCAGACCCGGCGCACAAAACTGTGCGCCAGGCCGCGCGGTCCACCGGGCCGGCGTGCGCCCGGCGCACGCCCTCACGGCCCGGGGACGCGGACCCGGTGCACGGGGCGGTGCGCCAGGCCGCGCGGTGCACGCCCTGGGCGTGCACCCGGTGCGCACCGCCATCGCAGGAAGCGGTGGACCCGGCGCGCGCTCCCAGCCGTGCGCGGCCCGGCCCAAGACGGTGACGGTCCACCGCCGGTGCGTGCTCCCGGCCTGCGCCGCTGCCGCCGCCGTCGTGGACCCGGTCCACGCCTGGACCCGTGCACCCCCTGTTCAGAAAAGAGCCCAGAAGCTCCGTTTTTAGCCCGTTTCGCGCCGTTTCTTAGTGTTTTTAACCACGAAGATATTTTTTTAACAAGTATAAATTTATTGTAGCTGTCTGGGCACACAGCGAGGGCGTTCTAGTTGGTGTTTCACGCGTCTTCTCCGTCACGTTGAGGTGGGTTCCTGTTTTACTTTGAGACCGAACGTCGGGTACTTGGTGGATGTATTTCATTTATGCTCAACTCGTATAATGTTATTTATGTTAAATCAAAAAGGAAAGAAAATGGCAAAGTATCTGTTAATACTAACATAGTAGTATTTGTAGACATGTTTATCTGTTGCATTATCATCATCTGGCTACTTGGCTCGAGGTTGCAGCACGCGCACCCGCGGTTTGGCCACCGCTAAGGGTGTGCTTTTCCGGAAAAGTGGTCTATGACCCGTGTAAACCCACGAGGTGACGTAGTGGGGACCCCCGCAGGTGGGGGGTTTGTGCGCCGAGGTGCGAGCGGTGTGACCCGTCGGGGTAGGTGCTCGACGTGGTTTACCGAGGTAGGTGCTCGGTTGGATGCCGGGGTAGGTGCCCGGACTAGGTTGTGCAGGTGTGCGAGGTTTTGTCCCCGTGTGGGGGAGAGTGGTTGCTCCGGATAGTTTACGGTTGGCGCACTTCTTTTTCCTGCTTTCCTTATTATTTTACTTTGTCGCTGACTTCCCACATTGTGACAGGGTCCTTTCGGGGGAGCGATAGGCGACGGTGAGGCCGAGACTGGAGCGGTCGGGTCGGTGGAGACCCCGCATTAGTATTATTTACTTCTCCTTTATTGTCGCTTTTCATTTACTGCTGTAGACCTTTGTGTGGATCGCGATACCCTCGTGGGGTCGGTATGGATGTCGGCAACCTTTGCTTTACTTTTTAGCTGAACTTACTTTTCCCTTTATATTGGCCGCTTTGAAAAAAAAAAGAAAAAGAAACAAAATCAAAAGAATTTCGAAAACCGTTTTCAAAACCTAAGTGTCGTGTGGGCACTGTTTTCAAAACTCTGTGGATTTATGCCGTTTTCGAAACCGGATTTAAAAATCTAGATGCCGTGTGGGCGTCGCTTTGTAAAAGCATGGATTTATCCTTTCAAATGGAATGGCCATAACATTTATGTACTTGTGGCATATATGTGTGAATGCATGGAACCGATGTGATTGATCTACTGGTTGTTTATAGACTCTGTATTAGCCGCGACGCCGTGCACGTACAGGGGAGACTCTGTCCGTGTGCAGAGTGATCCTGTACTTGCGGCGGGTCTGGGCACGCGCCGGGAGGGACTCTTTCAAAAAAAAAAAAATAAATGTGTGAACCGCTTTCGCTAAATGAAAAACCCCGGGGCGTGACAGATTAAGATGGTATCAGAGAGGTTTCCTTCAATCACAACGGTTCGTGCCGACATCCGTGGGGATACCACACTGAACTACAGACGAGCAAATGGAAAGGGCGTAGGAGGTTAGGACGTGAGTGATCGGGGAGGGGGGAAAAGAGTTTGAGTCCTTTCTCTCTATAGGCAATCCGTCGTTCTTTTAGCAAATGCTAAGCCGATCTTCTTTGTGTGTATAGCAGACATGGTTCGTACTAGATCCTCAGCCGAGGATACCCGAGCGGACGCGACGACGTCGACAGCCGCGGAGAACCAGCTCCTGCGGCAGCAATTGAGGGATATGGCGGGGCAACTGGCAACCCTCACGGACCACGTGCGTCAGCTGACGCAACAGCAGCAGGCTGCGACGGCGACGGCTGCCCCGGTCCCTCCGCAGGGGCCAAATGCGCCAGCAGAGGCGCCACCAGCGGCGACTACTGGACCGATGCCGGGGACCACCAGCAGGGTTATCTTGGAGGAGACTGTGGTCACACCTTCCCCTACCGTGGCTGCCGCCGCCGTGGGGGAGGGGACAACTATGCCGACTGAACGTGATCGGGTGCGAGCCAATCTGAAGGACTTCAGGAAACACGACCCCCCCACGTTCGAAGGAGACACGACCGATCCTTGGGTCGTAGAGAAATGGGTGGGGTCGATGGAGAAGCTCTTCGAAGACTTACTTATGGAGGATCACGAGCGGGTTCCCCTAGCCGTCCACTGCTTGGAGGGGAACGCCCGTTTGTGGTGGAAAACGGTACGCCCCGATCCTGCCAAGAGTACCGCATTCCCGTCTTGGGAAACATTCAAACGGGAGCTGTTCGAGGCCTTCTTCACCAGCAGTGTCAAGAAGCAGTTGGAGGACGACCTGAACCATATACAGCAGGGAAACCGGACAGTCATGGAGTACCAACGGGAGTTCGTCCGCCTAGCGAACTGTGTCCCGTTTGTTATAAGAGACGAGTCCCATAAGGCTCAACTCTTTGTCGACGGCTTGCGGAGTAACATCTTCGAAGTGGTGCAAGCTGCCGACCTGCACACCTTTCAGAAAGTGGTCGACAGGGCCACTACGGTGGAGCGGGGGTTCGCGGTCACGCGTGCCAGGAGAGAGAACTCAGCACGACAGGAGGACCGGAAGCGACAACAGCACAACTCGGGGGGGGGGCTCTTCTAGCGGGAGCCGACCCCCCAAACGGTGGAGACAGCAAGCGGGACCCCGGGGTGCACCAGCGGGAGGGCCTAGGCCGGGGGATAGGCCCTGCGTGATATGTGGAGGGGCGCACCGAGCCCCTGAGTGCCCCCAGCGACAAGATCACTGTTTCCGCTGCGGCAAACAGGGGCACTTCCGTTACAACTGCCCCTTGGTTCTGGGAGGGGCTACTGCAACAGCCACGGCACCATCGCAACAGTTTTCTGGACGAGGGAAGGCACCTGTGGCGTCGAGCTCTAGACCCCCCGCGCCACCACGGGAGGGGGAGAAACAACCACAAGCAGGCGGGCGGGTTTACTCAATGACCCGCCAGGAGTCAGATCCACCTGAGGACGTACTTGCAGGTATTGTTTCCGTTTCGAATTCCCGCGCTAGAACTCTTTTCGACACCGGAGCAACACACTCTTTTATTTCTTGTGACTACGTGTTCATGCATGACCTGGAGGAGACACCGCTTCCGGATCGGATGACCGTCCAAACGGCGGCTGGGACCTTGGAGGCGGTTAACTACGTGGCCTCCTGCCCGATCCGGTTTGGGCGGCGGTTGTCTTGCCCGTGGGACTTGGTGGTGATACCCTTGAAGGAATACGACGCCGTGTTGGGCATGGACTGGCTAGCGAGGTACCGGGCGCTCATCGATTGCGAGAAAAGACAGCTGCGACTGCAAGAACCGGGTTTCCCTGAGCACGTGTACCTGGCGTGCAAGAGTACCACTTTCCCTACGGTTATCTCAGCGGCAAGAGCCAGAAGACTAGTTGAGGGTGGGTGTGTAGCCTACTTGGCGTCGGTGGACCTGATCGCCCGCCCGACGGGCACACCGTCAGACATTGCGGTGGTGAGGGACTTCCCCGACGTTTTCCCGGCAGAGCTACCAGGGATGCCTCCCGAGCGTGAAGTAGTTTTCCCTATCGAACTCCTACCCGGTACTCAACCTATTACGAAGGCGCCCTACCGAATGGCCTTCGCAGAGCTGAAGGAGCTCAAGGCACAACTTGAAGACCTATTGGACAAGGGATTTATCAGGCCGAGCGTGTCACCTTGGGGCGCGCCGGTCCTCTTTGTGCGAAAGAAGGACGGAAGTTTACGACTCTGCATCGACTACAGAGGGATCAACAAGGTCACCGTGAAGAACAAATACCCTCTGCCGAGGATCGACGACCTCTTCGACCAACTGCGGGGTGCGACGGTCTTCTCAAAAATTGATCTACAGTCGGGCTACCACCAGCTTCGGGTTCGAGACGAGGACATCCCAAAGACTGCCTTCCGGACCCGGTACGGCCACTACGAGTTCACGGTTATGCCCTTCGGACTGACGAACGCCCCCGCGGTGTTTATGGACATGATGAACCGCATCTTCAGGCCCTTCATCGACCGGTTCGTGGTGGTCTTCATCGACGACATCCTGATCTATTCAACCACCGACGAGGAGCACGAGGATCACTTGCGAAGCGTTCTCCAAACTCTCCGGGAACAAAAACTTTTCGCTAAGCTCAAGAAATGCGAATTTTGGCTGCGCGAGGTGGCCTTCCTGGGTCATGTGATTTCGGCAGAGGGAATCGCGGTGGATCCTAAGAAGGTGGAATCTGTACTCAGCTGGCAGCCGCCAACCACAGTGACGGAGATTCGCAGTTTCCTGGGCCTGGCAGGATACTACCGACGTTTCGTCGAGGGTTTCTCGAAGATAGCCGCCCCTCTGAACCGGCTAACAAGAAAAGGAGTGAAATTCGTTTGGACGGACCAATGTCAAGTGAGTTTCGAAGAACTGAAGAGAAGGCTAACCAGAGCGCCCGTACTCGTTTTGCCGATTCCCAGTGAAGACTACGAAGTGTACTGCGACGCGTCCAGAATCGGCCTTGGGGGTGTGTTGATGCAACAAGGAAGGGTAATAGCCTATGCCTCCAGACAGCTAAAGGACTACGAGAAGAACTACCCAACGCACGATTTGGAGTTGGCCGCGGTAGTGTTTGTTTTGAAACTGTGGAGACACTATCTCTTTGGTGTCCACTGTACGGTATTCTCGGATCACCAAAGTCTAAAATACTTGTTTACCCAGAAGGAGTTAAACCTACGACAGAGACGGTGGTTAGAACTATTAAAGGATTACGACTTGTCAATCCAATACCACCCCGGAAAAGCTAACGCGGTGGCGGATGCGTTGAGTAGAAAGGCGCAGCAAGGAGAGACACCTGCAGGCGGGTTAACTGAACAGGACATCTTGATCACGGAGTTTGCGCGCATGAAGTTGGAAGTGGTACCGGCAGGCACGGTTGCACGACTGCTATCCTTGGTAGTCAAGCCCACACTGTTCGAGAGAATTCGGGAAGGACAACAGACTGACCCTCATTTACAGCTCGTGCGAGACAAGATATCTCCCGACCAAGAGAACGACTTTTCAGTGGAAGCCGACGGCACCCTACGTTTTCGTGGGCGGATCTGCGTGCCAGATTCGAAAGAGTTGAAGGAGGAAATCTTATCAGAGGCACACTGCACCCCTTATGCGGCGCATCCGGGAGGTACAAAGATGTACAGGGACCTTAAGCAGACATTCTGGTGGCCAAAATTGAAGATGGATGTGACACGACATGTAGCTCACTGCTTGGTGTGTCAACAGATCAAGGCGGAGCATCAGCGACCCGCAGGAAAACTACAGCCGCTACCAGTGCCAGAATGGAAGTGGGATCAAATCACCATGGATTTTGTCACTGGGTTCCCACGCTCGCAGCAGGGCCACGACGCGATCTGGGTCGTTGTGGACCGTTTAACCAAGTCAGCGCACTTCCTACCGATTCATACGACGTGGACCCGGGATCGACTAGCCCAGGTGTACCTTAGCGAGATAGTAAGATTACATGGGGTTCCAACATCTATTACCTCAGACAGGGACACGCGCTTTGTCTCAAAGTTTTGGCAAAGCCTACAACGGGCTTTAGGGACCAGACTGCAGTTTAGCACAGCCTTCCACCCCCAGACTGATGGACAGTCTGAGCGGGTGATCCAGACCCTAGAGGACCTACTACGCGCCTGTGTACTTGATTGGGGTGACGGTTGGTCACGCTACTTGCCCCTCGTGGAATTCGCCTACAACAACAGCCACCAAGCCAGCATACAGATGGCGCCCTTCGAAGCTTTATATGGAAGACGTTGTCGATCCCCGATCTGTTGGGACGACTTGGGAGAGCGGAAGTTCTTGGGACCCGACTTGGTGGAAGAAACTGAAGCAAAGATACGACTCATCCGACAGCGCCTACTAACCGCTCAGAGTCGACAGAAAAGCTACGCAGACCGTAGGCGGCGCGACTTAGAATTCCAGGTGGGAGATCACGTGCTCTTACGTGTCTCGCCAACCAAGGGGATCAAACGCTTCGGGCTGAAAGGCAAGCTGAGCCCGCGGTTTGTGGGGCCATTCGAAATCCTGGAGCGCATCGGCCCGGTGGCTTACCGCCTTGCCCTACCACCTAACCTCGACCGTGTCCACGACGTGTTCCACGTCTCGATGCTCAGAAGATACCTCTCCGACCCATCACATGTTCTGGACGTCTCCACCCTAGAGCTGAAGGAGGACCTAAGCTTCGAGGAAACCCCGGTGCGGATCCTAGCAAGGGAAAGTAAAACGCTGAGAAACCGAGCCATTCCCTACGTGAAGGTGCTTTGGAGCAACCATGAGGAACGAGAAGCGACGTGGGAGTTGGAGTCAAAAATGAGGGAGACCTACCCCGATCTTTTCACCGCGACCCAGGATTAAGTTTCGAGGACGAAACTTGTTTTTAAGAGGTGAGTGGTGTAGTAACCGCCCTTAAATTGTATGGTTGGATTTAATTTAATTATTTAATTATCGCGTTCCCCTCCTTTGCGGTCCGGCGGTTGGAATAATAATTCGTTTTTTTTGGACAGACCGTCGGGGCTCGCGGATATTTTTAGACGGTAGAGCTCGCGAAATGGAGCGCGGCGGCGCGACCGGATTATTTTTCCGACTCCGGGATCTCCCAGAATTAATTTCTGAAGGTTACCAGCATTTACGGGTGCCTCAAATAAGCTTTTGGGCGATTGGCACGCTTTTCGGGGTAAGTCGGACCCCGGTTTGTGCCCAAACGACTAATTAATTATTTAGTGTTGAGTTGGAACTTAGGGTTTTTCCCCACTCCTAGTTTCTTTGTGCGTTAGGTCTCGTGCGAGAGAACCCGAACCCCAATTTTCTTTCCCCTCCATCGGTTGGCGTGAAGAATCGAAGCGACGAGACGGGAAGAAGGAACATCCGGTGGAATCCGGCGAACGAGAGCGCAACGATCCTCCTCCTCCTTCCTTTACCGGCAAAAAACGAGGTGAGCGATCCGGGTCCTTCCGTTTCTTTTTCGGTATGGGTTTTCCTTCGTGTCGTGTCGCGTGCGAGGCGCGTTTGGGGACCAAACGGGAGGCCGCCGCCGCCGTGGTTAAACGGGAGGCCGCCGCCGCCGTCACCGTGTTCACGGGATCATCGCCGGAGCCGCCGTGACCGCGGGGTCGCAATCGGAGCGAAAATCGAGGTCACTGTAGGGTTTTCTGGCCGCGGTCCACACGCCCGCGTACACCCGGCGCACGCCGTTCCGGCCCGGGCTGCAGACCCGGCGCACAAAACTGTGCGCCAGGCCGCGCGGTCCACCGGGCCGGCGTGCGCCCGGCGCACGCCCTCACGGCCCGGGGACGCGGACCCGGTGCACGGGGCGGTGCGCCAGGCCGCGCGGTGCACGCCCTGGGCGTGCACCCGGTGCGCACCGCCATCGCAGGAAGCGGTGGACCCGGCGCGCGCTCCCAGCCGTGCGCGGCCCGGCCCAAGACGGTGACGGTCCACCGCCGCTGCGTGCTCCCGGCCTGCGCCGCTGCCGCCGCCGTCGTGGACCCGGTCCACGCCTGGACCCGTGCACCCCTGTTCAGAAAAGAGCCCAGAAGCTCCGTTTTTAGCCCGTTTCGCGCCGTTTCTTAGTGTTTTTAACCACGAAGATATTTTTTAACAAGTATAAATTTATTGTAGCTGTCTGGGCACACAGCGAGGGCGTTCTAGTTGGTGTTTCACGCGTCTTCTCCGTCACGTTGAGGTGGGTTCCTGTTTTACTTTGAGACCGAACGTCGGGTACTTGGTGGATGTATTTCATTTATGCTCAACTCGTATAATGTTATTTATGTTAAATCAAAAAGAAAAGAAAATGGCAAAGTATCTGTTAATACTAACATAGTAGTATTTGTAGACATGTTTATCTGTTGCATTATCATCATCTGGCTACTTGGCTCGAGGTTGCAGCACGCGCACCCGCGGTTTGGCCACCGCTAAGGGTGCGCTTTTCCGGAAAAGTGGTCTATGACCCGTGTAAACCCACGAGGTGACGTAGTGGGGACCCCCGCAGGTGGGGGGTTTGTGCGCCGAGGTGCGAGCGGTGTGACCCGTCGGGGTAGGTGCTCGACGTGGTTTACCGAGGTAGGTGCTCGGTTGGATGCCGGGGTAGGTGCCCGGACTAGGTTGTGCAGGTGTGCGAGGTTTTGTCCCCGTGTGGGGGAGAGTGGTTGCTCCGGATAGTTTACGGTTGGCGCACTTCTTTTTCCTGCTTTCCTTATTATTTTACTTTGTCGCTGACTTCCCACATTGTGACAGGGTCCTTTCGGGGGAGCGATAGGCGACGGTGAGGCCGAGACTGGAGCGGTCGGGTCGGTGGAGACCCCGCATTAGTATTATTTACTTCTCCTTTATTGTCGCTTTTCATTTACTGCTGTAGACCTTTGTGTGGATCGCGATACCCTCGTGGGGTCGGTATGGATGTCGGCAACCTTTGCTTTACTTTTTAGCTGAACTTACTTTTCCCTTTATATTGGCCGCTTTGAAAAAAAAAAGAAAAAGAAACAAAATCAAAAGAATTTCGAAAACCGTTTTCAAAACCTAAGTGTCGTGTGGGCACTGTTTTCAAAACTCTGTGGATTTATGCCGTTTTCGAAACCGGATTTAAAAATCTAGATGCCGTGTGGGCGTCGCTTTGTAAAAGCATGGATTTATCCTTTCAAATGGAATGGCCGTAACATTTATGTACTTGTGGCATATATGTGTGAATGCATGGAACCGATGTGATTGATCTACTGGTTGTTTATAGACTCTGTATTAGCCGCGACGCCGTGCACGTACAGGGGAGACTCTGTCCGTGTGCAGAGTGATCCTGTACTTGCGGCGGGTCTGGGCACGCGCCGGGAGGGACTCTTTCAAAAAAATAAAAATAAATGTGTGAACCGCTTTCGCTAAATGAAAAACCCCGGGGCGTGACAGCTTCGGGAGTACTTCGGTACAAGGACCGAGCTTGTGTGCCCATGGATACAGATATTCGAGAGCAGATCTTGAGAGAGGCCCACTATACACCTTATACCATCCATCCTGGGGGGACTAAGATGTATAGGGACCTCAAAGCGCAGTTCTGGTGGAACGGGATGAAAAGAGACATTGGGAGATTTGTAGGACATTGCTTAACTTGTCAGCAAGTAAAGGCTGAGCATCGTGTACCTGCTGGCAAGTTGTAGAGCCTCCCAATCCCTGAATGAAAATGGGAACATATTACTATGGATTTTGTCACGGGGTTGCCGAGGGCACAGACAGGAGCAGACGCGATCTGGGTAGTCGTGGACAGACTCACCAAATCCGCTCACTTTTTACCGGTGCAGGTGACTTGGCCACTAGACCGACTGGCACAGCTGTATTTAGACGAGGTGGTGAGATTGCATGGCGTGCCTGTCTCCATTGTATCTGATCGAGATTCGAGGTTTGTTTCGCGCTTCTGGAGGAGTCTACAGGCCACTTTGGGGACGCAGCTCAGTTTCAGCACGGCATTCCACCCACAGACAGACGGACAGTCAGAGCGGACTATACAGATTCTCGAGGACATGCTCCGGGCTTGCACGCTAGACTTTGGAGGAGGTTGGGTGCGACACTTATCACTGGCAGAGTTTGCGTACAACAATAGCTTTCAAGCGAGCATCCAAATGGCTCCGTTTGAAGCATTGTATGGACGCAAGTGTCGTTCCCCACTTTATTGGAGCGACGTGGGTGAAAGACGGACTTTGGGTGCAGAGTTGTTGCGAGAGGTAGAGGATAAAGTCAGAATAATCAGGCAGCATCTTCAGACAGCTCAGAGCAGACAGAAGAGCTACGCCGATGTGCGGAGGCGAGACCTGGAGTTCAGGGTTGGAGATCATGTCTTTCTGAAGGTTTCGCCTTCAAAAGGAATCCGGAGATTTGGGATTCGTGGGAAACTGAGCCCTCGTTATATTGGACCTTTTGAGGTATTGGAGCGCATAAGGCCAGTTGCCTACAGGCTTGCACTTCCTCCCAGGCTTGCTGGTGTTCACGATGTATTTCATGTATCGACCCTAAGGAGGTATGTTCATGATCCGTCACACATCATCGATTTCACCCCACTGGAGATTGCCGAGGATCTGAGCTTTGTTGAGCGGCCATTGAGGATCTTGGACCGCGAGGTTAGAGAGCTGCGCAGCCGGGCCATTCCTTATGTGAAGATCCTCTGGAGCGGTCGTGATGAGCGCGAGGCTACCTGGGAGCTAGAGTCAGCGATGATGGATGCTTACCCCCATTTGTTTGAGGCCCCGGCTTGAGGTATGGCTTTTGTTTCGAGGACGAAACTCTTTTTAGTGGGGGAGGATGTAGTGTTCTGGTTTTCCCCGTACAGTTTTTTCGTTGAATCCACTGTGTAGAACACCTAGTGTTGGTGTGTCTGGCCCATGGTGCATCAAAGGGGTGCCACAGATGGACCCTGTGTGGTATTTTAGCTGATTTGGCCTTCGACTGTGTTTGCCGAATTTTATAAAAGGAATTGGTCCAAACTGAGTTCGGATTTGGATTCAGCGCGGAAAAACGCTTGAAAACGACTATTTATTTGTCGAATTTGGAGTCCGGGTGACCAAATGCGGGCTTCCGGAAGTTTCGAGGGATTTCTGGTGCACAGGGGAGCTCCGTGGACCGGCCTATGCCACGTGGCGGCCCATTATTGGCCGGCCCACGTCGCTCGGTCCACGGAGGTGGCGCGGCGGTGCATGGACCGCGCGGCGGGCCACGTGGCATGCGCGGAGTGGCGGGCTCACGCGGTGCGGCGCAGCGGGCGCGCGCGGATCTGGTGGACCGGGCGTAGGACACGTGTCGCCCGGGGATTCGTTGGCTCACCGGCGCGCGGTCCACGGGCGCATGGAGCGGCGCCTCAGGGCGCGTGCCAGCACAGTGCGCCAGTGCGGCTGGTCGGCCGCACATGGCCCGCACTCGAGTGCGGGCCACGTGTCGGCCCGAGGTTGGCCGCTGCATGCAGGGTTGACCGGGGATGGGGACGCGTGGCGCGCTGCGGAGCCGCTTGCACGGCTGTTTCGTGTGCGGGTACACGTGGCGGCCCCAGAATTTTCCGGGCGCGTCGGATGAACCCCGTCCAACCGCCTTGGCGGATTCGGGCGCCCAAAAGTTGGCGCCCGAATCCGGCCAAGGGGGGGATTTTGGGCTGGGCTATAAAAGGGACCTTGGGGGCCCTTTTTGCTCACCTTCTGTGCAGATTTTCACAGGGCACTCTTAAGGAAAAATTTTCCTCTACTTAAAATCCTTCTTGCTGATCATTCCTGGGATTTTTAGGAGCGCGTTTTTCGAGGTTGGCTATTTTCCGGCGCGGCGCAACGCTCGTTCTTCGACGACCCGTTTCGTCCCTTTGCAGTGTTTAAGCTCCCCCGGCTCACCCCGACCTCCGATTCGGGTGATTCTTGCGCCGTTGGACTCTCGACAGGTAGGGCTTCATTTTTGATATTTTGAGTTGCCCCTAGTTTTCATGTGGATTTTGAGTTTCCCGAGCTTCTTTGTGACCCATTTTTCCTCGCGGAGTTTTGGACAGCACCTGGTTGAATCGGCTATAACTTCGCGCTCAGGCATCGGATCGAGGCGATTCAAAAGGCGTTTCTCATCTACTTCTCGCAAGGAATCTCCTGGAATTTTCTCAGAATTTCCTGAATATTTTTCGAAGGTGGAAATCTCCTTTCTCTGTAACTTTTTGGTACAGAATTTCTGCACAGTTTTGTTTGGGGTGTTCCCCTTGCCGAATTTGTATCTCAGCGAAGAAAGCTCGGTTTTGAACGTGCAGGTACTCGTTTCGACGGGTTCGTCGCAAGGAACGCGACGGTATCTTTTTTGGAATTTTCTGAGCACCCTTCACAGGTGAAAATCTGAGATCTTTAGATCGGTAATTTTGGGACAGATTTTGTGATGTTTGAAGAACTAAAATTATGTGTGTTCTTCTTGGAGGTTTGGCACAGCTTTGCGGTGTGTTTTGGTGTGAGCGCGGATTTTCGCATTTGGGACAGGATTGTAGCGCTCGAGGTGGGTACCGTTGTTAACCTCTTACTTGGACAACCCACTAGGCATATTGGAGCTTGTATTTTGTAATATGGCCAACATACTAGTACAATGGACTTAACATGTTTAAAGAAAAGAAAAGGAACTTGTAACTGATACTTGCATCTTTAGAGGACTAAATATTCATAAACGGTAATTCTTATGAGTGATAAACTGATTAGAATCCCTGAAAATTTTGCTTAAGCCTTTGGTAATAAGCGGCTAAACTCATATCTTATTTATGCATAATAGGGAGGTATAAGCATGTGTATTCATTGACTGGTGGCAGGGTAATACTGTAGATATTCAAATAAAGGCATGATGTAAATCTTGTAAGAATTAGAACACTGAAATTATTCTGCTATTAAAGGACTTTTGCATGCTTGAATGGTCACCTAGTTAGGCCACCTTTTTCTGCTGAACTTTCATGCTGGAATTGACTTAGGAGAAACCATGATTTCTTTTTCTCCAGTTATCTTGACATAGGGGATGTCATGCCCAGGTTAGGGCAGGGGCTGGGATAGAGTAGGCAGATACTTGGGTTTCGGGACAGGCAGGCTGTGTAGGCAGGGTATTGCGGCGATCGCGGATTTTGGGCGATTGACCGGACAGTTGTTGTTGCATCAGATCGGGAAGGGATTTGGGCTTTCTTTTAGTGGATGGATCTGTTCCATTTAGATCAGTGTCATGATCCAGTCCTGCAGACTTATTTTTCCTTGGACACTTATTACTCAGGCATTATGCTCGTGTGGGTTACTCCCCTCGAGTGCCACTCCGGAGTGCGCGATATGCAGACTTGAGTCCTTGAGACTCCTATCCCCTATCGGTGTTATGCGTAGGCTGGCATACCCGATTTGGCAGGCACCGCAGGCAGTCCCAGTGTTTACTGGAATAGTGATTGGGTTATTCAGACAGGCTTTGATATTCTGATGCATACATTTAGCTATTTTTTTAGCTGGGCATGTAGAGGCATATTAGTGGTATTTTTATCAGTATCCATACATATAGTTTACCACATTATTCTATTCGCCTCTGGTTGTCCTAGTGGGCATGTTCGAGTTGAGGCTTACCCACTAGGGGAGGCTACTGTCTTTATAGTAGTTCTCACCCCCACTTTTTTTCCCTCTTCTTTTCCCCTTTGTTTTGCAGAGTCCTCTGCGGGAGTTGCGGGACCCTCTTCCCAGGACCGAGGTAAGAGGATAGTTGACTAGCTAGCTGTTTCCCCTGATCCTGAGTTTGATAGATTTTGATGTATCCCCGGTACACTCAGACTGTTGTACTTCCTTTTATTTTGGGTCTGGCTTCGGCCAGCTGGATGTATTTTATTTGGTGAGCTGGGAGAGATATTTGTATATTTATGAGAGCTATGTTGTACTTTCTTTTCAGCTTTTGTCTGAGTTGTACTAGTAGTAGTTTAGCTCTGTTTATGCTCTTTTATTATATCTATCTATCTGAGCAGGTTACCAGCGCTTCGTGTACACGGGAAATTCCGTGTGCACGGCGGATCTGTAGACGAGCCCGGGTTCTGGTTTACACCCGGGGCGTGACACGCTAGGAGCGGAGTAGGCGCGGTGCGCGGTGCAGCAAGGGTGGTGTGCCACGTGGCGTCTTCCTATTGGCGCGTTTGGACACGTAGCAGCTTTGGATTGGTTGGTGCACTGGGCGTGATCCACGAAGCGGGTGGTAGGTGCCTCAGGACGCGTGCGCGGCGTGGGCGCCGGCAGCGCGGCGTGCGGGCACGTGGGCGCGTCGACCGAGGCGTTGACGCGGGGAGGCGGGCGCCTCGGTGCGGCCACGTGTCGCGAGCGGAGTGGCCGTGTTCGCTGTTTGCTGTGCGGGGACACGTGGCGCAACAGGGTGGATTCAGGCGTTGATGGTTCGGGGTACATTTTGGAGGTACTGTAACAGCCCGAAACCTTCCGGGTGCCCGAAAGTTGGGACACAGATGGAATTATGGGAATTGTTCAGTTGAGGCTATAAAAACCTCCCTTTGGCTGCATTTTCGGACCCTTTCCCTAGCTCCCCTGTGACAGAGCCCTTAAGCATTATTGTTCCTCTTCTTGTGATCCATCTTGTGAGGGATTTACAGATTTTTTGGAGGCCGCGACATCAGCGTTTTCTGCGACGCGGCGCACTTCGACGCTTCTTGGATTTTGGCTTCTACCATCGCATTTCAGTGCGCGAGACCCCCTGGATCACTTCAATGGAATTTCGAGCCGATTTTTGAGGCAATGCGTCCATGAGAGGTACGCCTTCGATTTCCGTATTGATCACTTCGTCTCATTTTGAGTTTTTGGTACGGTTTCCGAGGCAAACTTTGACCCCTTGTACTGTTGTAAGTTTTTGGACAGCGGTGGAGTATTGTTGGATTTTCTCGATCTACGAGCATCGGAATGAGGTGTTTAAGGACTCCATTGATATCTATGCTTCGAGAGAAATGCACCCGTATTTTTGTTGGAATTTTTGGAGGATTCTTCAAAGGTGATATTTAAGCTTCTTTCGGACTGATTTCCTGCAGAATTTTGATAGTGTATAGTTTGACTTGCCACAGTGTTTCATTTATATCTTGGCCTATAGGTGTCGAAACGAGGAGTGTAAATACTCGATTTGTATCTACTCATCGCGAGGATCGCAGCCGTAATTTTTTCGAATTTTTCTCAGGACAGAAGGCAGGTGAAAAAGGCCTTTCTTTGTGCTGTGTTGGAAAAACAACAAGAGTGTGTTGTGGCGTTATCTAATTGTGGGCTGTGTTGTTGGTTTGAGCAGAGGCTTGTTCGACCGATTACCAAGGGTGCAGTTTCGACAGATTTTGAATTATGAGTGACTGCGTACTTCTCCGACTTCAGCTTCGCCTGCGAAAAGCGATTCAGGTGGGTTGCTTCGTCTCCAGAACCGGTCGACGGTTCTCTAATTCTATTTGTTAGAATGCATGCATGTTTAGTGTACCCATATGTTGTTGAGAGGTGAGCTTGGTAAATGGTATTTGTTTGAGGAATTGCAAGATATGATATTCATGTTATGCCTGATGAAACTTGCAAGATTTAGATATCCATGTTTATGATCAATGAAAGCTCACCTAAAGGAAGCATTACACTATGTGATGGATAGCATACACAATTTAATGTACAACCTATAAGATTGAAATGTAAGCATATGAATGATATAGTTCATGTGCATTGAGGCTTACATGATTTATTGTACATGTTGGGTACCTTCGAGATGTTATATATATTTAATGGTTTATTCACCTATGCTAGTTGAGAGCATGTTTAGGGAGATGAGGCTTATTTGATTTGATTTTTGGTGATCATATCTGTTAGTATTCCCTATTTATGTTCAGTTTATCTAAATGTATTATTGGAACTTGATCTAGCACCCCGTCATATGTTGCATTATTAACCAGACTAGTAGAGAACCTTTACTTGGGCTAGGTTCTTTTATGCTTTAGATATCCCACACTTTGCATCTTTTTCTGGACATAGATTTTTCTCGCCCGGGTAGTGGGCCGAGTAGTCAGGTTATTGTGGGACATTGTTGCACTCGTGCCTGGGGGCTGAGTGTAGTCTGGTAGCTGAGTTTAGACCTGTGCTAGTTTTGTTGGGAACCGTTCGGGTTGACGGTGGTTCCGGGTCTTTGAGTGTCGTCCGATCAGTTTTGTTAGCCCCGAGTTGTGGGTCGATCCCGGCTGTGGTGTGACACCCCCGGAATTTGGATTAGTCCTCTATATAAATGATATAATAGGACTAAATCTCTAACCCGGCTATAGCATTTTGGATGGTAGCAAGATCCAAGAGGAACATGAGAGTTAAGCGTGCTAGAGCTAGAGTAGTTCTAGGATGGGTGACCCCGTGGGAAGTGGGATTTTACAGTTGGTATCAGAGCCATTCACCAGCCGGAAATGTGAGATGAGTCTCGGCTGAGCCAGGGTTATATAGCGGGTAGAGCGAGGCTCCCCGGCTAATGACCGTTGTGAGTGGAGTGCAGCTTCTCACAAGGTCGGCTAAGGCTAGCGAGACGAGTCTCACATCGCCTGGTGCTTGTGAGTGTGCTTGAGCCTGATGTGGACGTCAGGGCTTAAAGGGGGGAAGAATGTGACACCCCCGGAATTTGGATTAGTCCTCTATATAAATGATATAATAGGACTAAATCTCTAACCCGGCTATAGCATTTTGGATGGTAGCAAGATCCAAGAGGAACATGAGAGTTAAGCGTGCTAGAGCTACAGTAGTTCTAGGATGGGTGACCCCCTGGGAAGTGGGATTTTACATGTGGAGTACCTCCAGCCTGTGTGTTTAGCGTGGCGAGTTGGGTGTTTCGTTTTGGGAGCCGTTTGGGTCGACGGTGGTCCCGGCTGTGGAGTATCTCCAGCTAGTGTGTTTTGTGCCACGAGTTGATTGAGTTCGTTAGTGTCTCGAGATTTGTGGGAGCTAGTTAGCTGAGTCATCGAGAGTACTCCGACCGTCGTTCGAGATATTTGAGGATCTTGAGTCCTTCCGTTCTGAGAGTGAGCGTGGATTTTGATTATAGCCTGCAGGAGCCACTTTGAGCTCGACAGAGATGCGCGGATACCTTTTTCCTCGGTGGGGTCGCGCCCCTCGAGTGCTACGTCCGGAGTGGATCTGTTACTTTTGTATCGCGACTTGTCAACGCAGTCCCTCTGGCTGGGCCAGTTTTGGTAGTCACGAACGCCCTACGTAAGTCTGGTCCTCCTTGGATGTAACGGCAGTAGGTAGGGGCAGGTTTGACTAGACCCTATGAGGCAGTCAGTTCGATTGGGTCGATTGAGTACCTTGGGTGCGAGTAGTTGCATATATTTTCATCTGTACCACCCATTGAGCATTTAGATAGAGGCATGGTAGCTGTAGTGTATCTCCAGCTTTTCTTGTTCAGTTTTTACTTCATTATTATCTTATGCCTCTAGTAGACTTAGTGGGCAGACCGTCGGACTTGGTGGCGGTACCCACTGAGAACTACTTGTCGATGTAGTTCTCACACCTGTTGGGGGGGGTTCTCCCCCTCCTTTTTTTTTTCCTCTCCTTTGTTTTGCAGAGTCATCTGTGGGAGATGCCGATTCTGCTGTTGCTGTTCGAGGCGAGGGAGTCGCGAGCTAGATCCCTACCTGTCTTTGGAGAGTAGCTGTACCCCCACCTTGGAGATTTGTAGTAGAGTCTGTAGATTAGTTTATTTCTGCTTTTGAGAGATTATTGTAGTGAGGTTATGACTTGTACTGAGAGCTTGTACACTGATGTATTATTTCAGGTTTACTTTCCTTTTTAGTTCTGGGTTGTCGTATTTGAGGATATTATATGATTATCACTTATGGGAGATGAATATTGTATTATTATTTCCAGTTGTATAGATGGTTGGATTTTAGTTTTACAGCAGTTTTATTTTGTAGCTCTGATATCTGTTTAGCTGTAGTCCCTTTTCTTGCAGGTTGGACGCATCGCCTATGTGGGGCTTTGCATAGGCGGCGGATCTATTGGCGAGCCCGGGTCGCAGTTTCGACCACGGGGCGTGACACCTACTGTAAGGAGTTAGTGACGTCACGTAAGTGCTCGATACAATATTCGGGTGACTTGTATCGGGTAGTTGTACTTGAACACAGTTTCTAATATTGAGGAGTACTCGTTTTGTACTCTTCGGTTGGGCTTTGATGTGTGTCATGTCTCCAATGAGTTGTTGGCGATGGATCAATGTGTATTTCGCCTTTCTTTTGATAAGTGTGTTAGCTGCAGACAACGTAGTGTTGAAAGTTGGGACGAATCACTCTACCTTGTAAGGGGATATTAGGATTAGGTCTATGTGTGTCCCCTGTAAGTCGATCCCTATAGATTGTGTGGTCCTCACAAGTGAACCTTGGGTAACCCCTAACTAATAGGCATGCAGTTGACTTATCGTTGCTGCAATTAGTGTGTGCATCTAAGCTTGGCTTGGTTGCTTAGCAGTCTCGTAGTTGTGCCTTGCGCAATTGGATGGTCAAACAAATGGGGAAGTCTCAGTTAAGCTACCATGATGTTTGGATTCGTGGTTGAAGAGTGGTCTAAATCTAGTTGTAGGTTCTTGTGATGTGGCACAAGAGAGCGTATGCGAGTTACAATATGCCTAACCAAAGGGATAGATGATAGTTAGCCCCAGGGAATCCGTTGTGATACGATCGCCGTTTTG
This sequence comes from Tillandsia fasciculata, assembly GCA_029168755.2. Taxonomy (NCBI): domain Eukaryota; kingdom Viridiplantae; phylum Streptophyta; class Magnoliopsida; order Poales; family Bromeliaceae; genus Tillandsia; species Tillandsia fasciculata. The sequence goes on along the minus strand of JAQOTM010000031.1, from coordinate 416,055 downwards.
GGTCACTTGGTAATAGCCATGTCAGAGTCCCATTGAGACAAATCGTTAGCGTTGCTCGGAGTAATGTGCTACTTGGGTCCCTTTCGGGACGGGAGCGCTAGAGTCTTGTAGAGATGGAAGTTGGGTAGCTGGAGGTTATGGTCGCATGCTGTCACGCCCCGGGAGCAATTTGAAGACTGTAATTTATAGGAAAAAGCCTTGATTTGCAAAAAAAAAAAAAATGTAACAAAAAAAACCACTCCGGGCCACGTGCACCGACCCGCCACATATGCAAATTCTCTCTGTACAAACGGACAGAATCTCCCATATATATGCACGGCGTGGATACTTTACAATTACAACCATCAACCACAACAATGAATTTTTGCGGAATAATAAAGCAGAGTGCATAAAGTAAACTATATATCATAACATTTTAAGAAAGGGCACACCCAGCGCATTCATTTTAGAAATGATAAAGTCACAGGGTTTTATAAATCCCCGTCCACTCGACGCATTGTTTTGAAAACTAATTTTTCAAATCCTTTTTCTTTTGATATATGTGTCCACACGACGCACTATGAAGTCACATGAAAACTAGAATATTCAAACATTTAAACATAACCATTCCAACATTCACAATTTATTTAACCACATCGTCACATGCAATTAGTATGACCACAATAGAAAAACTGTAACCAGCAGGGATAAAGAAATAACCGAAAAGTAATAATGTTAAAGCTAGCTAAGCAGTGTCCTCACGCCCATCCCGTCCCCCACTCCCACTAGTGTGATGACCCGAGTCCCCGTGGATGATTTCGGCGTGATGAGCAGCTTGTGGACGCTCATTTTGTGTGATTGAGGTGTTTGCGCGCGAACCGGACACGTTGAATGGACTCAGAGCCAAAAGTAGATCAAAATCACCTATTTGGACGCCTTTGTCGAGAGTTGGAGGCGTGTGCACGCAAAACGGACACCGAAAATGGATTCAACGTGAAAAACTGATCAAAATCGCCTATTTGGATATGTTTTTCTAGATCCGGACGCCCTAAAACAGGTTCGGGGTACCCATTACTGTTGATCGAGCAGCTCAAGCAAACTCGGGCAGGGCGCGGGCAGGCGCACGCCATGAGATAGCCTGCGGTTGGGCGCGCTGTGGATAGGGGGTTGGACACGCGGCAGCCTGTGATTGGCTGCCATTGGATTTCTGTCAGCCACTCACGCTGGGATGCGTGGCGCCGCGTGAGTTGTGGATCGCGAGCTTGGGCATGCGGATGCGCGTCACGCGTCCTTGTGCCTCCCCCCCCCCAGCCGGCTATGGGCGCCCGAAAACGTACTCAGAAGCTGATTTCAAGTGAATTTTTGAACTATTTAGAGCTATTTTCTCCTCTTTTTTAAGGTTTTTGAAAATGTTTTCTCCTGGGAATTTTTACAGGGGAGGGCACCACCTTCTCCACTCCATTCTTGAGCACCTTGGAGAACTTTGGGGAGCTTCTACATCATCTTCTACTTGAAGGTTAGAATAATCCACCATTGTTGCATTTTCAGGCCACTCCGTCGACGTTCAGTGCAAGGCTTCTATAGAGCTAACCCCTTGGAGTTTTTGGCTGATTTTTTGGTTTGAGATCTTCATAAGAGGTAGGCTTACAACTTTGATATTGATCACTCTTCCCAGATCTTGAGTTTTCATGGAGTTTTTATACCATCTCTGGGGCCTCCATGAACAGAGCAGATTTTTGGATAGTCTTAAGTATTTATGAATTTTCTCGGTGATTTGTGCATGGATTTTGGAGTTTAAAGGCTTGATTTACATCTACTCTCGAAGAGGAACACATTGAGATCTTCTTGCTGGATTTGGAGTTCGTTTGCTCATGTAACATTTTCGATATTCTTGCCCCTGTGACAGAGGTTACTGCAGTTTTTTGTTTTGGTTTTGTTTTGATGTATGGATCTTAGGGATGTAGATTTTGTGGTAATTCTTGGTTATTTTTGAGATTTTAAACTTTGGGCATCTTCTTATGATCAAGGTGAGCAATTCCTCTTTTGGTTTCAGATTATGTATTATTTATATTGGGAGATAGATCTTGTACTTTATTATAGTTATACAGTAGTTTGGATTTTTATTTAGCAGCTTTTATTTTCAGCTCTGATATATGTATAGTTGCTAGATGCTATCTTTTGTAGGTTAGACGCTTCGCCTATGCGGGATTTTCCGTATGGGTGGCGGATCTGTTGGCGAGCCTGTGTTGCAGTTGCAACCCAGGGCATGACAGATTAGAGTGGCATCAGAGCCTAGGATGTATGCCATTATGGATTTGGAAACCCTAGGCTTGTGATCGGACCCTAGGATGACTTCGTGAGAGTCGTGATTTATAGCGAGTGTCCTGATTGAATTTTATATCTCTCCCAAGGGACGGGATGAGTGATTGGCATGCTTATTCTTCTAAACAATTATGTTGGCTGCAGACAACATTATGTTATGGAATGGATGACATGTTCTAGACTTTCGTTGTATTGGGTCGAGTGTTGTTGTGTCCTGTTGTGTGGTTTTGTCGTGGTGAGCGATGCCTCCCCGATGCTGAGTTCCGACCCGTGTGCACCCCGTCTCAGCAGTTTAGCCTGAGTAGACAGATTCAGGCCGGATACTTAGCTTGAGGTCAAAGAGCTCTGGACCCAGATGGCAGGATTGTCAGAGGCATACCAATGGCAGAGCGAGCAGCTGGATAGGATGATACAATTGTTGGAGTAGTGGGCACCCCCGACAGTGCTTTCCACTGAGACCACCCTTGTTGCAATATCCCCAGTGGTGCCAATTAAGTGAGCAGCCCCCTCTGTGCCGACGATTAGTGCTGAGGCACTAAGGCTGGGTGGACAGCTGACAGCAGATGAGCAGGGGGACATCATTGATCGACTGAGCCAGTTTTGGCAGTTTGACCCACTCCAATTCGCATGACTGAGTTTAGAGCCTTGGGAGGCAGAGTCGTGGGCGGTGGCGATGGAGAGACTGTTTGAGAGCCTCTTTACGCTAGAGAGGTACCAGGTGTTCCCTGCTACACCCTCCTTGGAGAGCGATGCCGATGTTTTGTGGAGGAGAACCAGACCAGTTGGCCCACCAGGGGCCCAGTTTTTGTCGTGGACCGAGTTTCGTAGCCTGTTGTTCGGAGCCTTCTTCTCGAACAGCACCCGCACGGGAACTCGAAGAGTATATGAAGAATCTCATGCAGGGAGAACGCACGGTGTAGGACTATATCAGAGAATTACACGGTTGCTGAATTGCGTGCCCCACTTAGCAAGGGATGAGGCACACAGGGTATATATGTTTGAGAGGGAATTACGCCAGGATATCTTTTGGTTCATTCGATCCCTCCGACTTCAAACCTTGGATGTTTCGCTGGAGCAGGCGCTGTATATGGAGAGTGGCGCTGCAGTTCCTTTGGACAGGGACTTGCCGCTAGGGGCGAGTTTTGGAGAGAAACGCCCTGCGCTAGATGATGGAGGACAGATCAGCAGGCAGTTGCCTTCCCGATTCCTTCCCAAGGGTTGTGGATTTTTGAGGCATTGGAGGTCGAGTGGACCCCGACAGCAGCATCAGCAACGGTATCAGCAGCGGCGGCAAGCTAGATGTGTTATCTGTAGTGGGCCATATTCATCGTCACAGTGTGAACAGAGGCAGGGACGGTGCTTCCTATGCGGATAGTCAGGACATTTTTCGGGAGATAGGGCTACGACGTCGAGGCAGACGAAGCGACGACCACCAGCACTCAGTGGGCGAGTTTATGCAGCCAGGTAGAGGACGCCCTGACAGTGGACTACGTCGTCATAGAGCATTTATATCCCTGCATGGACTAGAGGTAGGGCCATTATCACGTGCACTTGAGGTACAGGTTCCTGATCATGTTGTACATATAGAGGAGGTTTGTGGATCATGTCCAGTGCAGTGGAGGCTATGGATTTTGCCGCCAGACTTGCTGGTTTTGCAGGAGCTCCAAGATTTTGACACAGTGCGTTGGATTGGTTGACGCGGTGTTATGCGATAATGGACTGCGGAGAGAGGACTATGACCTTCCGCGAGCCGGATAGAAGGAGTTTATCTACAGAGGCTATCAGAGGATGCTGTTTGCAGCAATGATTTCATCGGCAAGGGTCAGGCAGATAATGAACCGAGGTTGTACCGCTTTCCTAGCGACAGTAGTAGAGGTCCCTGCGGCGGCACCGGGACTTACAGATATCCCTATTGCCCGCGAGTTTTCAGATGTGTTTCCACCTGAGCTGATTATGATGTCGCCGGACAGAGAGATTGAGTTTGTGATTGACGTGGTTCTTGGAATCATGCCGATCTTGAAGGTACCTTATTGGATGGCACCAGGAAAGCTAAGAGAGCTGATGGCACAGTTACTGGATTTGATGGAGAAAGGTTTTCTCAGACCCAGTGTATCTTTTGTGGAACACTGGCGTTGATTATGGAAAAAGGTTAGATAACTAAGGCTTTGAGTAGACCTATAGTCCGATTACCTTACCACCAGTTGAGAGTGAGGGCTAAGGACATCTCCAAGACGGCGTTTAGAACACAATGCGGTCATTATGAGAGTATAGTGAGGCCAAATGAATTGACTAATGCCCTGCCACATTTATGGATTTGATGAACCGTGTGTCTTAGTCGTGCTTAGACAGAGCTACAGTGGTCTTCGTCGTTGACATCTTAATTTATCCCGGAGTGATATGGAGCTTAAGGAATCCTTGAGAATGGTGATACAACTTCTGTGATAGAAGAAGCTGCATGCCAAGCTTGAGAAGAGTAAGTTTTGGCTCTGGGAGGTTACCTTGTGGTTCTTGTTGATTCAGCCGCTGGTGTGGCAATGAACCCGGTGATGCTAGATGTCACGCCCCGGGTGTGAACCAGAACCCGGGCCCGCCAACAGATCCGCCGTACACACGAAATTTTTCATGTACACGAAGCGCTGGTAACCTGCTCAGATAGATAATATACAATAAAAGAGCATAAATAGAGCTGAACTAATAGAACTAAAAGTAATCTCAGACTGAAATAAACTACAAGCTGACATAAAAGTACAATATACTCCCAGCTCACCATAAATATACAACCAGCTGGCTAAAGCCAGTCCCAAAAGTAAACTAATGTAGTCTAAGATACAAAAGGGGTACAATAAAAGTCCAGCTACTCTCACAGTCGGGGTAGATGATCTAGCTAGTCCGCAATCCTCTTACCTCGATCTGCCGCTGAAGGCCCAGCAGCTCCCACAGACGACTCTGCAAAACACAGGGGAAAAGGACAGAAAACAACAATGGGGGTGAGAACTACTAGATAAACCAGTAGCCTCCCCTAGTGGGTAAAACCTCAAATGCTGACGCACCCACTAGGACTATAAGAGGCAAAAAGGAAAGAACAGTGGTATGCAATAAAGACTGCTGAAAAAGGAAACTACCACTACTATGCCTCTAAATGCAGTGCCAAAAGATAACTGTATATATGCAACTATAAAGCTAACTGCCCAAAGAAAACCCAATCAAAGGGCCAGGAAATACTGGCACTGCCTGCTCTGTCATCACTCGCAACTCATCAAGGTGCCCGGCGCTCGGCACGGTGTAAAGCCTACTCCGGAGTGGCACTCGAGGGGAGCGACCCACACGAGTAAAGTATCCCTGTATCAAGTATCTCTGTAACCAATGTCTCATAATAGCAGGACTGGATCATGACTATGATCAAAGTGGGAAACTCCATCCACTAATGCAATCCCGATCCCCAATCTGATGTGATAATGACATCCGGTCAACCGCCCAAAATCCACGGTCGCCGTTGAACCCATAAATCCCAATCTGATAAAATAAAAACATCTGGCCAACCGCCTAACATCCGCGGTTGCCACTAAGCCCCACAATCCCCAAGACGAGTCTAAACTGTCCCAGACTCAAGGTCCAGACTGCACTATCCCAAAATCCCAATCAGACTCGAGCATCATGCATCGATATAGAAGAAGAACGATAACACATGCTTTCTCCTAAGTCAAGTCCAATAATATAGTGCAGCAGTAAACAATGGCCTAACTAGGTGTCCAGGTAAGCATGCAATTGTCCTTTTAAAAAGCTTTAGAAAAGTGGCAAGGTTTATTGCAAAGAATTATTTTAAAACATTAGTGTGATACTTATTTGCATGCGGGTTACGATATAGCAATGTCCAACATTATTGTCCCAATTTATCACATAAAGATTTTCAATTAAGTTAGGGGGCATTGCAACAGGTTCACATACTAATAGCTAGTTGTCACATATAAAATTGGGGAACTCTAATACCCCTAGTGAGCATGTCAACAAAGAGGAAAACACAACCGCCCACCTCGAAAAGCGTGTACAACACACCAAGAAAATACCCGCTGTCCTCTAAGCACACCGTCAGCTGAAACAGTATCCTACAACATCACATAAGTGTACACGGTGTAAAAACTACAAGTCTCAAAACAGATTTTGCTGTTTTTATAATCAGCACGCAAAACGAGGAATTTCACCTCTGTCCTGAGCTCCAAAAATCCCAGAAAAATCACGGTTGCGTTCCTCGCGAAAAGTAGCCCAAAATCAACTCTTGAATCGCCTCGATCTGATATTCCTACACCAAGAAATAATTCGTCGAAGTTGCCGCTGTCCAAAAGCCCAAACAGCAAAAGAGGGGGTCAAAACACCTCGGGAATCGTGCCAAGGAATCAGAATCCAGAGAAACCACCAACACGAAAAACAAATCCCTACCTCTTAGGAACACACCGGCGAAGAAATCGTCGAAAAAGGACTCCTGTACTGCGCAGAGGACTCCTCGGACTGAAATGCGACGATAACGGGCCAAGATTGGGGAAAAAACGAGGCACACTGTAAAATCCGGATCGCCGCTGTCGAACTTTCAGAAAATCTGGGAACGCACCACGAGGTAGAAAATAAGGAGATGAAAAACTTCTTTTAAGGTCCCTTCCACTTGTTCTCTCTCTATCTCTCGGAAAATAGAACAAAAGAAGGGAGGGGAGGCCTATTTAAAGGCCCATTAGAACAATTGGGATAATTCCCAATATGTCCCCACTTTCGGGCGGCTACAGTGCGGCCCGGCCCATTTCGGGCGTGAACAGTGCGGCCCGGCCCGGGATTTTCCGGGCGCGCACAGTGCGGCCCGGCCCAGCCCAGCCCGCACACGGGATCCCGCCCCGACCAACCGACCGTCCGACCCGGCCCAGGGCCCGACACGTGTCCGCCAAACAGGCGGCAGCCGTGCGGGCCCAACGGGGAAGCGCCACGTGTCCCCCGTGATTAGCGGCGCGGTGGGCGGCGCCCGCCTATGGTGCGGCGACACGTGGCGCCGCGTGCGCCGCCCCGCCCGATACGGCGCCGGTCCCCGCGCCTGCCCCCGCGCGCCGAGCGCACTGCACCGGGCCAACCGCGTGCCGCCACGTGGCCCGCCGGTCCACCGTGCACCGGCGGCCCCTTTCCGTGGACCGAGAGTGGCGCGCCGGCCCAATAAGAGCCTACCACGTGTCCCCGGCCGGTCCACAGCTCCCCCCGTGCACCATTTTGCGCAGAAAACTTCTGGGGGTCCGTTTTTGGGCATCCGGACTCCAAAATAAATAAGTAAATAGCCGTTTTCAAGCGTTTTTCCGCGCTGAATCCAAATACGGCCTCCGTTTGGCCTAAAACCTTCTCTAAAATTCGGCAAATACCGCCGAAGGCCAAACCAACAGTAAATACCACACTGTGTCCATCCGTAGCATCCCTTTGATGCACTGTGGGCCTAATACACCAATGATAGGTGTTCACACCAAGGATTCACGGGAAAAACTATACGGAATCCTGGACCACTACATCCTCCCCCACTAACAAAAGTTTCGTCCTCGAAACGAAAATCATACCTCAATCCTGAGCCTCGAACAGGTAGGGGTAGGCGTCCATCATCTCTGACTCGAGCTCCCACGTCGCCTCGCGCTCATCATGATTGTTCCAAAGGATCTTCACATAGGGGATGGTCCGATTGCGCAATTCTTTCACCTCCCGATCTAGAATCCGCAGTGGGCGCTCCTCATATCTCAAATCCTCGCTGATCTCGAGAGGCGCAAAGTCGATGACGTGCGACGGGTCGAAGACGTACCTCCTCAGGGTAGAAACATGAAAAACATCATGGACACCAGCAAGTCTCGGGGGAAGTGCAAGTCGGTAAGCAACTGGCCCGATACGCTCCAATACCTCAAAGGGTCCAATGTATCGGGGGCTGAGTTTCCCGCGAATGCCGAACCTCCTAATCCCTTTGGACGGCGAGACTTTCAGAAATACATGATCTCCAACCTGAAACTCTAAGTCTCGTCGCCGAACATCAGCATAGCTCCTCTGTCGACTCTGAGCGATCTGAAGGTGCTGTCGAATCACTCTGACCTTTTCTTCTGCCTCTAGCAACAAATCTGGTCCCAAGGTCCTTCTCTCCCCCACATCACTCCAATATAGCGGTGATCGACACTTGCGTCCATACAACGCTTCAAACGGAGCCATCTGGATGCTCGCTTGAAAGCTGTTGTTGTACGCAAACTCAGCCAATGGTAAGTGTCGAATCCATCCTCCGCCAAAATCCAGGACGCAAGCCCTCAGCATATCCTCAAGGATCTGAATCGTCCGCTCTGACTGCCCATCAGTCTGTGGGTGGAAAGCTGTACTGAATCTGAGCTGAGTCCCCAAGGTTGTCTGTAAACTCCCCCAGAATCGCGAAGCAAACCTCGGGTCTCTATCTGATACTATGGAAGCTGGTACTCCATGTAACCTCACTATCTCATCCAAATATAACTGGGCTAGTCGCTCGAGTGGCCAAGTAGTCTGCATAGGCAAAAAGTGCGCTGACTTGGTAAGTCGATCCACCACTACCCAGATAGCATCTGCTCCTCCTTGTGCCCTCGGCAATCCGACCACAAAATCCATCGTAATGTGGTCCCATTTCCACTCGGGAATTGGAAGACTTTGTAACTTGCCAGCTGGCACTCGATGCTCAGCTTTTACCTGCTGACAAGTTAAACACTGAGCCACAAATCTCCCAATATCCCTTTTCATGCCATTCCACCAGAAGTGTGCCTTGAGGTCCTTATACATCTTAGTCCCCCCAGGATGAAGGGTATAAGGTGTATAATGGGCCTCTCTCAATATCTGCTCTCTGATCTCAGCATCCACTGGCACACATGCTCGGTCCCTGTACCTCAGTACTCCCGCAGCATCCACTGAAAAATCCCCTGATCGATCACTCGGAATCTGATCTCTAATCCTGGTCAAGTGGGGGTCCTCACTCTGTCTCTCTCTGATCCTGTCCAGCAGAGTGGGCTGCACGACTAAAGACATCAGTCTAGCAGAGACCCCAGGGGACACAACCTCTATCTCGAGCCGTCTCATCTCCTCTAATAGTGGCGCCTGATCTGTGATCAACATAGACAAACTCTGCACCGCTCTCCTACTCAAGGCATCAGCGACCACGTTGGCCTTGCCTGGATGGTAAAGGATATCCACATCATAATCCTTTAGTAGCTCTAACCATCTGCGCTGCCTCAAATTCAGCTCCTTCTGCGTGAACAGGTACTTTAGGCTCTTGTGGTCGGTGTAGATCTCACAGTGCTCCCCATATAGGTAATGGCGCCAAAGCTTCAGTGCAAACACCACGGCAGCAAGCTCCAAGTCATGGGTAGGGTAATTCTTCTCGTAATCCTTGAGCTGTCTCGATGCATAAGCAATTACCCTCCCTTCCTGCATCAACACGCAACCAAGTCCACTGTGCGATGCATCACTGTAGATCACATATCCTTTCCCCATAACAGGGAGGGAAAGGATAGGAGCGGTCATCAATCTATCCTTTAGCTCCTCAAAGCTCCTCTGGCAGTCCTCACTCCAGATAAACTTAACTCCTTTACGCGTCAACCGAGTGAGGGGTGTGGAAAGCTTCGCAAAGCCTTCCACAAACCGACGATAATAACCAGCTAATCCCATGAAGCTGCGCACCTCTGATACAGTCGTCGGTCGGGGCCAATCACGAACTGCCTCAATCTTCGCCGGGTCTACAGCCACACCTGCGGCGGAAATCACATGGCCCAAGAAAGCTACCTCCCGAAGCCAAAACTCGCACTTTGCCAGCTTGGCATACAACTTCTTCTCTCGTAGAAGTTGTAGCACAGTCCTCAAGTGCTCCTCATGCTCGGCCTCGCTTCGGGAGTAAATAAGGATATCATCAATGAACACCACCACAAAACGATCCAGAAATGGCCGAAATATCCTGTTCATCAAGTCCATAAAGGCGGCAGGGGCATTAGTCAATCCAAACGGCATAACTGTAAACTCATAATGCCCGTACCGTGATCTGAAAGCAGTCTTAGGAATATCCTCGGCCTTCACCTTCAATTGGTGGTAACCAGACTGTAGATCAATCTTGGAAAAGACACAAGACCCTTGCAGCTGATCAAAGAGATCATCGATGCGCGGCAAAGGGTACTTGTTCTTGATGGTCACTTTATTCAATTCCCTATAGTCCACACACAGCCGAAGTGACCCATCCTTCTTCTTCACGAATAGCACCGGCGCTCCCCAGGGCGACACACTGGGTCTAATAAAACCCTTATCCATCAAATCTTGCAACTGTGCTTTAAGCTCTCGCAGCTCAGCCGGTGCCATCCGATAAGGAGCCTTAGAGATTGGCGCAGTTCCTGGAACTACGTCAATCACAAACTCAATCTCTCTGTCTGGCGGCATACTAGTCAGCTCAGGTGGAAAAACATCCGGAAACTCGCGGACAATAGGAATATCCCCGAGTCCCGGTGCCGCCGTAGGCCCCTCAACAACACTAGCCAAAAAGGCTACACATCCTCGATGAATCATCCGCCTCGCTCGGGAAGTCGAAACCATAGAGGCAAAGAAAGCACTCTGACATCCCCGATATACAACATCTCCTGGCCTGGCTCTCTAAAAGTGACAGTCCTCTCGGCACAATCAATAGTCGCGAAATACCGAGCCAGCCAGTCCATCCCGAGAACCACATCAAAGTCCCTCAGCTGTCTCAAGACCAACAGGTCTGCTGGCATAATCCAGGACTCGATCTGCATCGGGCAGGACCAACAACACTCCTCCACGTGCAAAGTGTGATCGGGAATCTGAACCTCTCGTGCACGTGGCAAAAGTCCTACCTCTAACCCATGTAATGATGCAAAAGATCTACTAATGAAAGAATGCGATGCTCCAGTATCAAATAAAGTACGAGTCCTAATGCCAGAGAGTAAGGTGATACCTGCCACCACATGGTCTGCTGCTGAAGAATCCTCTACCTGAGCAGCATACACTCGCCCACTCTGAGCTGGAGGGCGATAATCAGTAGGATGGGAAGAAGAGGGCCTGCTCGCTGGAGCATAAGGCCGCTGAGCCGTCGACCGCTGCTGCGGTGATGATGGGGCAGATGCTGAAGAAGGGGCGACTGAGGTCGAAAAGGGGCACGAAGCTCGAATGTGCCCTGGCTGCCCACACCCGTAGCAGCGACCCCACCGCTGGTCGCAGGTGCCGGAGAAGTGCGGACCTCCACAAAAGATACAACTACTGGGAGCCCGTGACTGTCGGGACTGCTGCTGCTGAGACTGCCGCTGTCGCTGTGGCTGCCGCTGCGATCCACGCTGCGATGACTGCGATCTCCGCTGCTGCTGCTGCTGCTGGGGCCTCTGGGATCCACCAGGCCCTCGCCGCTCGGACGCCCTTGGCTGGAAAACTGTGGCTGAGGCGGTCGTGGCGGCCTCCACGAACTAGCCTGTCCCCCAGCCACCGGTGCTGGTCACTTCGCCCCCGGGATCACTTCGGGAGCTGGAGATACTTCATCCATCACTACCTCCCCGCACTCTACATATAGCGCCTGCTCCATCGAGGCCTCCAAGGTCTGCAACCTGCGTGAATGAACCAGCTGAAAAATGTCCCGGCGCAACCCTCGATCAAACATGTAAATCCTGTGCGCCTCATCTCGAGCTGTAGAGTTATTTAGGATCCACAAGGATCTAAATAGGTACTATCAAACACCTAGAGGGGGGGTGAATAGGTGTAATATTATAAAAGTCAATCTCAGTGCAAAAATAAAAAATCAATGCGGAAATAAAAATCAACACACCGAGATTTACGTGGAAACTCCAATCCAGGAGAAAAACCACGGGACCAACACGCAATAACAATCCACTAAGAATTGAAGAATAACAAGGTGATTACCGACTCCACGGACTCGACCCCTCCTTCAAGTTCTTCGGACCTTGCGCTGACCGGTTGGATGTCCACGCAATAACAATCCACTAAGAAACGAAGAATAACAAGGTGATTACCGTCTCCACGGATTCAACCCCTCCTTCAATTTCTTCGGACCTTGCGCTCCACCGTTTGCACGTCCACTGCACACGTTCGAATCCACGAACGCCACTCGAATCCACGAGCACACGTTTCGAATCCACGAAACGCCTTCAACACACCGAATCCACGGTGCCACGTCGAATCCACGACGCAAACTCAGCCGATAAGAATATTGGCTTCGATGGTGATCCTTTGCTTAGATTATCATTGAAGAACCGTAGAAAAATCTCTAAGCAAAGATTAGATCAATTCGACAAAAGATAGATCTTGGAAGAACCGTCGAATTGACCTAAAAGAGGCTATAAAGAAGAACGATAAAAACCTAGCCTCTAGGGTTGCTCTCAAGTGTTTTATAAATTGATCGGTATTGAACCCAGTTCTTGAGAAACCCTAAATGTCTATTTATAACCCTTGGAAACATATTAGAGTCGGTTTAGGAAACTTTTCCCGAGAGGGCATTGTGTACCGGTACCAAATATCGTGTTCCGGTACTCAATGGTGCAAAACACAGATTTTTCTATTGTGTTCCGGTACGCGAGTCTGTGTTCCGGTACGCAATACAATTTCAGAAAATTCTGTGTCGGGTTTGAGGAACTTCAAGTGTGGTTCCGGTACGCAATGTAAAAACTGATTTTTCCAAGATAAACTTTATCCAAAACAAACCAAGTACCGGAATCCAAACTTAAAACAAGTTGTAAGTTAAAACCAAGTTCCTAAAACCAAGTCTAAACCGGTTTTCATTAATTTCCTGTTTCCAATGATTATAAACGAACTTTAATCACCATGAGCAATATTTAATCATACCTGAGAGTTGACTTGGGCTCATGTTGAATCTTCAATGAGTCTTCGAAGGCTGATTTGACAATTTGATCCCTTTAAGACTCCGACTCAACTCACTGACTTGACTCACGAAATATGCCAACACCAAAAAGCCGTAACAATCTCCCCCTTTGGCAATTTCGTGACAAAACCCAAAAATACATAAAAACTCTCAAGTCACTCATCTTAAACCAAAAATCGAAATTCAATGTCATCACCAAAACATTGATTTTCTTTGCGTGAAAGATCCAATAAATACAAAATACATTTGAACCAAACAGTCCTAGAACATACTCTATGACTTAGGACTTGGAGTCTTAAAGTGATGTAATTCCTGCAAAACAAAACTCCAAACAAAATCAAATGTTAGTCGTTAGAAATTAAAATCCTACATTTGATCCGTCTTCCTTTTGGTTCTTTTGTTTTTCGGCTCTTTCAATGTCTCCCCCTATTTTGAGCATCTCCAACATGTTCTCCATGTTCTCCCCCTTTGTGATCGTGTTCTCCCCCTACGATCATTTCCGTTCTCCCCCTTTTTGTCACAAATTGTCAAACAGTTAATAGAAACAAAAAGAAACATACTAGAAGGATAAGTTCTTAGTTACATGCCCATTAGAGTTCTTGTTCAACACAAAGTGAAAAGAAACTAAAAACCAAAAACAAGAAGGTAAAGAGATCACTCATCCTGATCTGAATCTTCATCGTCCTCATGTGATGTAGGTCCATGAGATGTACTCGGTGCAGTTGCTCCAGTGACCACATCATCATGTTTGCACCCAAGGATATCGAAGATTTTCTTTAAGCTATCCTCAAGTTTCTTGAAGCCTCGCTCCATCCTTTGCTCCATCCTTTTCTTTAGTGAACGAACATCCCGATGCAGGGTTTGAAGAGTTACAACCTCATCTGGTTCAGGAGATTCTTGACGAGGTGGTGCACTCACTGTCGCTTCACTTGCATAGGCTTTTGTATGCCCAAAAGTCTTCAAAGTGCTAATTGACTTGGCTAAAGTGATTCCATCAATTGCCCCCAAGCCATAATCATATTTGGCACAAGAAATGTCCACTCCGTGATCTTCCAGAATACGAGTAATCAAGATCGGATACGGTAGAAGGTCACGTTGTCTAGATCCTTCAATGACATGTACCATCTGCTGCCAAATGAGAAATGGAATGTTGGTGTTAATTCCATTTGCACTTTCCGGGTGACCAAGGAAAAAGAGAAGTAACAATCGATCCCATCGAATCCTTTTGGTCCCCAGTGTGGGCAATAGGTTGTAGCATACGATTAAGGACAAAATATGATACTCTGGTTTTAGGTCCTTTGATTCAACATATGATCTGTTCGTGTGCGTCCCTGTCTTGCAAATAGAGTCCACAACCATATCCCAATGGGTATCATGTGGAAGTCACCATCAGTGTAATAAAGACCAGTAGTGTCAACAGCTAATCCAAGGTTTGCACCAATTACTGCTGGAGTAATGTCAAACTTGACGCCTCTAACTGTTGTTTCAAAGACGAAGGCCCCGGTGTCATGGTCTTTTTGAAGTATGTTACCTTGCATGTAGAATTCCCTGATGATCTCCACACAAAAACCCATCTTAGGTTGAACTCTGCCAAGTGGCCGAATATGACTTCGTTCCAAAATCCTTGCAAAGTCTGGCACCTCACGACATAGCTCGTTAAAGTTCACGTGTCGCTCTCCAATGCATGTGCGGTTTGCAAATCTAGCACGGCGTTTTGCACTCACATGCGGTTCACTTTCATCAACATTAGATCTCCGTTGAGAGCGGTCGCGTATTACCGGTCCACCGGTACTTCTACGCGGAGGAGAATCCGCACCCTTCTTTTTCCTTGGAGCCATAGGTGCTTTTCCCTTTCCTTGAACTGTTTCTTCTTCATATTCTGAGGAATTTTCAGAATCTGAGCTAGTTGAACCTCGTTGCGTGATCGTTTGGTAGCCTTCTTCTTTCCAGAACCACGACCACGTCCACTTCCAGTGGCCATCAAGATCACTAGTGCAAGAAGCCATGAAAATGCCATTTCCTACAAAGAACACAATGCACTATGATTTGATCTTATAGAAAGGCTTAAACATGTCTAAGAAACATTCTAAACATGTCACAATTGATGATTCATCATTCAAAATTCATTTACATCAAAAGCCCTAATTCTCAATTTTTTCTATGTTAAGAACACATGAAAATGTTAGATTCAAGCAAATAAGCATGGAAACATGAATCTAATCGCATAGAGAACAACCATTTATGTTCTAAACATGAATTAAGAGTGATTTAAGCAAGAGATTTCATTTGGAGCAAAGATCTACTCAAAAAAATCCAAAATAAAACATCAAAACCTAAAAACTAGGGTTTTGAAGTTAAAGAAACCAAGATCTAAGTAGAAACTTACAAATGAGAGCAACAAATCTCTTGATCTTGAAGAAAAACCCCTTAGAGATGTTTTAGAGAGAGAGAGGGAGGGTTTTGAAGTGGGAGAGATGAAATAAAAACATTGTTGTTTCGGAATATAAAGAATTCCAGTCGCGTACCGGTACAAGGAGTCGCGTACCGGTACGTAGTGTAAAAACCGAAAAACCTTCGTTCGGGTTCCGGATTGTAAAACAGGGGGTGATCCGGATCCGCAATGTAGTTCCGGTACTAAAAGAGTAGTACCGGTACGCAAGTGAAAAACCAGAAAAATTCACATTCGGGATCCGGATTGGATTTTCTAATCCGGATTGGATTTTCAGGTACTAAAAAGCAGGTACCGGAACAACAGAGCCAAAAAGCAAAAATTTCTTGAAACAAATCCAAATTTTGAAATCTTTTCAAATACCGATTTGTATTCCATCAAGAAATCCATTTAAGTGCTTTGAAGAACAATGAATTCACATAGATGTCATTCAATCCAAATTTCTTTCATTAGAATAATTTAGAAAAATAAAAACCAGAAAGAGTATGTAAGCACTTTAGCGCATCAACTTTAAACAAAAGTCATCGTTTCATGCAACAAGAAATAGATTATACCAAATCTATCAAAAATACTCAAAAATGAAACGAAAATTTATGGAAATTAAAACTCTTAAAGTTGAACAACTTCAATTACATCTAACCTGATCTTATGCGTAATGCCTTTATCAAATCATCAATTTTGGTAAAGAAAATGAAATACCAAGATCAATAGATGTTTGAAATCCCAGATAAGTTAGATAATATATCTAGACAATCTGTTGAAGGAGTGGCTCTTTGAGCATCTTTTATCAAAAATCCCACCTTATACCAACCATGAAATATGACTGAGTCAAGTATTTCAATATGCATTTCATCAACATTTTTAAAACAAAAATTTGCTTTGCATTCATGGAGTATCTTTTTCTTTTTCTTTTCCTCCATGTGGTGGTAGTTTTCACACTCCTCATTGGGATGTAACTCTTTCCACATCTTTTGAGCATTTTACATTTCATTGACTCCCCCTCAATTGGCTATCAATTATTTAATATATAAGGTATTCAACCAAAAATTGATCTCGCATTCATACTCGACTAAGCAATCAAATATGATAATGACTATACCAAGAGATCATTGAGAGAGAAATTGACTTTGATCACTTAAAAGATGAATTAATTAACATAAATGATCATTGCAACATTGAAATATTATGATATCAAAAGCATAATAAATTTCTAAATGCGTGAAAGGATGCAATTAAAGTCAATTTAGCCAATGCTCAATTAAACAACTCCTTTAAATGAAGTGTCTTCAAGATTATGAATATGGAGTCAAGTTGATAATCCAAGAAAAATTAATTTGGAGTGAATGAACGTGAAGCCCCTTTTTATTCAATGCACTTGTTCGTTAAAAACCCTTTTGTTCAAAAACAAAGTATAAAAACAAAGAGCAT
This sequence comes from Tillandsia fasciculata, assembly GCA_029168755.2. NCBI lineage: Eukaryota > Viridiplantae > Streptophyta > Magnoliopsida > Poales > Bromeliaceae > Tillandsia > Tillandsia fasciculata. The sequence goes on along the minus strand of JAQOTM010000031.1, from coordinate 398,983 downwards.
TGAAAAACATGTAATGCAGAGATTAAGAAAAATATGAAGGGAAAACCAATCAAAGCATTACACACAGTCATAAGCTATTTAGAACTTAAGACAAGGAAAGATATCACCTTTCCGAATCCAAAATCGCTGGATTTTGGGTTGTCTTGATTCGTTGTGCCCGGGGGTTGTCCGCTTTGACTGTTGGTCCACCTTAGGTCTTTGCCTCGCAATGATCCACTTGTATGATTGATGTTGTGGCTCGGACCTTTGGTGGGTTGAGTGAACTCCTTTGACTTGATGTGTCTTTTGATTCCGTTGAGTTCGCTCCGTAGATGAAGTTGCCGAAGAATTCTTCTTTCTCTTTTTCGGGCAATTCTTCACCAAATGTCCTTCAAGTCCACATAGGTGACAAGTCCTTCCTTTCAATTTTATTGTGGAACTTGAAGCATGCACAGTTTGGTCCTTTTTAAATCCCAAACCAACCTTGCTTGTTTGACCTAATCCGGACATACAATTAAGTTTCTTGGAACCGGTTGAAAGCCTTTGTATGTCGGATTTAAGTTGATGAACTTGCTTGGTCAAAGCTTGGTTGGTGACATGAATTTCTTCAAACTGCTTTTCAAGAAAACCAATCTTGTCCATATATGATTTAGCGTTTGTCTCCGATTGGTTTAGCTTTTCTTGGAGGATTTTATTGTTATCCAAAACCGTCCATGTTCCTCCTCGAGATCATGAAGTTTGATCTTTAAAGCTTGATTCTCGTCTTGAACTTCAAGTCGTTGCTTCCTCAACTTCTTGTTAAGTTTGGCCATCTTCTTTGATTCCGCAAGAAGTTGTTGGTATGCCTCAACGAGTTCTTCTTCGTCCGACTCCCCCTCACTTGATGACTCTCCTCCGGATGTTGATGTTTCATGCAAAATCAAAGGAATAGAGTCAGTGACTAAAGATGATAAGCACAATTTAGAAGAGGGAATTTGAGAGGCATGAAAAGCAACAATTTTTTCTTTTTCCTCTTCACTTGAGGTCGATTCATCGTAACTAGAATCGTCCCAAGTTTTTGCTTGCAAAGCCTTCTTTTTGTATGATTTCTTAGAAGGACAATCCGTTGAAATATGGCCGTAGCCTTTGCATCGATAGCATCGGATTTCCCCTTCGAAATCATCTTTTTCTTTTTCTTTAGAAGGTTTTGCAACGCCTTTGAGTTTAGAGGATTTAGAACCCGATGATCCTTTAGATGGTTTCGTGGATGAAGATCCATCGGTTCGATTCTTCCAAAATTTCCGACGAAATTTCTTTGTGATCCGCGCCAATTGTTCTTCAAAATCGGCAAAAGAGATTTCATCGTCGGAACTCGATTCGTCATCTTCTTCCTTTGTTGATTTGAATGCAATACCTGTAAGCTTAGAAGAAGACTTGGAAGAATTTTGATTAGTAGGAAAAGTCATCTCATAAGTTTGCAAAGCACCTACTAATTCCTCTACACTCATCTCATCCGGATGACTAACGGTTTCAATGGCGGTAACCTTTGCCCTAAACCGTTCCGGAAGAGTCCGAAGTATCTTTCTTACAATTTTCGACTCCGGGATCTTTTCTCCTAAATTAGCACATGTATTAATTACATCTTGAAGTCTAGTGTAATAATCTGTAAACAATTCATGCTCTTCCATATGAATAGAGTCAAATTGACTTGTAAGCATCTGGAGCTTTTGAATTTTTACAAGATTAGTACCCTCATGTGTAATTTTGAGAATATCCCAAATTTCCTTCGCGGTTTCACACGCGGAAATTCTTGTAAACTCAGTCGAGGAAAGAGAATTATATAAAGCGTTCATACCTTTCCCATTGTAAGAAGATCTTTCGATTTCCTCTTTAGACCATCTAGAGCGAGGTTTTGGGGTAGTAGAATTTCCTACTTCCTCAACCGGATGCACCCAACCGTATTCAACGGTTTGCCATACCCGCTCATCAATAGAGATGAGAAAAGCTCTCATCCGCATTTTCCAATATGCATAATTGGTCCCATCAAAAAGAGGAGGTCTAAAAATATTACCACTTTCACCCATCATGATAGATAAACCTAAAACCCGCTCTGATACCAATTGTAGAGTTATTTAGGATCCACAAGGATCTAAATAGGTACTATCAAACACCTAGAGGGGGGTGAATAGGTGTAATATTATAAAAACCAATCTCAGTGCAAAAATAAAAAACAATGCGGAAAATAAAAATCAACACACCGAGATTTACGTGGAAACTCCAATCCAGGAGAAAAACCACGGGACCAACACGCAATAACAATCCACTAAGAATTGAAGAATAACAAGGTGATTACCGACTCCACGGACTCGACCCCTCCTTCAAGTTCTTCGGACCTTGCGCTGACCGGTTGGATGTCCACGCAATAACAATCCACTAAGAAACGAAGAATAACAAGGTGATTACCGTCTCCACGGATTCAACCCCTCCTTCAATTTCTTCGGACCTTGCGCTCCACCGTTTGCACGTCCACTGCACACGTTCGAATCCACGAACGCCACTCGAATCCACGAGCACACGTTTCGAATCCACGAAACGCCTTCAACACACCGAATCCACGGTGCCACGTCGAATCCACGACGCAAACTCAGCCGGTAAGAATATTGGCTTCGATGGTGATCCTTTGCTTAGATTATCAATGAAGATCCATGGGAAAAATCTCTAAGCAAAGATTAGATCAATTCGACAAAAGATAGATCTTGGAAGAACCGTCGAATTGACCTAAAAGAGGCTATAAAGAAGAACGATAAAAACCTAGCCTCTAGGGTTGCTCTCAAGTGTTTTATAAATTGATCGGTATTGAACCCCAGTTCTTGAGAAACCCTAAATGTCTATTTATAGCCCTTGGAAACATATTAGAGTCGGTTTAGGAAACTTTTCCCGAGAGGGCATTGTGTACCGGTACCAAATATCGTGTTCCGGTACGCAATGGTGCAAAACACAGATTTTTCTATTGTGTTCCGGTACGCGAGTCCGTGTTCCGGTACGCAATGCAATTTACAGAAAATTCTGTGTCGGGTTAGAGGAACTTCAAGTGTGGTTCCGGTACGCAATGTAAAAACTGATTTTTCCAAGATAAACTTTATCCAAAACAAACCCAGTACCGGAGTCCAAACTTAAAACAAGTTATAAGTTAAAACCAAGTTCCTAAAACCAAGTCTAAACCGGTTTTCATTAATTTTCTGTTTCCAATGATTATAAATGAACTTTAATCACCATGAGCTATATTTAATCATACCTGAGAGTTGACTTGGGCTCATGTTGAATCTTCAACGAGTCTTCGAAGGCTGATTTGACAAATTGATCCCTTTAAGACTCCGACTCAACTTACTGACTTGACTCACGAAATGTGCCAACACCAAAAAGCCGTAACACGAGCTACGTGTGGTACACATGCCAGCAACTGATTGAAATCCACAATATACTCATGCACTGGACGATCGCCCTGTCGAAGGTTCTTTAACCGCTCCTCCAGCCTCTGCCGGACGCTCTCTGGGAAGAAAGCCCCAAGAAGAAGACTGCGGAACTCCGCCCAGGACAAGAGATGAGCCCCAGGCGGACCAGCCGGTCGCACACGCCGCCACCAAGCCTCGGCGTTGCGCTCCAAGAAGTTCGTCGCCAAAAGCACCTGGTACCGCTCCTCAATAAACAGCGTCTCAAAGCGTCGCTCCATCGCCGTGATCCACGACTCTGCCTCCCACGGCTCGGTACTCTGCCCCGAGAAACGGGGCGGGTCAAACTGGCGGAACCTCATCAATAAATCAACCATCTCCCGCTGCTCAGCCGGGGTCAGCGGTCCCGTCAATCCAGAGGACTGTCCCCTAGTGTCCCGAGCAATAGGGGATGCTGGGGTCACTGGTACAGCCGGGGGAGCCACAGCAGGGGAAGATGGTACGGGAGAACTCTCCGGGGGTGCTACTGCTGGCTGCACCCTTTGCTCTAACAGCTGTGTCAGCCGACCCATGGCCTCCTCCTGACGCCTAACAACCTCTGCCATCTGGGCCATCTGTGCCTGTAGCTCCTGCACCTCGCTCTGCTGGCCCTGCCCGGACTCCTGCTGCTCGGGCTCCGAGGAAGAAGGCTGCGAACGCGTCAACATCCTGCGTCGCGGAGGCATCCTGCCACAAGAAACCACAATCAGAATCAGAACCCCACACGATCCAATCAAGCGAAAGTCAAAGACATCCCCCTATTTCTGCGGCTTTATGTTGTCTGCAGCCAACATAACTGTCCACCAGAAATTGGGTATGTCGATCCCTCTTCACTCACTGGAAGAGTCCAATAAATAAATCAACGACTTTCGCAAAATGTCACGCCTCTCGCGCCCTATCATCCTAGGGTCTGCCAAAAGCCTAGGGTTTCCTAAGTCCCAACTGACCTATCCCTAAGCTCTGATACCAACTTAATCTGTCACGCCCCGGGTGTAGACCAGAACCCGGGCTCGCCAACAGATCTGCCGTGCACACAGAATTTTCCATGTACACGAAGCGCTGGTAACCTGCTCAGATAGATAATATACAATAAAAGAGCATAAACAGAGCTGAACTAATAGAACTAAAAGTAATCTCAGACTGAAATAAACTACAAGCTGAAGTAAAAGTACAATATACTCCCAACTCACTATAAATATACAACCAGCTGGCTAAAGCCAGTCCCAAAAGTAAACTAATGTAGTCTGAGATACAAAAGGGGTACAATAAAAGTCCAGCTACTCTCACAGTCGGGGTAGATGATCTAGCTAGTCCGCAATCCTCTTACCTCGATCCGCCGCTGAAGGCCCAGCAGCTCCCACAGACGACTCTGCAAAACACAGGGGAAAAGGACAGAAAACAACAATGGGGGTGAGAACTACTAGATAAACCAGTAGCCTCCCCTAGTGGGTAAAACCTCAAATGCTGACAAACCCACTAGGACTATAAGAGGCAAAAAGGAAAGAACAGTGGTATGCAATAAAGACTGCTGAAAAGGAAACTACCACTACTATGCCTCTAAATGCAGTGCCAAAAGATAACTGTATATATGCAACTGTAAAGCTAACTGCCCAAAGAAACCCAATCAAAGGGCCAGGAAATACTGGCACTGCCTGCTCTGTCATCACTCGCAACTCATCAAGGTGCCCGGCGCTCGGCACGGTGTACAGCCTACTCCGGAGTGGCACTCGAGGGGAGCGACCCACACGAGTAAAGTATCTCTGTATCAAGTATCTCTGTAACCAATGTCTCATAATAGCAGGACTGGATCATGACTATGATCAAAGTGGGAAACTCCATCCACTAATGCAATCCCGATCCCCAATCTGATGTGATAATGACATCCGGTCAACCGCCCAAAATCCACGGTCGCCGTTGAACCCATAAATCCCAATCTGATAAAATAAAAGCATCTGGCTAACCGCCTAACATCCGCGGTTGCCACTAAGCCCCACAATCCCCAAGACGAGTCTAAACTGTCCCAGACTCGAGGTCCAGACTGCACTATCCCAAAATCCCAATCAGACTCGAGCATCATGCATCGATATAGAAGAAGAACGATAACACATGTTTTCTCCTAAGTCAAGTCCCATAATATAGTGCAGCAGTAAAATGGCCTAACTAGGTGTCCAGGTAAGCATGCAATTGTCCTTTTAAAAAGCTTTAGAAAAGTGGCAAGGTTTATTGCAAAGAATTATTTTAAAACATTAGTGTGATACTTATTTGCATGCGGGGTTACGATATAGCAATTGTCCAACATTATTGTCCCAATTTATCACATAAAAGCTTTCAATTATTTAGGGGGCATTGCAACAGGTTCACATACTAAAAGCTAGTTATCACATATAAATTGGGGAACTCTAATACTCCTAGTGAGCATGTCAACAAAGAGGGAAACACAACCACCCACCTCGAAAAGCGTGCACAACACACCAAGAAAATACCCGCTGTCCTCTAAGCACACCATCAGCTGAAACAGTATCCTACAACATCACATAAGTGTACACGATATAAAAACTACAAGTCTCAAAACAGATTTTGCTATTTTTATAATCAGCACGCAAAACGAGGAATTTCACCTCTGTCCCGAGCTCCAAAAATCCCAGAAAAATCACGGTTGCGTTCCTCGCGAAAAGTAGCCCAAAATCAACTCTTGAATCGCCTCGATCTGATATTCCTACGCCAAGAAACAATTCGTCAAAGTTGCCGCTGTCCAAAAGCCCAAACAGCAAAAGAGGGGGTCAAAACACCTCGGGAATCGTGCCAAGGAATCGGAATCCAGAGAAACCACCGACATGAAAAACGAAGCCCTACCTCTTAGGAACACACCGGCGAAGAAATTGTCGAAAAAGGACTCCTGTACTGCGCAGAGGACTCCTCGGACTGAAATGCGACGATAATGGGCCAAGATTGGGGAAAAAACGAGGCACACTGTAAAATCCGGATCGCCGTTGTCGAACTTTCAGAAAATCTGGGAACGCACCACGAGGTAGAAAATAAGGAGATGAAAAACTTCTCTTAAGGTCCCTCCCACTGGTTCTCTCTCTATCTCTCGAAAAATAGAACAAAAGAAGGGAGGGGGAGGCCTATTTATAGGCCCATTAGAACAATTGGGATAATTCCCAATATGTCCCCACTTTCGAGCGGCTACAGTGCGTCCGGCCCATTTCGGGCGTGAACAGTGCGGCCCGGCCCGGGATTTTCCGGGCGCGCACAGTGCGGCCCGGCCCAGCCCAGCCCGCACACGGGATCCCGCCCCGTCCAACCGGCCGTCCGACACGTGTCCGCCAAACAGGCGGCAGCCGTGCGGGCCCAACGGGGAAGCGCCACGTGTCCCCCGTGATTAGCGGCGCGGTGGGCGGCGCCCGCCTATGGTGCGGCGACACGTGGCGCCGCGTGCGCCGCCCCGCCCGACACGGCGCCGGTCGGCCGGTGCGCCCCCCACGTGCACGTACGGCCGCCGCCGCGCGGTGCTGCGTGCGCCACGCGCACATGGGCCTGCCAATTCGGGGCCGCCACATGGCGCGCCCCGGTCCACCGTGCACCGCGCACGCTCCACACCTGCCCGGCCTGCCCGAGCTGCCCGCGCCTGCCCCCGCGCGCCGAGCGCACTGCACCGGGCCAACCGCGTGCCGCCACATGGCCCGCCGGTCCACCGTGCACCGGCGGCCCCTTTCTGTGGACCGAGAGTGGCGTGCCGGCCCAATAAGAGCCTGCCACGTGTCCCCGGCCGGTCCACAGCTCCCCCCGTGCACCATTTTGCGCAGAAAACTTCCGGGGGTCCGTTTTTGGGCATCCGGACTCCAAAATAAATAAGTAAATAGCCGTTTTCAAGCGTTTTTCCGCGCTGAATCCAAATACGGCCTCCGTTTGGCCCAAAGCCTTCTCTAAAATTTGGCAAATACCGTCGAAGGCCAAACCAACAGTAAATACCACACTGTGTCCATCCGTAGCATCCCTTTGATGCACTGTGGGCCTAATACACCAATGATAGGTGTTCACACCAAGGATTCATGGAAAAAACTATACGGAATCCTGGACCACTACACTAGATGTGTAGTCCACTCTGTCAGACAGGATCAGAGAGTGACAAAGTGAGGATCCCCAGCTCATGGAGGAGCGAGAGCAGAGTGATAGCCACAGCAGGAACAACTTCAACACTTCTCTCCCTTTTTCATTCTTTCATGTCGAGGCTTCGCAAACGGGCCAAAAACTTTGAAAGGCTGCCCTAAAAATGGAGACTGTGCCGGATCCTGTTCTTGTTTGATTTGGGTGAAGACACTGCCCTTTCGAGATTTTTGAACTTTTTGCTGTCTTCGGCGGTTTTTTAAGCTGAGAGTTGTGGTTGATGATGTTCTTGGTGTTGGACTCCTTCCTTTTTGGATAGTTGTGTGGGTATGCTCTTGGTCTTCTTGGATAAGTTGGTATCGAGGGTGAGATTTTGGAGTGTTTTGGATTAGTGGTTACATGATTGCTTCTTCCCCCCCCCCCCCCCCCCCCCCCCCCCCCCCCCCCCCCCCGCGACTTATTGGAGTCCTTAATTTTTTCCACATCTCAGCTCAGAGGAGATATGATTTGATTCCTCGCCTGTGATGGACTCGCTTCACTTGAGATCAGTGAGCATCTGGAGTACGAGGGGCGCTTGTTGCGAATTTCCGCTCGAGAGATAAGGAAATTGCACAACCAGGCCATGACAAACCTATTTTTGTTGAGTTGCAATCACGAGGAGCGAACGGAGACTTGAGAGCAGGAGACGGTGTCGATGGATACCTGCCCCTTCTGGTTTGAGACTCCCGTTTGAGGTGTTATCAGTTTCGGGAATGAAACTTTCTTTAGTGGGAGAGGATGTGATGACCCGAGTCCCCGTGGATGATTTCGGCGTGATTGGCAGCTTGTGGGCGCTTATTTTGTGTGATGGAGGTGTTTACGCGCGAAGCAAGCACGAGGAATGGACTCAGCGCAAAAAAGAAATCAAAATCACCTATTTGGACGCCTTTGTCGAGAGCTAGAGGCGTGTGCGTGCAAAACGGACACCGAGAATGGATTCAACAGGAAAAACCGATCAAAATCGCCTATTTGGATGTTTTTTTTTTAGATCCGGGCGTCCTAAAATGGGTTCGGGGTACCCATTACTGTTGCTCGGGCAGCTCGGGATCTCCCTAACGCATAATCTACAGCTCACGCTCCAGGCCCTCTTTGGTATTGTCCTTCAAGTAATGATTATAGATCGCGTCCTTGAACTCTCGCCACGAGGGTTCGGGCAATCCCTCATAGCGGTGTTGTAGCAAGTCTGCCCAACAGCTGCTCGCCTCTCCGTCCAGGCAATGAGCGGTGAGGTGAACCTTGTTGACTCCGGCCTTTCTTGGCCGGAGAACTCTTGTAAAACCCTCCCGATAGGATGATCTTGCTATTCTTCCCCATCCTCTTCTTCGGAGGACCGCTTGTTGGACCCTTCGGCCGAAACCGGGTTCGGCCTTGGTCGTGGCGATGTGCGCCTTCACTGATGAAGGTAAACCTTTTCTTTGCCTCCTCGGGCATGTCCGGGTATCCGCCACCACAGTGGCCCTATCGGGGTGATAAAGGATGCTTGCCACAAATCCAACTGTAACTTCATAGCTACTATGAGAGGCACCACTACCCCTCACAAATCCATCTCCCAACACTGGCGATGCTGAAATCAGGGCTGGTATCAAACTCATCACCAATTCGTCAAACTCTGCTGGCACTACCTGGCTCACAAGCTCCACACCAACAAATAACTGCCGGTCTCAGCCATCCTCGCATAGCATCCATTTGGCTGGATTCCACCACCGCCTCTTATGGCTGTACTATCCACGAAGATATGCTCTCGAAGCTAAAACTTGCACCACAACAACTTGGCATACAGCTTCTTCCTCATAGACCTTGCTACACCATCTACAAGTACTCCACCAGCTCTAAACCACATAGAGATGGGGTAAAATCAAAATATCCCGAAAGAATATCTCAAATAATTCTTCCAAGTGCAGCAAGAATACACAATTCCTCAGATCTCAAAGACGACATGGCATTAGTCATTCCAGTTGTCCTTACTGCACTCACAATGCCCCTACCGGGTCCAGAACACCATCTTGGCAGGATACACCACTGTATGATCCCAAGAAGATACCTGCATCCTAAGCAGACCACTGTCGGGGTATAACTCCATCAAAGGTCCTAAATAACATCCAGACCTGCCTGCGGTCACCCCACACAAGGACCCTCACTGTCCTGTGCCAACGACGTGGCACTAGATCGAACAGACACTCGATCCGTCAGATCCTGCAATTGCGCTATCAACTCTCTCAGCTCTACAGGTGATAATCCAATGAGGTGCTATCGGGGTTGGCGTGGTTCCCTGAACCACGTCAACCGCAATCTCAATCTCCCTAATCGGCGGCATCATTATCAGTTCCGGTGGAATCACATCCGGGATCTCACGATAACGGGGATATCCTCGCGTCCCGGTGCCGCCGTAGACACCTCGCGCATAGTCGCTGCAACCTGTGCGCTCTGACTGTCTCAATGAACAAGTCTCAAATATCTGCTTGCAGAAGATCATAACCTTCTCTCTTCGCGGTCATACACCATGTGGTACTGTGCTAACCAATTTCCACGCACTGGGTCAAACACTGACCAGGTACAAATGCCAATAAGTCTGCCGATACCACTTGAGGTCTCAACTGCACTGGACCTGACCCATAAGCCTCCTCCACATGCACCCCACCAATAGGAACCTGTACCTCAAGTGCATGTGGTAACAAATCTGCCTCTAGTCTATACAAGAATGCAAAATGCTCTAACTCCGACTGCTGTGATGAAATCACACCTGCGACGACCCAATCCACTGCCTTGGTGCCCTCCACCCAGGCAGCACAGTCTCAACCACTCAATGTAGGTGGTCGTCACTTAATCTGCCTGAAAATCAAGGCTATCCACAAAAGGAGTGCAATTCTCCGCCTTTGCTCCCACTGAGGCGATGAATACGATCTTCCGTAGACAATAAATCCACGCTACCACTGCGCCACTCTGATAACGATGCTGATGCTGCCATCGGGGTCCACCTGACCTCTGACATCTCAGAAAATCCATTATTGCAATCGTCATATGACAAAACACAATGGATTCATGCAATTCCTCATTCAATTATCCTTACTCAGCTCACCCCTCAAGCACATCTATTGTACTCCAAACACGAATGTTAACAATCACAAAGGGTAACCTTTGGGTAAGCTTTACATAATCCGTCCACAAGGATGTCCACCATCTAGGGAAGGAAAATGAAAGTGCCTCTGCCAGCCAATCTGTCCCCCAACACTTAGCGCCAGGCGCCTCTATCCAAAACTCGCCTCTGGCGGCAGGTCCCTATCCAAAGGAACTGCAATAGTACGCTCCATACACAATGCCTACCTCATCGAGGCATCCAACAACCAAAATCCACAACAGAGGGATCAGATAAACTAAAAGGGTATCCTGGCGCAATCCACTCCAAATAACCCGTACCCTATGCGCCTCGTCCCTCAAAACCTGGAGCGTACAGTTCAACAACTGCCTCACTCTCTAACACAGGGAGACTCTTAATTGATCACTCCATCGCCACCAACCACGATTCTGCCTCCGAAGGCTCCTACTTAATCCATAAATCGGGGTGGTTCATCTGCCAAAACTGGCTCCATCCATCAATGAGGTCCCACAACTCATCCACTATCAGCAATCCACCCCGCCTCGGTGCTGCAACACAAAACATTAGCACGGAGGGGGCCACTCGCTCCATCGGCGCCTCAGAAATCACTACCGCTGAGGATACTGTAACCAGGTGGTCTCAGAAGAAAAACACTGTCGTGCTGCCCACTGCACCGACAACTGTGTCACCCAGACCAGCGGCTCTCTCTGCCGCTGATATACCTCAGACAATCCTGCCATCGGGGCCTGAAGCTCTCTAACCTCAATCTGGGTATCCGGCCCCAAAACAATCCGCTCGAGCTCCACCGCTGCGACGAGCTCACACCAATCCGCACAATGCGTCGGGGAGACACCGCTCACCACGACCAACTGCACCACAGCACAAAACAAAACTCGACCCAATCCGGCGAGAGTCTAGAGCATGTCAACCGTTCCGCCGCATTATGTTGTCTGCAGCCAACATAATTGCTTAGGAGAATAAACATGCCAATCACCCATCCCATCACTCGGGAGAGGTATAAAACTCAATCAGGACTCTCGCTAAAATCACGACTCTCTCGAAGTCATCCTAGGGTCCAACCATAAGCCTAGGGTTTCTACAGTCCCACTGACCTATCCCTAAGCTCTGATACCAACCTAATCTGTCACGCCCCGGGGTCGAAACTGCGACCCGGGCTCGCCAACAGATCCGCCACCTATGCTAAACTCCGCATAGGCGAAGCGTCTAACCTGCAAAAGATGGTACTATAGCTACACAAATATCAGAGCGGAAATAAAATGCTGTAAAATAAAATCCAATCACTGTACATATGAAATAAAGTACAATATCCATCTCCTCAAATAAAGATAATCATCATACAATGTCCTCAGTACAGCATCTCTCAACTATAAAAGGAGATAAACTAAAACTATAGTACATCAGTCTCAACATCAGTCTCTCCAAATACAAAAGATCTCTCTCCAGGAAAACAGTAAAACCAGCCAACAGCTACAGGAATCTCCAACCAGGGGATACAGCTACACTCCTCGGGTGGTACAGATCTAGCTCGTGACTCCCTCGCCCCGGACAACGATCGAAGATCAGCAACTCCCGAAGAGGACTCTGCAAAACAGGGGGAAGAAAACAAAGGGGAAACAACAATGGGGGTGAGAACCACTAGTAAACCAGTAGCCTCCCCCTGTGGGTAAAGCCTCAAGCTCCGGCGTACCCACTAAGTCTACTAGAGGCAAGAAAAGGGGCAAGTGGTAAAGCTGTAAACAGAACTACTGAATAAAAGGGGAAACCACAACAAGTATGCCTCTAAATGCAATACCGAAGGAAATGACGGTATGAATGCATCAGAAAACAGTATCTGACCAAATAGACCCAATCTAGTGCCACCAGTAAAACTGGTACTGCCTGCTCTGCCGCGACGGGTATGCCAGCCTACGCATAACACCGAAGCAAAAGGAGTCCCCAGGACTCAACTGTACTCACCATGGTGCCCGACGCACGGCACCGTGAAAAGCCTACTCCGGAGTGGCACTCGAGGGGAGCGACCCACACGAGTAAAGTATCACTGTATCAAGCATCTCTGTAACCAATGTCTCACAATAGCAGGACTGGATCAAGACTATGATCAAAGTGGGAAACTCCGTCCACTAATGAAACCCCGATCTGATGCAATAGTACTCAAAAGTGGGAAATACCATCCACTAGAGAAATCTGATACCCAATCTGATGCAATAGTAAACATCCGGTCAACCGCCCAAAGTCCGCGGTCACCGCAATAACCCCCAACCCACAATTGGGTAAAATAATCAAGATCCGGTCAACCGCCTACTGTCCGCGGTTGCCGCAATAACCCACAATCCAACATCAAGTACACCCTATCTCTGACCCTCAGGTCCCGGCTACACTATCCCAAACCTCTGCTCGAACCCGAGCAACATGACTCAAAAGTCTAAATAAGAAGGAGAAAGAAAGCAATCATGGTTTCTCCTAAGTCAAATCCCAATATGATAGTGTAGCAATAAAATAGTGGCCTATCTAGATGTCCAAATAAGCATGCAAAAGTCCTCATACAATGTGAAAGAGAAAGAAAGTCAAATAACAGTTTTACATGTGTAACGGTTAATAATATCCACATAGATAAAACATCATGCTAAAATCATCAGTCAACTACACATGTATATGATCCCTGATCCATAATAAATCCCCAGAGTGAAACCCGCACAATGATAAGTCATTATGTCCCACCAATTAATCTATTTAATCCATTTTCATAAAATCTGGGTGCTAAAGTAGCATGTTAATTATCATAATAAATTATTCCAATGATCATGTTCCTACAGCAGTATTATCCCAATAATATCCCCAACATGCTATATCCACAAAATTAATCTCAGATGATAGGCTCACATGTATATCAGGCAATCATGCATAATAATCAATCAATATGCTCAAAAGTGGGATTTTCTAATAAACTTAGTGAGTAAGTCAGATATAGAGGCAAGCAACGGCCACCCACCTCGAAAAGCGCGATCCACAGCTGTAGAAACATCCTCAAACTCCAATCGTCGCTCCAACAAAACGCACCCCGATCTGCGAACCCCTAAACAAGAGTCAATTCCGGTGTACAAATCGATCCCCAAAACAGCACCTTGCTATTTTGTAAAATCAGCAGCAAAGAACTGTAATTATCACCTCTGTCCAATCCTCAAGAAAATCCAGAAAATTCACGGTCGCGTTCCTCGCGAATAGTAGCCCCAAAACGACTGTTTAAACGCCCAGATCTGATACCTGTAGGCCAAGATAAAAATAAAACACCGTTGCATACTCAAAATCTCCACAACAGAATTCCTGTAGTAATCTGTCCAAGAAAAGCTTAATTATCACCTTCGAAATAATTTCCATAAATCTTAGAAAAATCACCACTGTGTTCCTCGCGACGAGTAGATCAAAATCGACTCCTGAAACGCCTTGATCCGATGTTCCTAGGCTGAGATATAAAATCGGCAAGTCGGTGCTGTCCAAAATCCATCACAGAAAAATGGGGATCAAAGATGTCTCGGGAAACGTGCCAAAAGTGCGAAACGGAGTGAAGCGATCAACACGAAAATCGAAGCCTTACCTCTCAGGAACACGCTGTCGAAGAAATCGTCGAAAAACTCCTCCTGGTTTGCTCACAGTGAATTTCTGACTGAACTGCGACGGTAATGGGCCGAAATGGGGCGAAAACCGAGGCGAACTGTAAAAATGATATCGCCGTTGCCGAGCTTCCAGAAATTCCGGGGATCCACCATTAGATCCAGAGCACCAAGGGGAACAAACTTTGTATACACCTCTCCCTCTCATTCTCTCTCTATCACTCGAAAAAAGCAGAAAAAGGAGGGGAGTGGAGGCCTATTTATAGGCCCACAAAAACAATTCCAAAAAGACCACTGTGTCCCCGGTTTCGGGCGCCCGAAACCTTTGGGCCCCGAAACCGGGCGCACACAGTAACCCGGCCCGGCCCGGCCCACTCCCCGCACGCGATCCGGTCGGACCGCACGGCCGTCCGACCCGCTCCTCCACACGACACGTGTCCCAAACACCGCACAGCGGATCCGGCCAACCTCCTCGCGCCACGTGCCGTCCCTCTGGTCAACGGGCAGTTGGCGCTGGCCAATAGGCGGCCGCCACGTGGCACACGCGTGCCCCACGTCGGCGCCGTGGCCGCCACGCCCGCCGGCACCGCTGCCCCGCCGCCTGCCGCCTGCACGCCTGCCCCGCCGCCTGCCGCCCGTACGCGCACAGTGACGCGCCCAATCCTCGCACGCCACGTGTCCAAGCCAAAAATTCGCTGCACCCGGTGCACGACAACCCCAAACACCGAACCAACGAACGTCTGCCACGTGTCCCTATCCGGTCCACCGTACACCCCGCGCTCTCCCGAGAACCGAGCGCGCTGCACCCGCCAATCCAGAGCCGCCACGTGGCACCCCGCTCCGGTGCACGCCGGCCGCGTGGACCCCGCGCCCTGCCCGCCGCCGCCTTCCGCCTGCCCGAGGCCGCGCCGCCACTCTCCGCCGCTGCCCGCCGCCGCCGCCGCCGCCGGCGATCGCCGGAATCACTGTTCCGGCAGTGAACAGTAACCCGAGCTCAAAAACCACAAGTGGGTAGTCCATTTTGACCGTTTTCGCGCGCTGAATCCGGATTTGACGTCCGTTTCGCCAAATTTCAACTCTAAAAATTGCCGAAGGCACCCGGAAAAGTGTTCTTAGCCTAAATTTCACGCGGAGCCCAATTTTAATATCCGTTTCGCGCGAAACCACTTCTAACCCCTCCACGGGGTCCTCTGATCACTCACATGATCCATTTAAGCCCGAAGTCCAACACTTGTGCCCAATTATGCCCCAAACACCTCCAACACACCACGTAGGCCTCCAATAGCCACCCCAACGCACTGCAGCAGCTCTGCGGAGATCCGGGTCATCACATCCTCCCCCACTAAAAGAGAGTGTCGTCCTCGAAACTAAAGTCGTTCCTCAACACGGAATCACAACCAAATAAAGGGGGGTAAATATCCAATCATCCACCACTCAAGCTCCCAAGGCTGACAAATACCTCCTCCAAAGACGCGATGCGGTCCTCGGGTCTCTAACTAGAACAAACTAAAGGCGGGCACTCCAGAAAACCGTACCAACTCAACCAAGTACAGCTGGGCTAACCGCTCGAGCTACCAAGTAATCTGCATCGGTACAAGCCTCCGCTCCTCCCAGGGCCTCAGATAATCCAACCACAAGTCCATCGGCACACAAGCTCGATCCAAGTACCTCTGTACTCCCGAGGTATCCAATATAAGTCCTCCAACTGATCACGTAAACTCTGATCTCTAATCCAAAAACCATCAGGGTGTAGAAACACCTCCCCAACTCTCGGGCATCAGCACACAACTATAAGCAGTTGGAAGAACCAGATCGCAAATCAATCTTCGAGAAGATCCAGTACCCTTGCAGCTGGTAAATCCAATCCTCCAGGCTCGAAAAAGGGTACCTGCTCCAGACGATCACTTCATCAAATTCCGGGAGTTGTGTCCTCAACTTCCAACCCAGTGACATGAAAGGCAACTCCGAAAGAAAAGAGCCCTATCCAGGAGGGGGTCCTCGCCCGGTCGCTCCCAAATCTTGACCAACCGAGCGAAGCATTCAGCTATGGTCTATCATCCAAAGATTCCTCAGTGACACCATCATACGCCACATCTGCCTCGACAGTCCACACAGCGCCAGCTGCGGAGTCAACAAACTCAACCCCAAATAGCTCTCCTGCTCCGGGTATCCGCCACCACAGTGGCCCTATCGGGGTGATATTGGATGCTTGCCACAAATCCAACTGTAACTTCATAGCTACTATGGGAGGCATCACTACCCCTCACAAATCCATCTCCCAACACTGGCGATGCTGAAATCAGGGCTGGTATCAATCTCATCACCAATTCGTCAAGCTCTGCTGGCACTATCCGGCTCACAAGCTCCTCACCTCAACAAATAACTGCCGGTCTCAGCCATTCTCGCATAGCATCCATTTGGCCGGATTCCACCACCGCCTCTTATGGCTAGTAAGTATCCACGAAGATATGCTCTCGAAGCTAAAACTTGCACCACAACAACTTGGCATACAGCTTCTTCCTCACAGACCTTGTTACACCATCTACAAGTACTCCACCAGCTCTAAACCATACAGAGATGGGGTAAAATCAAAATATCCCGGAAGAATATCTCAAATAATTCTTCCAAGTGCAGCAAGAATACACAATTCCTCAGATCTCAAAGACGACAGGGCATTAGTCATTCCATTTGTCCTCACTGCACTCACAATGCCCCTACCGGGTCCAGAACACCATCTTGGCGGGATACACCACTGTATGATCCCAAGAAGATACCTGCATCCTAAGCAGACCACTGTCGGGTATAACTCCATCAAAGGTCCTAAATAACATCCAGACCTGCCTGCGGTCACCCCACACAAGGACCCTCACTGTCCTGTGCCAACGACGTGGCACTAGATCGAACAGACCCTCGATCCATCAGATCCTGCAACTGCGCCATCAGCTCTCTCAGCTCTACAGGTGATATCCAATGAGGTGCTATCGGGGTTGGCGTGGTTCCCTGAACCACGTCAACCGCAATCTCAATCTCCCTAATCGGCGGCATCATTATCAGCTCCGGTGGAATCACATCCGGGATCTCACGATAA
This sequence comes from Tillandsia fasciculata, assembly GCA_029168755.2. Lineage (NCBI taxonomy): Eukaryota > Viridiplantae > Streptophyta > Magnoliopsida > Poales > Bromeliaceae > Tillandsia > Tillandsia fasciculata. The sequence goes on along the minus strand of JAQOTM010000031.1, from coordinate 381,580 downwards.
CAGGGATATCCTCGCGTCCCGGTGCCGCCGTAGACACCTCGCGCATAGTCGCTGCAACCTGTGCGCTCTGACTGTCTCAATGAACAAGTCTCTAATGTCTGCTTGCAGAAGATCATAACCTTCTCTCTCCGCAGTCATACACCATGTGGCACTGTGCCAACCAATCCCACGCACTGGGTCAAACACTGACCAGGTACAAATACCAATAAGTCTGCCGATACCACTCGAGGTCTCAACTGCACTGGACATGATCCACAAGCCTCCTCCACATGCACCCCCCAACAGGAACCTGTACCTCTAGTGCATGTGGTAACAAATCTGCCTCTAGTCCATGCAGGAATGCAACATGCTCTAACTCCGACTGCTGTGATGAAATCACACCTGCGACGACCCAATCCACTGCCTTGGTGCCCTCCACCCAGGCAGCACAGTCTCAACCGCTCAATGTAGGTGGTCGTCACTTAATCTGCCTGAAAATCAAGGCTATCCACAAAAGGAGCACAATTCTCCGCCTTTGCTCACACTGAGGCGATGAATACGGTCTTCCGCAGACAATAAACCCACGCTACCGCTGCGCCACTCTGATAACGATGCTGATGCTGCCACCGGGGTCCACCTGACCTCTGACATCTCAGAAAATCCATTATTGCAATCGTCATATGACAAAACACAATTAATTCATGCAATTCCTCATTCAATTATCCTTACTCAGCTCACCCCTCAAGCACATCTATTGTACCCCAAACACGAATGTTATCAATCACAAAGGGTAACCTTCCTTTGGGTAAGCTTTACATAATCCGTCCACAAGGATGTCCACCATCCAGGGAAGGAAAATGAAAGTGCCTCTGCCAGCCGATCTGTCCCCCAACACTTAGCGCCAGGCGCCTCTATCCAGAACTCGCCTCTGGCGGCAGATCCCTATCCAAAGGAACTGCAACAGTACGCTCCATACACAATGCCTACTCCATCGAGGCATCCAAAATCCAAAATCCAAAACAGAGGGATCAGATAAACTAAAAGGGTATCCTGGCGCAATCCACTCCAAATCACACGTATCCTATGCGCTTCGTCCCTCAAAACCTGGAGCGTACAGTTCAACAACTGCCTCACTCTCTAACACAGGGAGACTCTCAATTGATCACTCCATCACCACCAACCACGATTCTGCCTCCAAAGGCTCCAACTCAAATCCATAAATCGGGGTGGTTCATCTGCCAAAACTGGCTCCATCCATCAATGATGTCCCACAACTCATCCACTATCAGCAATCCACCCCGCCTCGGTGCTGCAACACAAAACATTAGCACGGAGGGGGCCACTCCTCCATCGGCGCCTCAGAAATCACTGCCGCTGAGGATACTGTAACCAGGTGGTCTCAGAAGAAAAACACTGTCGGGCTGCCCACTGCTCCGACAACTGTGTCACCCAGACCAGCGGCTCACTCTGCCGCTGATATACCTCAGACAATCCTGCCATCGGGGCCTGAAGCTCTCTAACCTCAATCTGGGTATCCGGCCCCAAAACAATCCGCTCGAGCTCCACCGCTGCGACGAGTGCACACCAATCCGCACAACGCGTCGGGGAGACACCGCTCACCACGACCAACTGCACCACAGCACAAAACAAAACTCGACCCAATCCGGCGAGAGTCTAGAGCATGTCAACCGTTCCGCCGCATTATGTTGTCTGCAGCCAACATAATTGCTTAGGAGAATAAACATGCCAATCACCCATCCCATCACTCGGGAGAGGTATAAAACTCAATCAGGACTCTCGCTAAAATCACGACTCTCACGAAGTCATCCTAGGGTCCAACCATAAGCCTAGGGTTTCTACAGTCCCAACTGACCTATCCCTAAGCTCTGATACCAACCTAATCTGTCACGCCCCGGGGTCGAAACTGCGACCCGGGCTCGCCAACAGATCCGCCACCTATGCTAAACCCGCATAGGCGAAGCGTCTAACCTGCAAAAGATAGTACTATAGCTACACAAATATCAGAGCTGAAATAAAATGCTGTAAAATAAAATCCAATCACTGTACATATGAAATAAAGTACAATATCCATCTCCTCAAATACAGATAATCATCATACAATGTCCTCAGTACAGCATCTCTCAACTATAAAAGGAGATAAACTAAAACTATAGTACATCAGTCTCTCCAAATACAAAAGATCTCTCTCCAAGAAAACAGTAAAACCAGCCAACAGCTACAGGAATCTCCAACCAGGGGATACAGCTACACTCCTCGGGTGGTACAGATCTAGCTCGTGACTCCCTCGCCCCGGACAACGATCGAAGATCAGCAACTCCCGAAGAGGACTCTGCAAAACAGGGGGAAGAAAAGAAAGGAAACAACAATGGGGGTGAGAACCACTAGTAAACCAGTAGCCTCCCCCTGTGGGTAAAGCCTCAAGCTCCGGCGTACCCACTAAGTCTACTAGAGGCAAGAAAAGGGGCAAGTGGTAAAGCTGTAAACAGAACTACTGAATAAAAGGGGAAACCACAACAAGTATGCCTCTAAATGCAATACCGAAGGAAATGACGGTATGAATGCATCAGAAAACAGTATCTGACCAAATAGACCCAATCTAGTGCCACCAGTAAAACTGGTACTGCCTGCTCTGCCGCGACGGGTATGCCAGCCTACGCATAACACCGAAGCAAAGGAGTCCCAGGACTCAAACTGTACTCACCATGGTGCCCGGCGCACGGCACCGTGAAAAGCCTACTCCGGAGTGGCACTCGAGGGGAGCGACCCACACGAGTAAAGTATCACTGTATCAAGCATCTCTGTAACCAATGTCTCACAATAGCAGGACTGGATCATGACTATGATCAAAGTGGGAAACTCCGTCCACTAATGAAACCCCGATCTGATGCAATAGTACTCAAAAGTGGGAAATACCATCCACTAGAGAAATCTGATACCCAATCTGATGCAATAGTAAACATCCGGTCAACCGCCCAAAGTCCGCGGTCACCGCAATAACCCCCAACCCACAATTGGGTAAAATAATCAAGATCCGGTCAACCGCCTACTGTCCGCGGTTGCCGCAATAACCCACAATCCAACATCAAGTACACCCTGTCACTGACCCTCAGGTCCCGGCTACACTATCCCAAACCTCTGCTCGAACCCGAGCAACATGACTCAAAAGTCTAAATAAAAGGAGAAAGAAAGCAATCATGGTTTCTCCTAAGTCAAATCCCAATATGATAGTGTAGCAATAAAATAGTGGCCTATCTAGATGTCCAAATAAGCATGCAAAAGTCCTCATACAATGTGGGAGAGAAAGAAAGTCAAATAACAGTTTTACATGTGTAACAATTAATAATATCCACATAAATAAAACATCATGCTAAAATCATCAGTCAACTACACATGTATATGATCCCTGATCCATAATAAATCCCCAGAGTGAAACCCGCACATTGATAAGTCATTATGTCCCACCAATTAATCTATTTAATCCACTTTCATAAAATCTAGGTGCTAATGTAGCATGTTAATTATCATAATAAATTATTCCAATGATCATGTTCCAACAGCAATATTATCCCAATAATATCCCCAACATGCTATATCCACAAAATTAATCTCAGATGATAGGCTCACATGTATATCAGGCAATCATGCATAATAATCAATCAATATGCTCAAAAGTGGGATTTTCTAATAAACTTAGTGAGTAAGTCAGATATAGAGGCAAGCAACAACCACCCACCTCGAAAAGCGCGATCCACAGCTGTAGAAAATCCTCAAAGTCCAATCGTCACTTCCAACAAAACGCACCCCGATCTGCGAACCCTAAACAAGAGTCAATTCCGGTGTACAAATCGATCCCAAAACAGCACCTTGTTGTTTTGTAAAATCAGCAGGAAAGAACAGTAATTATCACCTCTGTCCAATCCTCAAGAAAATCCAGAAAATTCACGGTCGCGTTCCTCGCGAAAAGTAGCCCCAAAACGACTGTTTAAACGCCCAGATCTGATACCTGTAGGCCAAGATAAAAATAAAACACCGTTGCATACTCAAAATCTCCACAACAGAATTCCTGTAGCAATCTGTCCAAGAAAAGCTTAATTATCACCTTCGAAATAATTTCCATAAATCTCAGAAAAATCACCACTGTGTTCCTCGCGTCGAGTAGATCAAAATCGAGTCCTGAAACGCCTTGATCCGATGTTCCTAGGCTGAGATATAAAATCGGCAAGTCGGTGCTGTCCAAAATCCATCACAGAAAATTGGGGGTCAAAGATGTCTCGGGAAACGTGCCAAAAGTGCGAAACGGAGCGAAGCGATCAACACAAAAATCGAAGCCTTACCTCTTAGGAACACGCTGTCGAAGAAATCGTCCAAAAACTCCTCCTGGTTTGCTCACAATGAATTTTTGACTAAACTGTGACGGTAATGGGCCGAAATGGGGCGAAAACCGAGGCGAACTGTAAAAATGATATCGCCGTTGCCGAGCTTCCAGAAATTCCGGGGATCCACCATTAGAACCAGAGCACCAAGGGGAACAAACTTTGTATACACCTCTCCCTCTCATTCTCTCTCTATCACTCGAAAAAAGCAGAAAAAGGAGGGGAGTGGAGGCCTATTTATAGGCCCACAAAAACAATTGCGAAAAAGACCACTGTGTCCCCAGTTTCGGGCGCCCGAAACCTTTGGGCCCCGAAACCGGGCGCACACAGTAACTCGGCCCGGCCCGGCCCACTCCCCGCACGCGATCCGGTCGGACCGCACGGCCGTCCAACCCGCTCCTCCACACGACACGTGTCCACAAACACCGCACAGCGGATCCGGCCAACCTCCTCGCGCCACGTGCCGTCCCTCTGGTCAACGGGCAGTTGGCGCTGGCCAATAGGCGGCCGCCACGTGGCGCACGCGTGCGCCACGTCGGCGCCGTGGCCGCCACGCCCGCCGGCACCGCTGCCCCGCCGCCTGCCGCCTGCACGCCTGCCCCGCCGCCTGCCGCCCGTACGCGCACAGTGACGCGCCCAATCCTCGCACGCCACGTGTCCAACCCAAAAATTCGCTGCACCCGGTGCACGACAACCCCAAACACCGAACCAACGAACGTCTGCCACGTGTCCCTATCCGGTCCACCGTACACCCCGCGCTCTCCCGAGAACCGAGCGCGCTGCACCCGCCAATCCAGAGCCGCCACGTGGCACCCCACTCCGGTGCACGCCGGCCGCGTGGACCGCGCGCCCTGCCCGCGCCCACGCGCCCTGCCCGCCGCCGCCTTCCGCCTGCCCGAGGCAGCGCCGCCGCTCTCCGCTGCTGCCCGCCGCCGCCGCCGCCGCCGGCGATCGCCGGAATCACTGTTCCGGCAGTGAACAGTAACCCGAGCTCAAAAACCACAAGTGGGTAGTCCATTTTGACCGTTTTCGCGCGCTGAATCCGAATTTGACGTCCGTTTCGCCAAATTCCAACTCTAAAAATTGCCGAAGGCACCCGGAAAAGTGTTCTTAGCCCAAATTTCGCGCGGAGCCCAATTTTAATATCCGTTTCGCGCGAAACCACTTCTAACCCCTCCACGGGGTCCTCTGATCACTCACACGATCCATTTAAGCCCCGAAGTCCAACAATTGTGCCCAATTAAGCCCCAAACACTTCCAACACACCAAGTAGGCCTCCAATAGCCACCCCAACGCACTGCAGCAGCTCTGCGGAGATCCGGGTCATCACATGAAAAGCCAAAGCATGCTTCGAGCTGATTTGATTTTCGCAGGAGACTCGGGCCCCTAGATCGGCTCCTTTCCCTAGGGGCCGACCATGTTCACTTGCGCGGGGTGCAAAGACCTCTGTACTGATCGCACTGCTGGCTTGGTCTCGGGCAAGAGATGTTGTATGATATCCTCCACGTGGGCGACCTCTACCACGACCACGACCTCTACCATGGTCTCCAGATGCTGAAGCTTGGCGATTAGAAGTATCTGCTTTATCTTTTTCGTTGCCTTCCGATTCACTTTGAAAAGTATGCTCAGAAAAATTTTCTGTTCTATCTTTTTGTTCCTCATGTGCTAACCTTGGTATGGAAGTAATGCATGAACGTAATGCTCACAACTTCCCCCTAGACCTAGCTGTTGTTGAAGCTCCATCTACAAATGGATAACACAGAAGTCTTAATGTATATGAATTAAGAAAAAATACCCAATATCTTGCTAAACAAGATATTGGGTATTTTTTCTTAATTTGTTTGATTCACATCTATTTTTTTTTCTCAATTTTTCTATTCTTATTAACTTAACGTAAAAGAAAACCAAAAAGTTCGCTACAAGATAATTTAGATAAATCTTTGGTTTCTTCTATAGCAGAAACTACACTGTATTTTTTTGTCAAACTTATTAAAAATTTTTCAACTACTGTTTATCAGTAATTTGTTCACCATTGGTACGCATCAAGGTAACTAATTTCATAATTCTAGAATAAAATATATGAATATTTTCTTTTTCTTTCATAAATGAAGTCTCAGATTTTCTTTTTAAGTTTTGAACTTTAATTCTGAGTACTTTTCGTTACCTTAGTATTCTTTCTGTAATATATCACATACTTCTTTTTATTGGGTAACGCCGGCAATATGGAAAAATATTGAGTCGTCAATAGATTGTTGAATAAAGAAAAGCGCATTCGCATCTTTTTTCAAATTCTCTTCAGTTGCTTCCTTACATCTTTTTTCAACAAAATCCTATAGATCTTGGGATCGCAGCAACGTCTGTATCTTCACGCACCAAAAATCATAATTGTCCCATTTGAATATTGAAAATTCTTGTGCAACTCCGTTGGCACTGTTAAACGTCATCGTTATCTTCTTCTCTTGAAAACAAGGCTCTGATACCACTTATTACGGTGGTGGGTCTCCAACAAATATTTTCTATATACTTGTTATGGCATATAGAAATCTCCACAAAAATAGAATAGAAAAGAGAAGAGAGAAAGACAAATAATAAAAGAATCTGATACGTTTTGATGAAAGCAAACTAAACTTGTCTTTATTGAAAAAAATAACTTCACGTCTTTCTTTGGGCCTCACTAATTAATTAAGACGACTTCGGCTTCGTTGACTATCATAATAGCCCCGGCCTATCTATTTATAGATTATTATACAAAATCCTATTATACAAGAAATGGATGGGAACCGCAACTTAAGTGAATAGTAACTATGAATAGTAACCACCTAATTTAATTTTCTCGCCTGCCAACGTCGGCCGATCGACTGCCTGGTGTCCGAATCTGACGATCCAAATAATCGATTTAAATGGCGTCATTGTTCTAAGCGCAGTGGCGCTGGCGAAATTTGTGTTTGGCGAGCCTAAAGCATCAGAAAGCATGTTGAACTGTATAATTAACTGTGTAAGATGGATTTTAGAATTATTGAAGCTCGAATTCAGCGAAGCAAAATTGCTACTCAATAGGTTTCATCGAGCCCAACTTTGTGGTAGTGTCCGTTTTTCAGTTTGACGATCCGATTGTCTCGAAAAGCATAAAATATGAAAAAATAAGGTGTATTTTGGGATAAAACCTATTATTGTATGGACCATATTGTATGAAACTTGGTGGAGAGGGTCCTTTCAGCATATTCTTGCTTCAGCCAAGGACTTAGAGCAGATGGCCAAGTATTAGAGGGCCTTTTTGCATATTGATGCAAACTACATATATTGCAACCAAGGGTTGCTCTTTGCAACCCTAGCCGTAGCCCTCTTGTAACCGCAGCCCAGCCCCCTCGACCCCTCATCTCCTCTGCTGCTTTTCCCGATCGCCAGCACCGCCGGCCGTCGTCCCCCATCACCGGAAAAGAAAAGGAAGAAACTTTGCTCCTTGATCTCGGATTGGCGGTTGTAGGAGGCAACGAAACCCCATTGTCTTGCCTCTTGGGAGCCGTGAGGCTTTCTTCAACCTCCAGAAGACGAGCCTGAGGGACCAGACCCCTTGCCGTGGCCGCGCGACGTCGGGAAGAAGACCTCGGCCAACTTCTTCTTCCTCGGATCCAACCAAGGTGAGACTTCTTTATCCTCGATTTTTCTTGCACCTTGACCCATTCACTCGTCTTTTGTGGTCGTGGGGACTCTCCCTATGAAGCCCTAAGCCCTGTAGTGCTCCGGTTTGCCGGCGGGAGCAACAAGCCCGCCGAAACCCTAATACGCCGCACCCGATGGCTCAAACTTTGAACAAAGATGATGAGCAACATCTGTTGGGCATGAGGATCATTCCCATGAAGTCTGGTTGGAAATTGTTCAGTCGAGAACTCACAGTTCTTTGCCTTAGCTTCGGGCTATTGAGAGCCTTGGCCGAGCTTGCTGCTCCGGCGCCGGCGCTGCCTCCCATCGCCGACCAAGCACCCAGAAACCTTCACAAGGTTAAAACAATCCCGTACATGCATTTGCATGCAACCCATGGACCCTGCTTGCGGCTTCACTATTGTTGGTGCTCGGTTGGCAGCAATGATGGCCGCTGACCATCCGCCGCCCGCCGCCACCAGCCATCGCACCAGGAAGCTTCCTAGCATCATGGGCAAGTCACCTGTGGCCTTGCATGGCTTTGTGAACTATCGCATGGCAAGTTGCCATTAGAGCTCCAAGCTTGGTAGCTTGAAGCTTGGTTTCGGCTTGTTGATGCCACCTGCTGCTGAAGCTTCACCCAGAGGCCTGCTTGGCACTTCCTTCAACCTCCTTAAGCTCATGCTTGCGCAAGGAGTCCCCCAAAACCAGTGTTTTTGCTGTGTGGCTTGTACCCGAGTTCTTGATGGTTCTCTAATGAATCTTCTTACTCCATCTTTGGTTTTAGCCATCCAGTATCTGTCCAGTAGTGAGCCCTAGTCTCCTGCTAGCTTCCTAAACATGATGCTCAACTCAAAGTGGAAGATGATCAGGTGGATTGTTTGATCCCACATGCTAAGCCCTAGCTTAGGTTAGGTTGCCTTTTGCACTGTTCCAGCACCTTTGCAGCTCTGTTAGGGCAAGCCCTTGTGTCCTCATGATCCCGGGGCTTAATGCTTACCGTACTTTAGCAAGTGACTAAGTAGTTTACTGGATCTAGTAAGTTAAGCCCTTAATAGACACTTGATGACCCTTAAGCTGTTCCAGCAGGTTGGCTGCACCCTCAGGGTGAGCCTCTGAGTCCTTTCGACCTACTAAGCATGATGCTCACCCTAAATTTGGGTTTGGTCAAGTGTATATATAAAAATTAGCAATTGAGACAATTTAAGCTTATTTTCATAGTATATGTTGACCCAAAATTTTTCTCGAGTTCCGCGCTGCTCCCAAATGGTGAGCACGGCGTTCAATGCGTCGAGGCCCACCTACTGGTGGCTCGGTTCCTTTCAAAAGCATTCAGAAATAAAATGCAAGCTAAAAAGGTGTTAAAAAGCATGTTAATATGCAATTTTAAGAAACCCTAGGGGTCTAATTGCGATTGTAGCCTCATGGGCTGTTTTGGGCCGTGTGCCCATGATCTCTAAACCCTTCGTTGGAGATCTGACAGCTTTCATTGAGCAGGAACTGGATTTCGAGCCGTAAATCGGTAAAATCGTCGATTTATCTGCGATTCGACATTAATCACGTAATTTGAGGAATTGTGGTGATTAATTATAGTTGCCAGATGTCTTTGGCTGTTCCCGACAATATCCTGACTGGTCCAGTGATTTCAGTGTAGCGTTGGCGACTTCCGGAGCCAAAATTGGCTTTTCCGGAGGTGTTTTCAGTATTTATGACACCGTATGAGTACAAAGTCGCACCCAGTGGAGTTTGAGTGCCCAAACATCTTCAGTGAAGCATTTTGGGGCAGCATGTCAAGTTTCGTTAAATTCGAAGACCTGTAGCCACGGATAGGATCATAGTGATCGATTGGCGGATCTTCGAAAATTCCGGCAAATCCCAGGATTTCAGCAAAGTTTTCCGTATAGCTTGTCTGCACTCAGTGAGTCTGTGGGTTGGTTATGTGAGAGTCTATTTTCTGACCTGTGTATATGATTCAGATTCCAGCTGTCAGCCGCCAGCTTGTGAGCCATCCAGCGGTTCCCGCGATCGTCTACCCTGAGGTGGGTTTATCTTCAGTCCAGCCTTTATCATTTCGGCCCTATAGGGTACCGTGGTAGGCCGTACCCCTATTTTTGGTATAGCCTTGATCCTATGGTTGAGTTGCTTTCATTCCAGCATTCAGTCATTATAACTATATTGCCTTGATCTTACAGTTGAGCTCTCTATATGCTTTCATTCTCAGCACTTAGTATGTATATTGTTATACATCTGAATATATGCCATGCCTGATTGGACATTAGCTAGAGTGATTATCAGTTCACTTCATATCAGCATTTCCTATTCTTCTCCTGCATGCTAGAATAGGAGTTCAGCTTCTGCTGTACAGTTCAGTTTACAGTTCTGCCATTCAGTTTAGTTTCTTGCTATTATTTCATATTTTGTATTTGGTATATCCATATATACAGCTTGACATATGTCATGTTTGCTTTGTCACCAGCCTAGTTATATTAGCCTTTTCTGTTCTATATTGCATGATAGAATAGGAGTACAGTCTTATTATTCAGCTTCAGTTTTACAGTTCAGATATTCAGTTTCTTTTGTTCAGATTCAGTTATACAGTATTAGTTGAAATTACAGTTTCAGCATCTCGACAGAAATTTTTCGGCTTTATGCTTGTGTTTGGTCTTTAGACCATGAGCTTGAGCATCAGCATTATGATAGCCATAGAGCCGGCTGTTCTTTCACGTACACTAGCGGAATTGCTACCCGCAGTGGTGTACTTTATCAGTAAAGTGGTCGACAGTGGCGACCCATGAGCCCAGAAGGTTATGACAGCAGATTGGTGTATAGGTGGTATTTAGCCTGAGGTCTCCGTGACCAATAGTGGTAGGTGATTGGGTACTCTACTTCTAGTAGTGATGCATGATCTATTGATATTATTATTTTAGCATTTATTTAGCATGACTGACCTGTGATTATCAGCATTCCCTGTTTACGGCATTGATATTATTGATTATCATACTAGCTCTACTCTGTAACATGATCAGTTCCTATTTGTTAGATTTGTCAGTTACAGCATGATTAGATTGATATATGAGTACCCCTGCTTTCATTTCAACATGCTTAGATTTCATATCTGCACCTTACCTTTCAGCTTTTAGTTTATATTCAGTTTTCGCTATCCGCTTATTATAATATCCGGTAGGTACGACTTGCTATTTCTCGGCCCGTCGTGCCCACTGGGATATATTTATATTGTATCTTACATCCTTTGGGTGAACACCATTTCAGGTCATTCAGGTGCTGAGATGTCGGGACGATCCAGTGAGCTGTTGCGATAGAGTTGTCTCTGCTATTGGCCACAGTGGCTCAGTGCTCAGTATTTTCAGTTCTAGTATCACGACTTTATCCTGATGTCGGTCACAGATGATTAGTATCTTGTTAATTTACAGTTGTTGGTTGATCTACTGATATAGTCTGTGATTTGTTGGATTATGTCATGTCTTTAGATGTAGAATTTTATGTTATGTTTTAGTTAAGTAATTGTCACTTTTTTAATTGATTATTGTACTTGTCTAGCCGAACATGTATAAGAGAGACTCTGTCCGTATGGACAGAAAATTTTTTATACATATAGTGGTCTGCTCACGTCCCGAGTTTCAAATTTTAAACTCTAATTTAAAAAAAAAAAAAAAAAAAAAAAAAGACCGCCTTTTGAAACTCGAGGCGTGACATGGTTGGTTTTTTTTTTCTGCCTTTTAAACTTAAAAGGCTATTGCAGATGTTGAGAAGGCAGTGATTGAAGCTTTGGAGAAACAGTATGCAGATGTTCTAGTTTCTTTGAAGGATAGTACGACACCCAAAAAATTTGGTCTTAAATATATATGTTCATAAACTTGCGAAATTACACAATTCAATATTCCCTTAAACTGTGCCTGACGAAGTAGGCAGTTTAATCATACTACTTAAAATTATACTTGTTTGCAGTTCGCAGAAGCCGTTGATCCCGATATCTTCTTTTTTCCGGCCCTTCAGCTAGGTATTCTTTTGAATACGATGAAAAGACTGCTTGATGCGTTGCGGCCTAAAATAGAAGCCCAATTAAAATCTTGGGGTTCTTGTATGTCTAATGGTGGAAATGCAGTCACCGGAGAAAACCTCAATGTAAGTAACGGTAACTCAGAGAGCTAAAGTTCAGACATTAATTACTTGCAGGGTGTTGTGGAGAAACTTGTAGAAAATGTTGAGTACATCTGGAGAGTTCTTTCAAGTTAAATTTTCTTTTCAACAATTATATTTATAATTTGTACAACATGCATGGAAAGAGGAGACGTCTAAACGTGATCGAAAAATATTTCATTATTATAATACAAATGATAGTATTATATCTGTAATGATTTTATCTTTGAATGCAAACTCGTTTTCAGAGCCACCACAAAGCTTAATTAAAAAGATTATTCGGAACTCAATGCCTCGTTTGGTAACGAAATAAGACAGAACTAACTATTCTAGGAATAAGTATAAAATACGAAACTAGTGTAAAAAAATATTTGGTATGGTTCCAGAAATAAAAGATTTTGTATTTGGTATGATAATGAGGAATAAGAAAAATAAAGAGTATTAGTTGTTTTAAATGACCTTTTTGCACTCAAATTTTATTATGTAATAATGAGGTAAGGAATGGTGCCTCGATAGACGTGGGAGGGTATTCAAGAAAAAAGCAATGACGTGGTTTAAAAGATTGAGAATAATAGTTCTCACTTATTTTAATTGTACTGGAACAAAATATTCTTATAGTTCCTGATATATTTAGAAGAATAAGGAGGATATCCTCCTCATCCCCCAAATAATTTCAATACCAAACGGGCCCTAAAAGGTCGTCTGATTACGGAAGAGCAAAATGCAACCGCCGAAGGATCAGCTTGTAGAAATTAAACTATTAATCATGTCCATACTGTATTTGAGATCTATGTATTTGTCGCCGTATGCGGAGTGTTTTGGAATAGGCTTGCTCTATTCTATTTCGCTAGCTTCTTGCTGTTGATTTTATAATGTATTCTAAATCAACCTCCAATTAATTAATTATCAGAGTGTTGCTAATTCTATTCCCCGTGGCTGTTTAGGGTTTAGGGTTTAGGGTCGTATATACAATCGAATGCTTGCAGTTGATAATTTTATAATTGCTTCTCTTATTTGACAATTATTGTATATAATTAAATTTAAATTTATTTAAATAATTAATTTATTTTTATTTTTAAATTTAAAGAGTTATAAAAAAAATTTCTAGTTTATTTTTAATTGCGTATTTTATATTTTTGATTGGATTCACAATAATTATGAAACAGTTGGTATAAATTTACTAATTTATACTAGCACTTTTTATAATATTTAATAGCGATCGTACTATTTACTCCAACGGTTGTATAAACTGTCAGCAAAAATCTTTAGCCACGGAAATCTAACACCAGTTATAAAACTTTTTCTGACGATTTCATAAATATTGGCAAAAAATTTTCCAACAATTATATTACAACAGTTATCTAATTTTTTTTATAGTATGTATTCGGATCTTTTTTTTTTTTGTTTTTTTTTTTTTGAGGGAAGGTAGCATGCTACTGCTTCATTCAAGTTAAATTGAACTAAGCAACATAATGAGGCAGCCAGGCCTCAGGGAAAAAAAAAAAAAAAAAAAAAAAAAAAAAAAAAAATGTTAGCAAAAGGATTCCCACGACGTGCGCAGGGCACAGACAGAACCAAGAAGTTGCTTCCCATTGACCCTCTTGTTAGCAAAGATCCTATTGTTACGCTCCAGCCAAATCGACCACCAAGTTGCGACAATGATTGATCTTTCTTTCCTCCCGAGGTTTCCCCCGATCCGACCGCAGTGCTCCCACAAAACCCCCGCCGTGCTGCAGGAGTAGAGTAGCCGTTTGTGGGTAAGCTGGGCGCCCAACAGCTGCCTGCTTGCTTCGCAGTCGACCAGTAGATGATCGACAGTCTCGATGGATGCCCCACAGTAAACGCACTGGTCATCCCCAGCCCAGGTTGTAAAAGCGAGGTTGTCTTTTGTCCGGATCCTACCTTTCAGAGCCAGCCATATGAAAATCTTAACTTTCAGCGGTGCTTTGGTGACCCAAAGCTTATCAAAAGTGACGACCTTAACCCCGCCGTCCTGCAGAAAATCGTAGGTCGACTTAACTGAGAAGGCTTCCGAAGAGTCCCACCGCCAACGTAACGCATCCTTCCCCCGGCCTGGAACTCTGGTAGATAAAACCTCCTTCAATGCCTTGATGGTGGCACAGGATTGTTGTCGCCTGCGGGGAATCCCCGAAAGTATACGGCTCCACTTCCACCCACCCCTGCCGCGGCACTCTGAGATCAAGCTATTCTTAACCGAAATGTCCCTGAAAATACACGGGAACTGGTGGCAGAGGGGGGTCATACCGCCCCACTTGTCCCTCCACAGATCAATGCACTTCCCGTCCCCTAACGTATAATGGGCTCCGCAATTGAAAGTCTCTTTGACGCTCAAAACACTCTTCCACCAGTAGGAAAATGGGGAAAAAGAAGCTCCTTCCCGGAGGGGTCTCCTTCTGGTATAGTAAAGGTGAGAAATAAGCCGCCCCAAAGGGTAGGTACCGCCGCTCAACAGTTTCCACCACCACTTCGACAGTAGGGCAGAGTTCATGTTGCGCAGATCGAGAACTCCTAGCCCACCGTGCTTCCGGCTACGGCAAGCTATCCGCCAGCTAACCAGGCAGTTACCTCCCAGCACCGAACTCTCCCCTTTCCAGAAGAAGGCTCGACGAAGAGCTTCCATGCAGCTGATAGCCCATTTTGGAGCGCGGAAGATCGAAAGAGCGTAAAGAGGCAGGCTAGTGAGTGTGGAATTCACCAGGGTTAACCTGCCCCCTTGCGAGAGCAACTTCGCCTGCCACCCTTCTATCCTTATCCGGAACTTGTTGATGACCGCCCACCAGTCGTCCTTCGATAAACGTTTGTTGGAAAGAGGCAGGCCTAAGTATTTAATGGGGAGGTTCCCCAGCTTGCATCCGATTAGGCCTGCCAACCACCTCCCGCTAATGGATCGGCTGCCAAAGTACAGGAGTTCGGATTTGTTCCAGTTTATCTTGAGGCCTGAAGACCATTCAAACAGTTGCCACATATCCTGGCACCCCGCCCCCGGCCCCATCCCCGAGAACAGATTGTTAGCCACTGCCCGATCCGACATACGCGCCAGCCCTTCGGCCACGAGAAGGAAAAGAAGGGGAGAGAGTGGGTCCCCCTGCCTTAAGCCCCGTCTAGATTTAATCCATTTCGTTGGTGTCCCATTGACTAACACCGCGACCTTTGCATTGGCGATGCACTGCTCGATCCACCCACACCACCTGGAATTAGCGCCCATCCAGCGCATAACTTTGAAAAGGAACCCCCAGTTCACCCTATCAAACGCCTTCTCGAAGTCAACTTTGACGGCCACGCATTCAGCTTTGACTTTGGACCCCCAGCTTACGAGCTCGCTTGCCGTCACAAAGGAGTCGAGGATCGACCTGCCCTTCAGAAAGGCCGCCTGGCAGGGAGAGATTAGACCGTCCAACACGCCGACGAGTCTGTTCGCTAGGACCTTAGAAATAATCTTCTGGATACCGTTGATCAAACTAATTGGCCTGAAATCTCTGGCGGATTTCGCCCCCTCTTTTTTAGGAAGCAGGGAAATGTAGGAGTAGTCAATCGGCCCAGTGTTGAGTTTGCCCTCATAAAGATCCTCGAAGATCCGATAAATGTCGTCCTGGATAATCCCCCAGAACTTCTGATAAAACCTGAGGTTGAACCCGTCTGGGCCGGGCGCCTTATCACCTCCAAGTTGAAAAGCCGCGATCTTGATCTCTTCTCTGCTAAAGGGTGCCGTTAGAGCATCCGAAGCTAGGAGTTGGGTGCTCTCAAAAAGGCCACTCCAGTCTCCCGTAAGCTCTGAGTTAAGTCCAGAAGGAGCGAACGCCTCCTTGAACTTGTTGTAGAAATAGTCTCTCTTCGCACTTTCCTTGCAAATCCTGAGGCCGTCATCCTCGACCACTTCGATAAAGTTTCTTCGTCTACGCCCATTGGCCAAGGCATGAAAGAATTTGTTGTTGCCGTCCCCGCTTTTGAGCCAGTGCTGTTTGGCCCTAGACTTCCAGAGGACCTCCTCCTCGGCCGCGGTAGCTTCCAGTTGTAGTCTTAGACTTCGTCGGCGATCAAGAAGCGCTGCAGAGAGGCAGGAAGATTCCTCAAGGTGATCCAGAGATTGTATTTCCTTAGCTAGTTCCGACTTTGCTTTAGAGATGCTGTGGAAGTAATTCGAGCTCCATTCTTTGAACCTAACCCTGCAGTGCCTGAGTTTCGCATTAAAGGAGAGAATACTCGATTGATTCCTTTGAATCCCGGGTGCTTCAGCCCACCACGTCGGCATACGAGAGTTGAAGTCCTCCCGTAGAAGCCAGGCGTCTTCGAATCTGAATCTCCGAGGGGGGAGGTTCCCGCCGGTCAAAAGGCGTAACGGAGTGTGATCCGACGTAACCCTGGGGAGACCTACCACCTTGCTAAGGGGGAAGGTTTGATCCCACTCGACAGAGACGAGGAAGCGATCAAGTTTAGCCAATGAAGGAGTAGCCTGCATGTTGGACCAAGTGAATTGTTGATTGCCTAGAGGAAGATCAATCAGTTCCAACTTGCTAAGCAGATCCGCGAACATGGTCATGAGTTTGCGGCTCCAGCAGTTCCCCGACCTCTCCTGCTGACATTTAGTGAGATTAAAGTCCCCGCAAAGCACCCACAGGCCCCTACAGTCCCCGCGGAGTTCAACCAGCTCCTTACAGAATTCCTCCTTACCCTCCCACGAAGGTGGGCCGTACACATTAGTAAGAAAGAAAGAGGTGCCGCTAGAGAAATGTTTCAACCTAACGGTCAGAGAGAAACGGCGGATCAGCACTTCGGAACAAGAGAACTCGCGAGAACTCCAACAGGTGATGAGCCCGCCCGATGCGCCGTCGGATTGCAAGATTTGGCATTTATCCACGAGAGGGCAAGCAAACGAACGAAGAAAGGATTGGGACACCGAAGAAACTTTTGATTCTTGCAAACATAACACCGCCTTCCTAGAAGAGGAAAGCCCACCCTTAACCAGACGCCTCTTACAGGGGTCATTCAAACCCCGGACATTCCAACTACATATGCTTAACATTACAAAGCAAAACCCGCTCTTGTGGCAAATGAGCTGGGGAGAGCCTCCTAC
The DNA here is from genome assembly GCA_029168755.2 of Tillandsia fasciculata. Classification (NCBI taxonomy): domain Eukaryota; kingdom Viridiplantae; phylum Streptophyta; class Magnoliopsida; order Poales; family Bromeliaceae; genus Tillandsia; species Tillandsia fasciculata. The sequence continues at coordinate 364,318 of JAQOTM010000031.1, read as the reverse complement.
GCTGATCCGAGAAAGGCCACGAGATCCTGCTCTTCCTCGGGTGACAGGATCACCCCGCATTTTGCGCTCTTCCTCCAGATCGTAGAGCAAGCCGCCTGTTCCGCCCGCCTCGGCACCACCTGACCCCGCGCCGAGTTCGCTCCCCTGACCAGACACGCTGGCTCGCCAGCAGCCCCGCCTTCCCGAAGCCGAGTCTTGCGCGCCACCGCCCGCACGGTAGCCGGGACCGCCGCCTTGTTCGCCAATCTAGGACATCTTCTGGCGACACCCAAAGCCCCCCCTCCCCCGGTCGGCACCGTTGTAACACCTCCGGCGTCGATCGCTGAACCACCGTCCAAAGGAACCCCTCCCACCGACCGCCTAAAACCCGCTGCACCAGTCGCCGGTAAACCCAGTGTCCAACAATTGCTAGCCTCCGCACAGGACCCTCCGCTCCCGGCTGGAGGTTGGAGAGGACCGGGGAGGCGAACCGGGGGGCCCAGAGAGAGTGGGCCGAGCGGAGCCACTTTACAGCCAAGCCTGGGCGGAGCAGAACCATGCTTGATTGGAGCGGGGCCCGCGGCCAGAAAAGGCAACTGCCCCACCCCCGGCCCAAAGCCGCATCCCTCCCGGCCCAGATTAGTCGAGAGCGGCCCCGGGGAAAGAGAGACCCCAAGCCCAGACACCCAACCCAGGCCCAGGCCCAGCAGCCCAAGCTCGAGAACGTCAGGCCCCCACTCCTCTAAGCCGGCCTTAAAACCATCCATGGTCCCCCACTCCACCGTACCAGCCACCAACCCCATCTTGTAAGGCAGATCACGTGAGAACCCCCCCGCTGAGGGCTCGGACCCAACGTCGCTGAGTAAACCCGCCTCGGGGCTCCTGACTGCATCCGCGGGCCCGACCTTGGGACGAACGCCAGCCCCAAGCGTGCAACACCCTCCACCCCAAGAAGGCTCGCCAAAAGAAGAACTCCGAAAGGAGAAGGAGGAGCCTTGGGGGAACCAACCCGAGACGACCCTCGGGCACCCACCCACGCAGCCGATGAAGAAGCGGGGGGGAGAAAACGAGATAAAGCTCGAAATGTGGTCACCGCAGGGATCGAGGTTGGGAACCCTCTGCAGCACCTCGCAGTTCCGGCTCACCTCGAACACCGGGAAAACAAGCCCAGGCCCACCGCAAGCTCTCACCTCGAGGCTATGCTTCTAGTCCTTGTGCTCCGACCTGGCACACCTGGCCGGAGCGACACCGCCGAGCCCAGTCGTCGCGGGTGCCACCCTCCTCCACCTATCTCTGATTTCTGATGAATTCCAGGAATCGCTAGGATCAGAAGCGCGCCGGCCACCGGCCACGCTGTCGTCTTCAAGGTCGGCGTTTTGAAAGGTCCACCGAGCGAGCTGTCACCCCATCGGGTCGGTCTGACCCCCACCCTCATTGGGGTCGCCGCCAACGAACGGGAACCCCTGGTCGTCTCCGCCAAAGGGAGCGGTGCTCACCAAAACCACGCGGATATTTAACAGATGGTCCCCCAAAGTAAGGCGCAGATTCTCGGGGACGTCGGCCGGATCCTCCACAGCCACCAAGCATTTGAAAAAGTTGATGTTCAGCAAGTTGCGGCTATCGTCGTCCGCATGCAAATATCTCCCAAAGCCATTGACAGCCGCCGCCACCTTGCCCTCGGTCCAGCATTCGAACGGAAGGCCCTCCAGATTTAACCAAACCTTAAATCTCAGTTTGGACCTCACTGCATCTCTAAGAGGGTTCCAGGCAAAGCACCTGATGCGGCAGTGAGTCAGTCGAAGCCCGTCCCGTCTGGTCAGGTCCTCCGGCGCAACCCACTGCGGAAGGAAGATGACGAAGTCCTACGCCCTGTACTTGGCCACTAGAAAATCGTTGGAGAAGCCGCCAAAGTGGCCCGCCATGTCATTAGCAATCGTGCCCTGCGGGTAGTGGCCGAGGTTGGCCGGACCGCAGATAACGGCGACGACAGCACGCCGATTTTGGTTCTGCCTGGTATGGAAGCCCTCCGAGAGCGGCACGAACACCTTCAAGGATTGAGGCCGATAACGCACAGCTCCTTGCATCTTCCGGTAGCGCTTCGATCGAGCAGCGCGACAGTTGCGGGCGAGGTGACCACTTCCAAAGCACTTGAGGCACTTCACCGGATCTCGACAGTGCCGAGCCCAGTGGTCGCTGGCCAAGCACCGGAAGCAGTAGTTGGCTCTCCGACTAGGTGTGTTCCTCTTAGGAGGACTCCTGGTAGGAGACGTGGGTTTGGAGCAGGGACGAGGTGCCAAGAGAGCCTCTTTATAGGTTCTTTTTCTCATCCAGACTTCTCTCCGTAGGGCCCCATCCTTGTGCCAGGGGTTCACGGGACCCCTACCAACCTCGGACCTGACGGGACAGGAGCTTGATAAGGGTTGTCCTTTGAGATCCGCCCACGAAATGTGACGCGACTCCTTTTCCTTCTTCCCCGAACTCGGTAAACATGACTGGCTGCAAGGGACCTTGGCCGATGAGAACCTGTGGGCCCTCCCCTCCCTGTGAAACTTCACCTGGGGACCGAAAGGACGAGACTTGGGAACCCCGGCATGAGACGACTCCGTGACAGATTCCCTGGGCGCCCGTCGTGAGCGATGAGACCCCTCCTCCCTTGCCCGCCTCGAGCCACAAGCTCCCCCTTCACAGGCAGTCGGGCACTTCGCTTGCCGCCCTATCGCAGGCAGTCGGGCCGTCGCCAAATGCCTGAGCTCTCTCTCGCTCGTTTTCGCTCTCCCTATCACGCCCCGAGTTTTGAAAAGCAGGCTAATTTTTTTTTTTTTTTTTTTTTTTTTTTTTTTTTTTTATAAATCAGAGTTCGCAGACTAGGCGTAACAGACCGCCACATGTATAGTAAATTCCCTGCCCAACTGGACAGAGCCTTTCCTATACATGCACGGCTAATCATAATCAGTCAATATCAGAGTGGTCTAAACTACGCATGCAAAACTAGTCAATTTATAATAATTAAACTGAAATGCGGAAAATAAAATACACTGACTAAATAAGGGTCGATACTATCGCAATCGTCTCACCAACGTGTCCCGACATCCCATCACCCAGCGACCTGAAAAATGGTCACCTAGGGGGTGTGAGATACACTGTACATGTATCCCAGTGGGCACGACGAGCCGAGAAATAGCTAATCGTACCTACTGGGTACAATAATCTGCGGATAGTAAGAATCATAGGGTAAAGCTGAACAATAAAGCAGATCTACTGATAATCAACCAATTAAATCCACAGATAACTGAATAAGCAGGTAATCAAGGGTAATGAAACTGCAAGTAATAAATGCTGGAAATCTATGTATGTAAACGAGATAATCAATCATGAACTGAGCAGTAAGGGTACATGGTAAGATATCTATCAATAACAGCGCAAGATAATAAGAATGCGTCAACAAGTGAACTCAAGTACCCAATCAATGCCAGTATTGGTCACGAGGACCTCAGGCTCATATCACTATCTGCACCTATCCCACTGACATAACCCCGCACCCATAAGTGCTATCTGGGGCTCACGGGTCCTTCCTCTAGACCACTTTACCGGTAAAGAACAATAGCCACGGGGAGCGACCCCAGCAATGTTTGTGAAGTACAGCGATGCGTGGCAAGTCGTACTGATCAATCTCACGGTCTAGTAACCGAGTAGTCGGCCACATGCCGAGATCCCATCAGGGAATCATCTATCATATCGATCAGAATCTATCATGCATATCGGAACATCAAGTAGTATCTATCAATCATGCATATCGGAACATCGAGTAGTATCTATCAATCATGCATATCGGAACATCAAGTAGTATCTATCAATCATGCATATCGGAACATCGAGTAGTATCTATCAATCATGCATATCGGAACGTCCAGTAGTATCTATCAATCAGGATCAATCAATCATGCATATCGAGGTATCAACAATATATCGGCTAACAGGAATCAACAAGTATAATCGATCATAACATCTATGTACTATAGGTGTAAAAGCTGATAAACAGAACATATAGTATGTCTCACATAGATCAAGATATGTCAGGAATAATCATAGGACATGTCAATGCAATCATCAGGGCTAATCTAGACAAAATCAGCAGGTATATATGACGAGTCCAAAAGAATCAGTATCTATCAGGAAGATCAGGTGATATATGCAGTCATCATAAGTCATATAGGTCAAATCAACACGCTAATTCAAAAACAGGTGTCCGACTGGACTAAAGCAACCAGAGGGCCAAAGAGCTAAAGCCTGGATCGAAGATAACCCACCTCAACGTAGGCCGATCCGAATCCCGCTAGACTACTGGGAGGCTGGTGCTGAACTGCCGGGCCCTGACATATAACTGGAATCAATAACATGTCGCTAGTACGGGGAACTTAGCCGAAACTAGGCTTAAACCGAAATTCCCGAAAACCACTGAATCACTAAATATGTCCCGCCAACGGTCTACAAATATCCGAATACTACAAAACTTCCACTGCTGTCCCTAAACCACATTTTAGTTGTTCGGGCAGACCGGGGCAAAACCGTAAATTTTCGGTGTCCAAAAGTTGCCAAAAATACTCACACAACTCAGGGGAAGCCTAATTCGGCTTCGGAGTTTTCCGACAGAAAACTAAAGTCACTGGACCAGCCAGGACAGTGTCGGGGATAACCAGAGTCGACAACTGACGACTAGAATACAAACTAGAACGCGAAACTCGCGCCGTAAACCGTAAACCGGCAATTTTGCCAATTTACGGAACAGTATCCGAATTCCGCTCAACCAAAACCTACAGGCTTCTGATAAATTGCCCAACGAGTGTGTAAATGCTATCAAAAGACAGCCAGCATGCTACCTTTGCAACAGGACCCAAAATATTCACCGAATTGCATAATTATCATTATTTTAAAGCTTGTTTCGACTCGTTTGCTAAAACCGGGAAACCAACGACAGCGCCGTAAATTACAGTAGGTGGATCTCGATGCAAGGTAACCCGTGCTCACAGATTTGAGTGGGCACGCAGTCCGAGGGCAAAGTTGGCCCATGAACACCTAGGGCCACAATAGCTATATTGCCAAACTAATTCAATAACCCAATTTAACCAATAATTAGAATGAGCATCATGTTCTGGAAAGTCATTAGAGTAGAGTGCTCACCTCAGGTGCGACGCAGACCGGCCGGAAGATCGCCGGAGCAAGGTGGTGCAACTTCCAATAGAGCAAGATCTCGGTTTGGGACAATTCGCACCAAACCAGGTTCAAACCTGTATAAGAGTTGAGCACGAGGTCAAGATAACTTCCAACAACTGGTAGGTTCGAGTCATACCCATCGCCGGCGGCCAGAGGCGGCTGTTGGCCGGAAAACCCAAGCTCGAACACCTTGAGTGCAGGGTTGGGGAGCTCGGTTTACAAAGGCTCTGGGGTGCAACCGAGTTGATGGAGGCTCACTAAAAAGCGTTTGGGGCTTACCTGGGTTACCTGCCGGCGTCCACGAGCGGCGGCGATGGCCGGAGTGCAAGCTCGGGTTGCCCACAATGGTGCAACTACAGAGAGTAAACTCTCACGTTAGGAACTCCATGCAACAACATGTACGGCCTCCTACAACCCAAACAAACGTACCTGGGTCACTTACCCATTGCGCGGAACCCCGGCGATCGCCGACGGCGAAGCTCGGTGAAGCTCGAGTGCCTCTAATGGCGGATTCCGGCCGGCAAGGCTTGGGCCGGCGCAACATAGACCATCATGCTCCCCTCGGTCCCCCGATGCTTCCTGAGTGGTTTGCCGGCGGCGCGGGTGCGCGGCGGCGCCGGACGGCGGAGATCGGCCGCGACATCAAGATCGGCCGGTTCTAGGGCATGCCTAAACTCCGCGGATCCTCCACCGATCAGCTCCAAACTTTGGGAGCAGCTTGCAGTCATCTAGGAGACCAAGATCAACGGTCTTGATCTTGATTTTGTCAATCGGATGAAGCTAATGATCATCCTCGGCCGAAACAAGGAATTCCGGCAATAATTCGCTCCCGCCGGCGGCCGGGACGACGGCGACGTCTCGGACTTCACAGAAAGGATCATCTCAACTTCAGGAACATTCTAGACATATCCTTAAGCTAGTTTAAACAACTTTGTTCCATCTTCTTACCTCACCGGAAAAGATGGAGGAAGAAGATCGCCTCCGCGGCGGCTCACGGCGGCGCCCGACGTCGGAAGGCTCTTGGCTCGGTTATGACTTCACAGAGGATCACTTCGGTTGAAGCTTGAGCCCACTGCAACCTTCTAGATGCCACTCAACTCACAACCCGAGAAAACCCATCTCTTGCATGGCTTCTCTTGGCTGCTCCGGCGGCGGAATGGCGGCGGCCGGTGCGGGGCTCCCGTGGAGTGCGGCAGAGGAGGTGTAAAGATCGTTGAGGGGTGCGGCTAGGGCATACACCTCGGGGTTTAGGGTTCCTTGGAACCCTAGCTCGAGTAGGGTAGTATATATAGGTATATAGTAGAATTGCACTTTTGTCCCTCTACTAATGACATTTAGGGTTGGGTCCTTTACAGTATTTTAGACTCACACTTAAGTCCCTCTCCAAGGAGTTGCACGATTTTCGAGGCACAAACTATAGGGTTTTCGCGCAATTTATCGCGTTTTCTATCGTATTTCATGCTTTTCGAGACAACCGGACAGTCAAACTGAAAATCTGACACCGCCACGACGTCCGGCTCGACGAAACCTATCAGGTAGCGATTTTGGTTCGCTAAAATTTAGCTCTATAATTTTTAAATTCCATCTTATACTGTAAATTGTACAGTTCGGTACGCTTTACGATACTTTAGGCTCGTCAAATGCAAATTTCGTCAGTGCCATTGCGTCCAGAACGACGAAACCGTTCAAAACGACTACCTGGATCACTAAGTTCAGAATCCGGACAGTGAATTGGTCAGCGTTGCATTCGTCGGAGTCCCGAAAATTGGGGTTACTATTCATCTACAGTAATCACTTAAGTGCACTGTGCAGCATGCCACTGTTAGATTGGTCGCGGCAATTTGCCCGCTTCTTCATCGATTTCTGGAAGATCCGACCGTCAGATCGAAAAGTGCTGAATATGAATCTCATTCAGTTCGACGAGACGATCGCAACGGTCAATTCGGATTTCCAAGATCATGTCTGGATTGGAAAGTAGCCTTTTTGCCTCGTAAATCGTGCAACTTGTACACTGGCGATTGACCAAATAGGTCAACACAGGTCTTTTAAATTCAAACCAGGTCAAAATTCACTTTTACTCTATTTATTAAAATAAAATATTTCGAGTTTCTACATCACTAACAACTTAAAAGAAGTTTCGTCCCTGAAACTTACAACTTAAAAAAAAAATTTTATTCCCGGAACTTACAACCTAGAGTCATACCCTATGGAATGCTTATATTAGTCTATTCGAGGGCTACGAAATCAGTCGCAAGGTATCGACAACTCTAAGGCTACTAATTTAGACCCAATCTGATACTCCCCATCACAGGGCAGAGTATTTCCTCAGTTCTTTCGACAGTACGTTGTCTACAGCCAACGTGCTTACCAAAAGAAAAGCGAAATACCAAAGATCTGTCGCCAACATCTAGTTGGGGACACTACTCCCATCAGAAGGTATATCACACCTCCCAACACAGTCTCAGTGCTAATGACATGACCTTTATCAAGGATTACTACCACCTCGTGGTTATAAATATCACCGTGACTAACTCATAGGAGAGTCCACGTCGGTCCACAAAATCTGTGCAAAAGGTGGGGCCAATTTGAATCCATCCCAAAACAGGATTACCATCGGGCCCATAGGCTACTGAATTATGACACGGGGACACTGAAGGATCAACAACTGGTTCAACCTCTAGGCATACTGTGAGGCCAGTGCAATATTAGCAGTCATCTACTGCTGTGCCATCAGCTGGACGATTACGACAAGAACGGTGGTCAATCCTTCAACCACATGTACTGTAACTGATCTGAGCCCTCTGGCTACACTGAAACAATCAAGCCCACGGCCGAAACCATAACCGCGGCTAACCCGACACTAACAACGATCCCCAAGCCCAGAGTGCGTGCGAATACCATTCGTAATATCACAACAACGAGACTCAATGGTGCGTAAACACACCTGAGCTCCAAACCACTATGCCAATACCCTGCGCTCTCTCGTGAACACAAGTCATCCTAGGGTTCGTTCCTAACCAAACCTAGGCATCGTCTTCCTATTGCTCTGATACCATCTAATCTGTCACGCCCCGAGTTTTGAAAAGCAGGCTAATTTTTTTTTTTTTTTTTTTTTTTTTTTTATAAATCAGAGTTCGCAGACCAGGCGTAACAGACCGCCACATGTATAGTAAATTCCCTACCCAACTGGACAGAGCCTTTCCTATACATGCACGGCTAATCATAATCAGTCAATATCATAGTGGTCTAAACTACGCATGCAAAACTAGTCAATTTATAATAATTAAACTGAAATGCGGAAAATAAAATACACTGACTAAATAAGGGTCGATACTATCGCAATCGTCTCACCAACGTGTCCCGACATCCCATCACCCAGCGACCTGAAAAATGGTCACCCAGGGGGTGTGAGATACACTGTACATGTATTCCAGTGGGCACGACGAGCCGAGAAATAGCTAATCGTACCTACTGGGTACAATAATCTGCGGATAGTAAGAATCATAGGGTAAAGCTGAACAATAAAGCAGATCTACTGATAATCAACCAATTAAATCCACAGATAACTGAATAAGCAGGTAATCAAGGGTAATGAAACTGCAAGTAATAAATGCTGGAAATCTATGTATGTAAACGAGATAATCAATCATGAACTGAGCAGTAAGGGTACATGGTAAGATATCTATCAATAACAGCGCAAGATAATAAGAATGCGTCAACAAGTGAACTCAAGTACCCAATCAATGCCAGTATTGGTCACGAGGACCTCAGGCTCATATCACTATCTGCACCTATCCCACTGACATAACCCCGCACCCATAAGTGCTATCTGGGGCTCACGGGTCCTTCCTCTAGACCACTTTACCGGTAAAGAACAATAGCCACGGGGAGCGACCCCGGCAATGTTCGTGAAGTACAGCGATGCGTGGCAAGTCGTACTGATCAATCTCACGGTCTAGTAACCGAGTAGTCGGCCACATGCCGAGATCCCATCAGGGAATCATCTATCATATCGATCAGAATCTATCATGCATATCGGAACATCAAGTAGTATCTATCAATCATGCATATCGGAACATCGAGTAGTATCTATCAATCATGCATATCGGAACATCAAGTAGTATCTATCAATCATGCATATCGGAACATCGAGTAGTATCTATCAATCATGCATATCGGAACGTCCAGTAGTATCTATCAATCAGGATCAATCAATCATGCATATCGAGGTATCAACAATATATCGGCTAACAGGAATCAACAAGTATAATCGATCATAACATCTATGTACTATAGGTGTAAAAGCTGATAACAGAACATATAGTATGTCTCACATAGATCAAGATATGTCAGGAATAATCATAGGACATGTCAATGCAATCATCAGGGCTAATCTAGACAAAATCAGCAGGTATATATGACGAGTCCAAAAGAATCAGTATCTATCAGGAAGATCAGGTGATATATGCAGTCATCATAAGTCATATAGGTCAAATCAACACGCTAATTCAAAAACAGGTGTCCGACTGGACTAAAGCAACCAGAGGGCCAAAGAGCTAAAGCCCGGATCGAAGATAACCCACCTCAACGTAGGCCGATCCGAATCCCGCTAGACTACTGGGAGGCTGGTGCTGAACTGCCGGGCCCTGACATATAACTGGAATCAATAACATGTCGCTAGTACGGGGAACTTAGCCGAAACTAGGCTTAAACCGAAATTCCTGAAAACCACTGAATCACTAAATATGACTTCACAGAGGATCACTTCGGTTGAAGCTTGAGCCCACTGCAACCTTCCAGATGCCACTCAACTCACAACCCGAGAAAACCCATCTCTTGCATGGCTTCTCTTGGCTGCTCCGGCGACGGAAAGGCGGCGGCCGGTGCGGGGCTCCCGTGGAGTGCGGCAGAGGAGGTGTAAAGATGGTTGAGGGGTGCGGCTAGGGCATACACCTCGGGGTTTAGGGTTCCTTGGAACCCTAGCTCGAGTAGGGTAGTATATATAGGTATATGGTAGAATTGCACTTTAGTCCCTCTACTAATGACATTTAGGGCTGGGTCCTTTACAGTATTTTAGACTCACACTTAAGTCCCTCTCCAAGGAGTTGCACGGTTTTCGAGGCACAAACTATAGGGTTTTCGCGCAATTTATCGCGTTTTCTACCGTATTTCACGCTTTTCGAGACAACCGGACTGTCAAATTGAAAATCTGACACCGCCACGACGTCCGGCTCGACGAAACCTATCAGGTAGCGATTTTGGTTCGCTAAAATTTGTAGAGTTATTTAGGATCCACAAGGATCTAAATAGGTACTATCAAACACCTAGAGGGGGGTGAATAGGTGTAATATTATAAAAACCAATCTCAGTGCAAAAATAAAAAATAATGCGGAAAATAAAAATCAACACACCGAGATTTACGTGGAAACTCCAATCCAGGAGAAAAACCACGGGACCAACACGCAATAACAATCCACTAAGAATTGAAGAATAACAAGGTGATTACCGACTCCACGGACTCGACCCCTCCTTCAACTTCTTCGGACCTTGCGCTGACCGGTTGGATGTCCACGCAATAACAATCCACTAAGAAACGAAGAATAACAAGGTGATTACCGTCTCCACGGATTCAACCCCTCCTTCAATTTCTTCGGACCTTGCGCTCCAACGTTTGCACGTCCACTGCACACGTTCGAATCCACGAACGCCACTCGAATCCACGAGCACACGTTTCGAATCCACGAAACGCCTTCAACACACCGAATCCACGGTGCCACGTCGAATCCACGACGCAAACTCAGCCGGTAAGAATATTGGCTTCGATGGTGATCCTTTGCTTAGATTGTCATTGAAGAACCGTAGAAAGAAATTCTAAGCAAAGATTAGATCAATTCGACAAAAGATAGATCTTGGAAGAACCGTCGAATTGACCTAAAAGAGGCTATAAAGAAGAACGATAAAAACCTAGCCTCTAGGGTTGCTCTCAAGTGTTTTATAAAAGATCGGTATTGAACCCCCGTTTTGAGAAACCCTAAGTGTCTATTTATAGCCCTTGGAAACATATTAGAGTCGGTTTAGGAAACTTTTCCCGAGGCAACATTGTGTACCGGTACCACTTATCATGTTCCGGTACTCAATGGTGCAAAACACAGATTTTTCTATTGTGTTCCGGTACGCTAGTCCGTGTTCCGGTACGCAATGCAATTCACAGAAAATTCTGTGTCGGGTTAGAGGAACTTCAAGTGTGGTTCCGGTACGCAATGTAAAAACTGATTTTTCCAAGATAAACTTTATCCAAAACAAACCCAGTACCGGAGTCCAAACTTAAAACAAGTTGTAAGTTAAAACCAAGTTCCTAAAACCAAGTCTAAACCGGTTTTAATTAATTTCCTGTTTCCAATGATTATAAATGAACTTTAATCACCATGAGCTATATTTAATCATACCTGAGAGTTGACTTGGGCTCAAGTTGAATCTTCAATGAGTCTTCGAAGGCTGATTTGACAATTTGATCCCTTTAAGACTCCGACTCAACTTACTGACTTGACTCACGAAATATGCCAACACCAAAAAGCCGTAACAATCTCCCCCTTTGGCAATTTCGTGACAAAACCCAAAAATACATAAAAACTCTCAAGTCACTCATCTTAAACCAAAAAGTCGAAATTCAATGTCATCACCAAAACATTGATTTTCTTTGCGTGAAAGATCCAATAAATACAAAATACATTTGAACCAAACAGTCCTAGAACATACTCTATGACTTAGGACTTGGAGTCTTAAAGTGATGTAATTCCTGCAAAACAAAACTCCAAACAAAATCAAACGTTAGTCGTTAGAAATTAAAATCCTACATTTGATCCGTCTTCCTTTTGGTTCTTTTGTTTTTCAGCTCTTTCAATTTTTTCTTTGTCTCCCCCTATCTTGAGCATCTCCAACATGTTCTCCATGTTCTCCCCCTATCTTGATCGTGTTCCCCTACGATCATTTGTTCTCCCCCTACGATCATTTCCGTCATTTTCTCTTCTCCCCCTTTTTGTCACAAATTGTCAAACAGTTAATAAAAACAAAAAGTAAAATACTAGGAGGATAAGTTCTTAGTTACATGCCCATTAGAGTTCTTGTTCATCACAAAGTGAAAAGAAACTAAAAACCAAAAACAAGAAGGAAAAGAAATCACTCATCCTGATCTGAATCATCATCGTCCTCATGTGATGTAGGTCCATGAGATGTACTCGGTGCAGTTGCTCCAGTGACCACATCGTCGTGTTTGCACCCAAGGATATCGAAGATTTTCTTTAAGCTATCCTCAAGTTTCTTGAAGCCTTGCTCCATCCTTTGCTCCATCCTTTGCTTTAGTGAACGAACATCCCGATGCAAGGTTTGAAGAGTTACGACCTCATCTGGTTCAGGAGATTCTTGACGAGGTGGTGCACTCACTGTCGCTTCACTTGCATAGGCTTTTGTATGCCCAAAAGTCTTCAAAGTGCTAATTGACTTGGCTAAAGTGATTCCATCAATTGCTCCCAAGCCATAATCATATTTGGCACAAGAAATGTCCACTCCGTGATCTTCCAGAATACGCGTAATCAAGATCGGATACGGTAGAAGGTCACGTTGTCTAGATCCTTCAATGACATGTACCATCTGCTGCCAAATGAGAAATGGAATGTTGGTGTTAATTCCATTTGCACTTTCCGGGTGACCAAGGAGAAAAAGAAGTAGCAATCGATCCCATCGAATCCTTTTGGTCCCCAGTGTGGGCAATAGGTTGTAGCATACGATTAAGGACAAAATATGATACTCTGGTTTTAGGTCCTTTGATTCAACATATGATCTGTTCGTGTGCGTCCCTGTCTTGCAAATAGAGTCCACAACCATATCCCAATGGGTATCATGTAGGAAGTTTCCATCAGTGTAATAAAGACCAGTAGTGTCAACAGCTAATCCAAGGTTTGCACCAATTACTGCTGGAGTAATGTCAAACTTGACGCCTCTAACTGTTGTTTCAAAGACGAAGGCCCCGGTGTCATGGTCTTTTTGAAGTATGTTACCTTGCATGTAGAATTCCCTGATGATCTCCACACAAAAACCCATCTTAGGTTGAACGCTGCCAAGTGGTCGAATATGGCTTCGTTCCAAAATCCTTGCAAAGTCTGGCACCTCACGACATAGCTCATTAAAGTTCACGTGTCGCTCTCCAATGCATGTGCGGTTTGCAAATCTAGCACGGCGTTTTGCACTCACATGCGGTTCACTTTCATCAACATTTGATCTCCGTTGAGAGCGATCGCGTATTACCGGTCCACCGGTACTTCTACGCGGAGGAGAATCCGCACCTTTCTTTTTCCTTGGAGCCATAGGTGCTTTCCCTTTTCCTTGAACTGTTTCTTCTTCATATTCTGAGGAATTTTCAGAATCTGAGCTTGTCGAACCTTCCTCTCGTGATCGTTTAGTAGTCTTCTTCTTTCCAGAACCACGACCACGTCCACTTCCAGTGGCCATAAAGATCACTAGTGCAAGAAGCCATGAAAATGCCATTTCCTACAAAGAACACAATGCACTATGATTTGATCTTATAGAAAGGTTTAAACATGTCTAAGAAACATTCTAAACATGTCACAAGTGATCATTCATCATTTAAAATTCATTTACATCAAAAAGCCCTAATTCTCAATTTTCTATGTTAAGAACACATGAAAATGTTAGATTCAATCAAATAAGCATGGAAACATGAATCTAATTAGATAAAAAGCAACCAAATATGTTCTAAACATGAATTAAGAGTGATTTAAGCAAGAGATTTCATTTGAAGCAAAGATCTACTCAAAAATCTCTAAAAACAACATCAAAACCTAAAACTAGGGTTTTGAAATTCAAGAAACCAAGATTTAAGTAGAAACTTACAAATGAGAGCAACAAATCTCTTAAACTTGATGAAAAATCCCTTAGAGGTGTTTTAGAGAGAGAGAGGGAGGGTTTTGAAGTGGGAGAGATGAAATAAAACCAAGTTGTTTCGGAATATAAAGAATCCCAGATCGCGTACCGGTACAAGAAGTCGCGTACCGGTACGTAGTGTAAAAACCGAAAATTCTTCGTTCGGGTTCCGGATTGTAAAACAGGGGTCATCCGGATCCGCAATGTAGTTCCGGTACTAAAAGAGTAGTACCGGTACGCCAGTGAAAAACCAGAAAAATTCACATTCGGGATCCGGATTGGATTTTCTAATCCGGATTGGATTTTCAGGTACTAAAAAGCAGGTACCGGAACAACAGAGCCAAAAAGCAGAAATTTCTTGAAACAAATCCAAATTTTGAAATCTTTTCAAATACCGATTTGTATACCATCAAGAAATCCATTTAAGTGCTTTGAAAAACAATGAATTCACATAGATGTCATTCAATCCAATTAATTATAAAAATTAAAAAGATTTACTCCAAAATCATGAAAAATAAAGGTAAAACATTATAAGCCGTTTTTCATGTTATATTCATCAAACACAAGTCATCAAAAATAATCTTGAGATCCAAACTCTATCAAGATGTAACGGATTTACAAAGATGACTTACGGAGATTTCCCAAATGACATCAATCTTGAATTCTACCCTTTCAAATTTGAGATAAGCACTAAAGTACCTAAGGGTGGCTCTTTGAGCATCTTTTTAACTATCCCACCTTATACCAACCAGGAGATTGTACAAAATAAGAACTTTGAATATAAATCTCCAAATGCTTCAACTAAAAAATCTCATAAAATATTTTTCAAGCATCCATAACATGTGGTAGCTCTTTCCAACATGTGGTGGTAGTTTTCACACTCCTTTCGGATGTAACTCTTTCCACATCTTTTACAATTCATTTATTTACCCTTGTAAGAAGGCAATCTCTTACGTGAAAGAATTAAATCCCAAATTTCAGTCTATCGGTTGTCTCACATTTGTCACAATGAATTCACACAACCGAGATAGAATGAGCATCTAAAGATCACACAAGATTTCTAAAATTTGATGCTTATAATATCAAAAACTCCTATAATGAAGTATCTTCAAGAATTATGATTATGGAGTAAAGTTGATAATTCATATAAAATTAAATTGGAGTGATTGAAAGTAAAACCCTTTTTATTCAATGCACTTGTTCGTTAAAACCCTTTTGTTTAAAAAGAATATAAAACCAAGAGCATTGAAAAACATGTAATGCAAAGATTAAGAAAAATATGAAGGAAAAACCAATCAAAGCATTACATACAGTCATAAGCTAATTAGAACTTAAGACAAGGAAAGATATCACCTTTCCGAATCCAAAATCGCTGGATTTTGGGTTGTCTTGATTCGTTGTGGCCGGGGGTTGTCCGCTTTGACTGTTGATCCACCTTAGGTCTTTGCCTCGCGATGATCCACTTGTATGATTGATGTTGTGGCTCGGACCTTTGGTGGGTTGAGTGAACTCCATTGACTTGATGTGTCTTTTGAATCCTTTGAGTCCGCTCCGTAGATGAAGTTGCCGAAGAATTTTTCTTTCTCTTTTTCGGGCAAACCTTCACCAAATGTCCTTCAAGTCCACAAAGGTGACATGTTCTTCCTTTCAATTTCATTGTGGAACTTGAAGCCTTCACAGTTTGGTTCTTTTTAAATCCCAAACCAACCTTGCTTGTTTGACCTAATCCGGACATACTTTCTAGTTTCTTGGAACCATTGAAAGCCTTTGTATGTCGGATTTAAGTTGATGAACTTGCTTGGTCAAAGCTTGGTTGGTGACATGAATCTCTTCAAACTGTTTTTCAAGAAAACCAATCTTGTCCATATGGGATTTAACAAGTGTTTCCGATTGGTTTATCTTTTCTTGGAGGATTTTATTGTTATCCAATAACGTCCTTTTTCCTCCTCGAGATCATGAAGTTTGATCTTTAAAGCTTGATTCTCGTCTTGAACTTCTTGTCGTTGCTTCCTCAACTTCTTGTTAAGTTGGCCATCTTCTTTGATTCCGCAAGAAGTTGTTGGTATGCCTCAATGAGTTCTTCTTCGTCCGACTCCCCCTCACTTGATGACTCTCCGCCGGTTGTTGATGTTTCATGCAAAATCAAAGGAATAGAGTCAGTGATTAAAGATGATAAACACAAATTAGAAGAGGGAGTTTGAGAGGCATGAAAAGCAACAAATTTTTCTTTTTCCTCTTCACTTGAGGTCGATTCATCGGAAAAGAATCGTCCCAAGTTTTTGCTTGCAAAGCCTTCTTTTTATATGATTTCTTAGAAGGACAATCCGTTGAAATATGGCCGTAGCCTTTGCATCGATAACATCGGATTTCCCCTTCGAAATCATCTTTTTCTTTTTCTTTAGAAGGTTTTGCAACGCCTTTGAGTTTAGAGGATTTAGAACCCGATGATCCTTTAGATGATTTCGTGGATGAAGATCCATCGGTTCGATTCTTCCAAAATTTCCGACGAAATTTCTTTGTGATCCGCGCCAGTTGTTCTTCAAAATCGGCAAAAGAGATTTCATCGTCGGAACTTGATTCGTCATCTTCTTCCTTTGTTGATTTGAATGCAATACCTGTAAGCTTAGAAGAAGACTTGGAAGAATTTTGATTAGTAGGAAAAGTCATCTCATAAGTTTGCAAAGCACCTACTAATTCCTCTACACTCATCTCATCCGGATGACTAACGGTTTCAATGGCGGTAACCTTTGCCCTAAACCGTTCCGGAAGAGTCCGAAGAATCTTTCTTACAATTTTCGACTCCGGGATCTTTTCTCCCAAATTAGCACATGTATTAATTACATCTTGAAGTCTAGTGTAATAATCTGTAAACAATTCATGCTCTTCCATATGAATAGAGTCAAATTGACTTGTAAGCATCTGGAGCTTTTGAATTTTTACAAGATTAGTACCCTCATGTGTAATTTTGAGAATATCCCAAATTTCCTTCGCGGTTTCACACGCGGAAATTCTCGAAACTCAGTCGAGGAAAGAGAATTAAATAAAGCGTTCATACCTTTCCCATTGTAAGAAGATCTTTCGATTTCCTCTTTGGACCATCTAGAGCGAGGTTTTGGGGTAGTAGAATTTCCTACTTCCTCAACCGGATGCACCCAACCGTATTCCACGGTTTGCCATACCCGCTCATCAATAGAGATGAGAAAAGCTCTCATCCGCATTTTCCAATATGCATAATTGGTCCCATCAAAAAGAGGAGGTCTAAAAATATTACCACTTTCACCCATTATGATAGATAAACCTAAAACCCGCTCTGATACCAATTGTAGAGTTATTTAGGATCCACAAGGATCTAAATAGGTACTATCAAACACCTAGAGGGGGGTGAATAGGTGTAATATTATAAAAACCAATCTCAGTGCAAAAATAAAAAATAATGCGGAAAATAAAAATCAACACACCGAGATTTACGTGGAAACTCCAATCCAGGAGAAAAACCACGGGACCAACACGCAATAACAATCCACTAAGAATTGAAGAATAACAAGGTGATTACCGACTCCACGGACTCGACCCCTCCTTCAACTTCTTCGGACCTTGCGCTGACCGGTTGGATGTCCACGCAATAACAATCCACTAAGAAACGAAGAATAACAAGGTGATTACCGTCTCCACGGATTCAACCCCTCCTTCAATTTCTTCGGACCTTGCGCTCCAACGTTTGCACGTCCACTGCACACGTTCGAATCCACGAACGCCACTCGAATCCACGAGCACACGTTTCGAATCCACGAAACGCCTTCAACACACCGAATCCACGGTGCCACGTCGAATCCACGACGCAAACTCAGCCGGTAAGAATATTGGCTTCGATGGTGATCCTTTGCTTAGATTGTCATTGAAGAACCGTAGAAAGAAATTCTAAGCAAAGATTAGATCAATTCGACAAAAGATAGATCTTGGAAGGACCGTCGAATTGACCTAAAAGAGGCTATAAAGAAGAACGATAAAAACCTAGCCTCTAGGGTTGCTCTCAAGTGTTTTATAAAAGATCGGTATTGAACCCCCGTTTTTGAGAAACCCTAAGTGTCTATTTATAGCCCTTGGAAACATATTAGAGTCGGTTTAGGAAACTTTTCCCGAGGCAACATTGTGTACCGGTACCACTTATCATGTTCCGGTACTCAATGGTGCAAAACACAGATTTTTCTATTGTGTTCCGGTACGCTAGTCCGTGTTCCGGTACGCAATGCAATTCACAGAAAATTCTGTGTCGGGTTAGAGGAACTTCAAGTGTGGTTCCGGTACGCAATGTAAAAACTGATTTTTCCAAGATAAACTTTATCCAAAACAAACCCAGTACCGGAGTCCAAACTTAAAACAAGTTGTAAGTTAAAACCAAGTTCCTAAAACCAAGTCTAAACCGGTTTTAATTAATTTCCTGTTTCCAATGATTATAAATGAACTTTAATCACCATGAGCTATATTTAATCATACCTGAGAGTTGACTTGGGCTCAAGTTGAATCTTCAATGAGTCTTCGAAGGCTGATTTGACAATTTGATCCCTTTAAGACTCCGACTCAACTTACTGACTTGACTCACGAAATATGCCAACACCAAAAAGCCGTAACAAAATTTAGCTCTATAATTTTTAAATTCCATCTTATACTGTAAATTGTACAGTTCGGTACGCTTTACGATACTTTAGGCTCGTCAAATGCAAATTTCGTCAGTGCCATTGCGTCCAGAACGACGAAACTGTTCAAAACGACTACCTGGATCACTAAGTTCAGAATCCGGACAGTGAATTGGTCAGCGTTGCATTCGTCGGAGTCCCGAAAATTGGGGTTACTATTCATCTACAGTAATCACTTAAGTGCACTGTGCAGCATGCCACAGTTACATTGGTGGCGGCAATTTGCCCGCTTCTTCATCGATTTCTGGAAGATCCGACCGTCAGATCGAAAAGTACTGAATATGAATCTCGTTCAGTTCGACGAGACGATCGCAACGGTCAATTCGGATTTCCAGGATCATGTCTGGATTGGAAAGTAGCCTTTTTTGCTTCGTAAATCGTGCAACTTGCACACTGGCGATTGACCAAATAGGTCAACACAGGTCTTTTAAATTCAAACCAGGTCAAAATTCACTTTTACTCTATTTATTAAAATAAAATATTTCGAGTTTCTACACTCCCCCTCTCACTCCCACTCTTTATCTCTCTTGCTCTCTCTCTCACACTCATTTTTTGTTTTTATCATCAAGTTATGTATTCGGATCTTTGTTTCCACTTGAGCTCTTCTT
Organism: Tillandsia fasciculata; assembly: GCA_029168755.2. Classification (NCBI taxonomy): domain Eukaryota; kingdom Viridiplantae; phylum Streptophyta; class Magnoliopsida; order Poales; family Bromeliaceae; genus Tillandsia; species Tillandsia fasciculata. The sequence continues at coordinate 344,889 of JAQOTM010000031.1, read as the reverse complement.
TCAAACAAAATTTTTTGTATTTTTCTTTGAGTTTCAGTCTTAACGTGCATTCTATGTCCAATAGCGTCGTGTACTCTTCTGCCTTGTCGAGCCGCTCAATCCATTGAAGGCACTTAGTGCAGTAATTAAGCAGGAAATTGATTAATATAAATGTAGATTAGACGAACATCTTGTGCACTACTAAGACTTGTGCGCGTTTATATTATAATATAATTATATAAATTTTATTTATATTTATATAAAAGAGATTTAAGTTTAATAGTAAAGAGACCGTTAATACATAGGTCAACTGGATTACGCCGTAAACATTAATTACTAGCAATATTATATTTGTTTAATTACTTAATCAACACGGATTTACTTAATTCAACTTTATTTACTAGGTTGCACCTAATGGAGAATTTACTCAATCTTTTCAAGCATAGTTTATTAATTTAATTGGTTCCCGCATACCCAATAACAATCTTGTTGTTTGAATATAAAAGGGAGGATAATCTCCTTATCCTCCTCCTTATATCAATATCTAAATACTGCCTAAGATCGAGCATGCAATATCGCTCAACTTTTTTAAGATAGAAGTATGTGTATCCTCTTATTTGTTTCTTCCAGTATTTCTCCATTCTCTCCTGTACTTAGTTATAGCCCTCGCAGCTAATCATGTCGAACACAGCTGGTAAGGAACTACCCATTTTTTTCTTTTTTTCTTTTTTACTCTTTTTTTTTTTTTTTTTTTTTTTTTTTTTTTTTTTTTCCTTTTCGCTTAATTAATCTTTGTGGTTTTATTGTCCATAAATTATTACCTAATTTTTAAATCTATCATCATCATCATCAAGTACCAACAGCCGTTGTTTACTATATTTGATGATTGCGCGAAAACCAATAATTAATAGAAGAAACAGTTGCTTAGTTGGATAAAACCATATAAGACATAGAGTATGTATTTGAAATTAATTTTTTTAGAAATTTTTAATATTTTAATAAGGATTTATTTATTTAAAATTATGGGAGAAAATTAATCCATGAAAGAAAAAGGGTTGAGTTTTCTGCAGGTTTTTAGTACTGCCTACTGAGAGATATTAAAATGCAAAACGTAATCGATACAAACGGTTTTTCTGCAATTTAGCTGAATTTTTTTTTTTTTTTTTTTTTTCTTTCATAGAAACTAATGAATTACATCCATGCATGGCTCTTTGTATTTGAATGTACACTAATATAATCTATCTATTATCTGCTTACATACTTTTAAAAATATAAGTCTAAATATATTTATAAATTTTTTATTATTAAATTTATATTGAGATTTATATTATTGTATTTTTATTTTTTATCTTTTTAATTGACTTTATAATAATATAAATCTTAATATAAATTTTATAATAAAAATTTATAAATATATTTGATCTGGTGCTTTTAAAAATATATAAGCTCTACTCCTATTATCTATTACATTACATTAAATTAAGCTCTACTCCTATTATCTATTACATTACATTAAATTAAAGAAGGATCCGAAAGATCTCAATGTGATACCTGTCCCCTAAGCCCCTCTTCACTTCTTTCACTTTCTCTATATAATAATTAATTAATTATATATATAATTAATCTATTTTATTAATAAATTACATGATAAAATTTAAATAATTAATTATATATATAATTAGTTTATTTTATTAATAAATTACATGATAAAATTTAATTCGATAAATACGATCTAATTAAATCACATAAAATATCTATATACGAAAAAAATAAAGAATTTAAATTTTTATAATAAAATTTTAAAAATATGGTGAATAATATTTTATATATTCAATGTACGGAAAAAGAAAATTAACTCTTCTACCATCTTATTATTATTATTATTATTTTTCAGCTATTGAAAAATTATTGTGCACCTGATAGTTTAATTTTTTATAATAAAATTTTAATAATTTTGTGTATAATATTTATTTATACACATCGTGTATGAAATAATTTCGTCCTACTATTTTTATTTTAATTGATTTCTTTCAAAAATTTTTATATAAGTCTTTATAAAATAATTTAATTACTAAATAATTTAATTACTAATAATCTACTATATAAATTTACGTTGCACAAATATCAATTTTAATATTTTTATTTAAATAGATTTAATTATTAAATTATTTTTATATAATTTTATTTAATTAATAATTAGACTAATAATATTATATAAAAAAAATAAAAATAAAAAATAAAAATTATTCTTAAAATATTTTTATATTCGCGGCAGCAAGATAGTCTTCTCGTAGTATATATTAATTCTTCTCTCTTATTCATAATTCTCATATCTTACCTACTATTGCTATATATAAACTCTGCAGTGTCCTTCATAATTATCGGAAGTGCACTTTCAGTAGTTATTCCCTTATTAATTTGTGCCAGAAAAGTTTACTTGAGAAAAAAAGAGCGCACCGCAATCACCACAAATCCATCAACACTAGCTTACGGAGCAGTTGCAAACGTACCACAGGAATCAAGCTCTGCAGAGAAACTCCTCAAAGAGGTCTCTCTACTTCAGTTCTCGCGAGAGCAACTCGTAGGATTCACCGCCAACTACGCGACCAAGCTGGGGTCCGGAGGGTTCGGAGTAGTTTATGAGGGTTGGCTCCCAAACAAAGTAAAGATTGCGGTAAAGGTTCTAAGGGGAGATAATTTGGATGAGAGAATCAGGGAGCAGTTCATGGCGGAGGTGGGGACGATCGGGAGAACGTACCACATCAATCTTGTCAGGCTTTACGGGTTCTGCTTCGTGCCGGAATTTAAGGCACTGGTGTACGAATATATGACGAATGGCTCACTCGACCGTTATTTGTTTGATCACGAAAAACACCGCACGAGCGTCGCAACATTGCATGAGATTGCAGTCGGTACGGCGAAAGGCATCAAATATTTACACGAGGAGTGCGAAAAAAGGATAATCCACTATGATATAAAGCCTGAAAATATTCTTCTTGATGCGAATTTTACTCCTAAGGTGGCCGACTTCGGCCTAGCGAAGCTTCTAAGTAGGGAGAACACTCATATCACCATGACAGGGATGAGAGGGACGCCTGGGTATGCAGCGCCAGAGATGTGGGTGCCGGGCGCACCTATCACAAACAAGTGCGACGTCTATAGTTTTGGCATCATGCTATTCGAGATAGTCAGAGGGCAGAGGAATTTGGACGAGCAGTACGCTACTGGGAGCCAACGGTGGTTTCCAAAAGAGGTGCTCGAGAGATTCGTGGAGGGTCAGTTGGGGGAGGTGATATCGTCGCTGCATCGGGCCGAAGAAGGGGAGAATTTGGAGAAGGCGGAGAGGATGTGTAAGGTGGGGCTCTGGTGTGTGCAGTACCGCCCACAGGCGAGGCCAGAGATGAGTACGGTGGTGAAGATGTTGGAAGGGGAGATGGAAGTAACAGCCCCCCCGACAGACTCATTTCAGCACTTCATGATGTCTGATGTAGAAAAATAAGGAAGTAGTAGTAGCACAAATCTAGTGACTAGGAGAGGAACTAGTGAAATTCAACTCATCTCGGGAAATAAAATAGTATAGCCTTGAAATCTATTATAAAGCTTTGTTTCCTAAAGATTTTTATTTATATTTTTATGCTTTTGAAAAGTTGGCCTAGCGTGATTTTCTATGCTTGTATTAATAAGTGTACATTTGGTTGCTTGACAGTGGTTAAAGTAAAAAAAAAAAAAAAAAGTCACTTTATAAATGTGACTTTTGAATTTGATTATTTAGTTGGCTATAAAGTGAATAATAGAAAATTATAGTGTTGTAATTTGGATTGTGTTGGGCCGAAATGCGTCGCTGATCGTTGACTAGGTATGGTCCGCAATCGGCTTCCGAGTTGATTTTCTGTGTGTGATGCGCCGTGTGCCAAATGATTAGGCCGAGGAGGAATCTGCTCGGCCGGGTTCTTCTTAATCAAACTCTCAATAGAGTTCAGCCTAGAGAAACCGAACCGGGATATAGAGACAGGGATTAACACGGCCGGAAGCCGATTGAAAATTGTATTGCTCAAAGATTGGTTACAGGGAGTGATTATAATTAGGACTACTCATAAAAAAAGTTATTGGTGCGGGTATGAAAAGTTAGCTAGAAAAACTGTAAAGGAAAGCTGTAAATTTATCCCAGAAAAACTGTAAATCAATCTAGAAAAGCAGTAGATGCAGGAATTAAAGGTATTGAAAAGTTTGGGTGGTCACTGGCTTACGAGATTGTAGAACCTCTTTTCTACGATGGTTCGATTATTTATACTAGCTTGAACTAGGTGTATTATTGCCATTTTGGATAATCGGCATAACTTAAAGGGAATCATTGCATATTTCTCAACTACTTCCTTTTGAGTTGATTTTTCCTGGTTGGATAGTAGCTCTTTCCCGTCTACGTGCATCCCCAAGATTGACGCACCGAGGAATGATCCTCGACACTTTTTGATGCTGGGCGCTGCTTGCTATTCCGGAATCAGTTACGCAATTCGCGCCACAGATCTCGTGCATTCTCCTTCTAGGATTTTTCCTTTTGCGGCTCGAGCAGCTGATAGCTGATCTTGGCCTCACCTCCTCTTACCATTCGGCTGAGGCGGTCCGATGGCCTGCCTTGAGCCGAGGTTGGTCGTGGTTAAGACGCGAATACCTTTTTGGTCGGCCATTTTTTCTATCGGCTGATGTTCTTCGGCCGATGGTGGATGCCACGTGTCGCTCCCTATCGTGGCGATATTTTTGACCTTAATAGATTGTTTGATTATTAGATTATAAATATACAAATAAAAATATAAACGGCTATTAATGCTCGTAATTTAAATTTAAATTTGAACTCATATTTGGAATTCAAAATTAAATGTTAAAAATTAAATTTGAACTTAAATCTAAGTTAAATGTATAATTAAAATTTGAGACATACGATTAATTAAATTTGTCATTTGAATCTAAAGTTTAAGTTATAGCTCATAACTGAAATTAAATTTTAAATCCAAATTTCAACACAAAAATTAAACCTTAATTTAAATTTGAATTCATGAATTAATTAATCAAATTTTGATTTACTATTTGATCTTAAATTTTGAATTCCAATGTCAATTCACAATTTGAATTAAAATTAAAATTGGAGTTTAAATCACAATTCAAATTGAACATTTGAATTTATAATTCAAATTCAAAGTTCAAACTAAAACTCGTTATTGATATTAAATTCAAAATGCGAACATAAATTCAAATTCAAATTTCAATTTAAAATTTTAATTTTTGACTTCAAATTTCAGTATATAACTTGAATTTATAGTTTGGAACAATTTGATTCTAAAGTTCAAATTGAAGTTCCAAGCTAAATATAATTTGATTAAAATTTAAATTTAAATATTTTAATTTAATTTAAAACTAGAATTCAAATTTAAATAAAAATAGAACTTTAAGTTTTAAATTCAAATATAAATTTACAATTTTAAATTTAAAAATTTTGTGTTTAATTTAAATTACAAATAAAATTTAAAATGTGAAATTAAATTCAAGGTTTGAAATCAAATTTAAGTTGAAATTCAACTCTAAAAATAAATTCATAGATTAACGATAATAACAAGTATAACCTTTTAAATAAACTCTCCACTTTCGGCGATTTAGGAATTTTTTGGGTCGTCAAAAAAAGAGTGAATTTAGCGAAGTCACTTTCTTAACCCACTTTGACCCGAACTCACTTTCATAACCCACTTTTGTAAAGTAAATTTTATATCCATTTTGGCAAACTAATACAATTAATAAAATGTCACTTTCTAAAAGTTTTACTTTTGATGTTTCAACGAAACATGTCCTTAATATTGCATGTCATTGTCGGTTTGATATGGGAGCCGTTTGGACTCTTGTATAGTCGGCTCAGAAGTTGGTGTACTCCTGGAAGTCGGATTATGAAGTTGATGTTTCGAATATATTGTGGTGCACTTCGGTACGGTATAAGTATGTTGATTGGTATAGTGGACACGTAGCGATTTATGTTAACATTTGATGTTTATATCTAGGTTCACATGATGCCTAGAGACATTAGAGGAGTCACATATTTCGGTATTCGGTTTATAAGTGGGTAATTCTATCCGACGTTGGTAAAGTGGTGACTACTCAATTATCATTTCTTATCGTTCTATTTTCTTCATGATTGATTATACTTCTTACAGCACTTTGGCTTATCATCGTTACATGTTCTACTATAGTTGTTGCATTTTTAGTTTATTTTTGAGTTGTAGAGCGATTATTGTTTGGCCTAGTCAATCGGTATCACATATTTATCCTTGTGATATCGTTTTGACCAAGGTTGGTTGGTGGATTACTTAAGTTTCTATTTCATTGCACTATTATATGACTATTATTTGATCTAGTCGATCGGTTTTACACATAGTATCCTTGCGATATTGTTTTAATATTATCAATCAGTGATTTACCCATTATCTATCGCGGCTATTTGCCACATATTTGGCTATTGAGCATACAGCATTGATCGCTATCGCTGATGGAGTATTTCACGTACACCAGCGGTTTGGCCACTACAACTGTGTTCTTTTTAAAAATGTGGTCATGATCCGACATGTGAGCAATATGTGATATCTATTGCAGTAAGGTTATATGCCCAGTGACTGAGCATGGGTGTGGTATTGTCTAAGATCTTTAGACCAACATGGTGGTATTAGGATTCCATTTGAAGATTAGACTATTCGTGTAGTATACTGAATCCCAGTGTACCGTGTTGGACTTTAACCAAATTGGGCAAAATATAGTCAAGAGGCGATTGGACTTTGACCAAATTGGGCAAAATATAGTCAAGAGGCGACTATGGATGTGTCTAAAAGGAGTTCCAAGGGTTTTGAAACGATTAGAAGAGAATTGGAGATTCGTGGAGTGAAAATCGAATTTTCGAGATTATGGGATTCTGAGCCATTTTGCTCTAAAGGTTCGGATCCTAACTTAAGGGTCCGAAACTTGATATTACTGTTGAGGGACCCAAACATCAAAGTCCAAAACCCTAGAGGAAAGGTCCGGACCTTTGTCGCGAAATTGTTGGAGTGAGATACGAGGTCTAGACCCTATGGGAAAGTTTCCCTCCGAGGTCTGGGAGCCTAGTGAGAAGGGTATTTTGGTAAGTTGGCTGAGGGATTTTAAAGGGGACTCGGTCTCTTTCTCTCCCGCACTCTCTCCTCTCCCTCTTTCTTTAGAAACTCTTCCGAGGGTGGAGATTTGGTAGAGATCAAGCTCGGAAAGCTTAGAAGATTGGTAGGGCAAGATCTAGGGCAAAGGAAGCTTGGAGAACTTTGGTAGTTGAGGTTAGTTGTTGAGATTTAAAGTTAGAGATTTTATTAAATCCTTTAAAATTGATATTCTTGAGTTCCCTAGACGATTCCATGTTAGAATAATCAAAAGAACACTAAGTATTTTGAGGTGTTCTTAAAAAAATTGGAATCTAGGGTTAGGTTTGAGGTTTTTAGATTTTTAGGGTTTTAAACAAAATTGATCCTTGAATTCTATAATTGAAGGTTTGAGAAAAGCCATGGAGAACTTTAATTTGGAAATCGAGGCGTGTTCGATGGTCAATTTGAAACAACGAACCGAACTGGGGCGACGTTGGCCGTACGGGCTCAAAACGAACCGAACTGGGGCGCGGAAGCTTGATTGCAAGTGTCTACAAACAATTTAGAGTGTTTCAAGATGGTTTGTGCTTCACCGATGTGATTAGGTCACTTCCACGTTGAAAGAGTAAAATTTAATATTTTTTTATTGCTGCATGTAATGATAAGTTAATTGGTAAATATGAATGTAGGAATTATATGTTACTAGAATAAATTAACTATCATTGGATAAGAAACAATAGGCATGTGAAGATATATAGGGATGTGTATATGTATGCCTAGATATGGTCAGATGAGATAGGTTGGCATTCTCTAGAGGCATTAGAGAACTCAACAATGAATTATAGTGAATCTAGTGCCATGAGACATAGGCTGGATAATATAGTAGTAGGATTACTACAAGAACACAAAAAATATTAAAACCTAGAAAGATTGAGAATGTAGTGGTTAGTGCACCACTAGGACATGAACCTAGAAAGGCTAACAATATAGGGTAAACAGTGGACCGGCGAGACCGTGAGTGAGGCGATTCCGGAATCCCAAGTCTGTGGCCGTGGGTGCGTGTGGAGGCTTCCCCACCTATTAGATAATCCATGACCAAGGGGTGCGTGTGGTGTATACTCTTTCCATTAGTTAACCTGTGGGTAAGACCCGTGTGGTGAGTTCTCCGCCAAGAGGCAAGGTGAATATACATAAATTGTGCCGAGGGTGCGTGTGGTGAAATCTCCACCTGTCGAAAGGATTGCGGCTAGTGTGTGTGTGTAGGCGAATTCTCCACCCGATGCCGAGGTAAAAGCGGTAAACTGCTAACGATTGACTTAAAATTGAGTCGATACTATAATTAAGGTGAAATGAAACCTTAAGTTTAGATTAGAAATAGATAGTGAAATAGTAAGTAGAAAATGGTATACTTACGTAAGTAGATTTCATTATCACATTATTGAGGCATAAGCGTAGCATGATTTTGTATATAGTATAGATTTATGTTTAGCTGATCATTATTTATTATATGCTTTTGATGCCTCCTTTGAACCTGATTGGTCGAGCTTCTCTCTTGGGTGGTCGTGCCCACTAGAAACAATTTTTATAGTTCTTACTTAGATCCATCCGTGAGTAGCGCGGTGACGAGAGGAAAGGCGTAGCTCTATAGTTAGAGGCCCTTCTATTTTGATGATCGAGCTAGAAGTATCCTTCAACAGTGTGTAACTTAAAAGGGTATAGAAAAGAAAATGTAATAACATGTTGGATTGTATTTTAAAAGAAAAGAAAATTGTAGATGTAGAAATGTGAATGCATGTAATAGCATAGTTATTTTATATTTATGATGCTTTAATTCCTTATGTATGCTTTGTATGAATTCAATTCACATTTGGAATGTGTTGAATTGTACAGGTTTGTGACGCCTTGGGCGGACAGAAAAAACTTTGTCCGTTCGGCGGATCTGGTGCACGCATCCATATGACTTTCTTTGTGGAACAAGGCAGGGCGAGACAATTCGTCCTGTTGATGCATATAAATTTTTGTTTCTCCTTGTTACAGTAGTGGTATTATTTCAGTTGTTTAGTTGTAGACTTCATTTACTTCTTACTTTTTCTACTGTACCAATTATATTAGTTCATACATATTGTATTTGTATTATCTCTCACTCCTGTTTACCCATGAGTGTAGCTTGCCTTCGATGACTTGCAGTACCCACTGAAAAACATATAAACATGTTTCTCAACCACTGTTTTCCACAGGTGACACTGGAGGTGAGGTTCGGGGTGGTTTGTGAGGTCGCAGTTAGATAGACTTATCCCTATGGTAGGAGCTTTGAGTTTTAGTTTTATCCTTTTGTTTTACTCTTGTTATTTAGTATCAGTCATGTTAGTAGTTGTGGATAAGTGTATTCAGCATTCTCATGTAGCCTTTTTAGTTTCGATTTTCAGTATTAGTATCACTTTATTGTGGTGTTTGTTTTTTATTCACTTATTTGTTGATCATCCCTTGGTCATTATTGTTGTTGCTGTTGTGGTTGATGTGATGGTTGGATATTGTACTCTATGCTCCTACGCCATGTATGTACAAGAAAGACTCTATTCGTTTGGATAAAGGAGACTCAATCTATATAGTGGTCTGTGCATGTTTGGGTTAGGCTTTTGGTTTAACAAAAAAATTACTTTTTGTTGTTTTACCAACAAAAGGTTTTATAAAAGAGCTCCTGTAGTACACCAGCTTTCGCTAAATAGTAAAGTGCGGTTAAGTTGCTTCGAACAAGTTCAAATACGAATAAGAATGAGTTTAAGCAAGTTTGGTTCGAAGCAAAGGACATTCAGATCAGAGTTGAGTTGGAAAGCAAGCTTGGGAAGATCAAAATCTGCAAGTTTCAAATTTTTGAATGGAGTACCGGAACCCCAAGATGGTACCGAAACTCTATGAAATGCTGAGAAATCCAACTCTCGGGTTGGAAGAATTATGAAAATTATCTAAGTGTTGGAGTACCGGAACTAGCCCTCGCATAGCGGTACCCTAGGTAAAACAGAAAAGTTGAGCTCTCGGGTTGCTGACTCCAAGCGTTGGAGTATAGGAACCTGAACCCGGGTACCGATAGCCCAACCAGCGTATCGATACTCCAGCCCATGTACTAGTACTGCAAGTTCCTGACATTAAGTGCAGAGTTGGTGGAACTATGGTTAGTTGGGGGGTTTACCTTTGGTTAAGGTGGACTTAAACCCTCTCTCCTTCACAGAGAACACACCCACACCCCCCTCTTTCTCATTCTCTTCTATTTCTCTTCTCTTTCTCTCTCTAGAAGGTGGGAAAAGAGAAACCCTAGCTTTGGGTTTTGGAGAGATTGATCTCTTGGAGGTCTAAGGGCTTGAAGGAAGCTTCCAAGGGAGGCTTGGGAAGGAAGAAGGGCCCTCTTCTCCACGTTTTGGAGCAAGAACATGAGATAAGTCTCTTAGGGTTTAATGAATTTTAAGTTTTTATGGGTTTAAATGAGATAGAATGATCTTTTATGCATTCTAATCCCATTTTTAGGAGTTTACGTGGTGGTTCAAGAGATCAACTACTTTCCTTTACAAGAATACACTTGAGGTGGGGGATTCTTTCAAAAATGGGTGATCTCTGTCCTTTTCCTTTGATTTTGAACCTAGATGCACGTAGTAAGAGTAATGTGTAAAGATCATGCATGATTATAAACATGTTAGGGTTGAACCCTAGAGATTAAAGCATATAAAACCTGGAGGAAGGTTAATCTTGCATGTGCATAAATGATATTTGACTTAGGAGAAAATCTAGGTTAAGAGGTCATGATGTGTGGCATAAAATCTAGGAGATAACTCTAAGTAAAATGAATGGCATTGTCTAGGAAAAAATCTAAGGTTGAATGATAGAGTTATCAACATAGAGTTCGCAAACTCTAAGGTTAAGTTGTTCGATTGAGGTTGGTGTATATGAACCCTAGAGCTGTAGCCTTAGGGTGAATGTGCAAACTTGAGCCAACAAAGTAACTCCAACCAAATTGATGGTCCAAGAGACATCATGGTTATCCTAGAGTTAATAACCTAGGGTAAAAAGTGAAAGAAAGAGGCAAATGCTACAAGCAAAAAGAAAATGATTATAGCACCTCCGGATGTTGAAACTTGTATTTGGGAGTGTGAGAGCGGTATGCCTTCTCCCTGGGCAAGTGCTTGTTGTCGCACGAGGTACTTCCGAATGGTATGACAATAAGTTCCTTGGGTCAAAGACTCGTCCATTGTAGCATGACTACGATGGATAGTTTCCATATGGCGAGATACTCCCAAGGGTTGAGCAACTAAATGAGAGTACAAAATGGCCAAAGAGCTAAATGAAAGTGAAATTAGCTAAAGAGCTAAAAGAAAGTGTAAAGTGGCCAAAGTGGTCGGGTTAGTTGTGAGCTCTCTTATCGCGACATAGTGGCCGAGTTATGGCATAGTAGTAGTATACTATATGAGCATGATAGTAATGTAGCGATCTTATATCAGCATGCTAGTTAGCATTTACCGCTTTTCGTATTATATATCATCTTGCTATTATTGCTTCCATTGCACCAAGCGGTGTAGAATATGTTTTCTCGGTGGTTGAACCTACTGAAAATTATTCGTAATTCTCACACCCTTCGGTGACCATTTTTATAAATCCAGGTGCCTCCGACGAGACACGCAGCAGGGGCAAGAGCCCAACAGTTTAGAGACCTAAAAGGCCTAACAGTTTTATACCTTTTGGACATTTTGAGTGAACTCTGTATTGTGAGGAAAAAGATGAAAATTTTAATATTTGTTTAAATACTTGTTGAGAGAAAGATGTAAAGAAATACTTTATCATGTGGTTCACTCATAAACAGTACTTTTCGCTTTTCATACTAAACTTGTCGTTTATATGAATGAAAGTTTTTACTTAGTAATTTTATAATCTAATATTATATCTCATTGATCACTTGAATTATATTGAGATGGATATTTTTGTTCCTTTCAGGTATAAAGAGGTCATGCCCGTTTGGCGGGACTGTTGGCATGCCCGAACTGTCTAAATTAGTGGTCTCGGGGCGTGACAGCATCGAAGTGTGATAGACTAAGAGCGGTTTTTAACCACAAATCAACCGTGGTTTAGATCGACCCATAGGATGACCAAGGCCTCTATGCATGTTAGAACGTAGGGTTGGTTTGGGATTGAGTCCCGGTGTGTTGAGTCGGGTCGGTTGTTGCCTCACTCAAGGGTAACCCCATTATGTACCTTGAGTCATGAAGTGTACGAGGTCTACTACTAGGAGCAGTAGTGGATAGCGCATTGGTGCCGAGAAGCCAAAGGTTGTTGATTGCTTTCGGTAGCTCAATGACCAAGTGGCTGCGTTATTAACTCTTGTTTAGCAAGTCATACAATAGTAGGATGTAGCTGGTGCTAGTCAGACTGCATCACATAGGTAGAGTGTGATAATGGATGAGATACTCATGCGATTGGTGCTTGTGATACGGTTGTTGCCATAATTGCTACAATTACGATGATAGGCTTTGAGGAATAAAATGCTAATAGGCATTGGAGCATCACACTCCTACTGTGATGACCCAGATCTCCACAGAGCACTTGCCATGTGATCAGCAACTTCTAGAGGCTCTTTACATGTGTTGGAGGTGTTTATGTGCGTATCGGACTCAAGAAATGAACTCGGCACGAAATTTAGGTTATGAACACTTATTTGGAGGCCTTCGACAAATTTTAGAAGTGGAATTGGGTAAAACGGATATCGTATTTGGATTCAGCACGAGAAAACGATGAAAATGGACTATTTACTTGCATTTTTTGGAGCCCGGATGCCCCAGCACGGATTTCGAGGCATCAGAGTACTGTTTCGACGGCCGGGGCAGCGCCGGCAGCAGCGGGCAGCGGCGGAGCACGGCGGCGGGCAGAGGCGCAGGCCGCTCGATCCACGGGCTTGGCGTGCACCGGAGGGAGGATACGTTCCGACTCCCGGTTGGCCGGCTCTCGAGACGTGGTCTACGGAAGAGCGCGGGGAGTCGTGGACCAGGGCGGGGCCACGTGGTGGCCGCTGGTTGGCCGGTTCACGTGCGCTCGGTCCACGCTAGGAGCGGAGCAAGCGCAGTGCGCGGTGCAGCAAGGGTGGTGTGCCACGTGGCGTCTTCCTATTGGCGCGTTTGGACACGTGGCAGCTTTGGATTGGTTTGTGCACTAGGCGCGGTCCACGGAGCGGGCTGTAGGTGCCTTGGGACGCGTGCGCGGCGTGGGCGCCGACAACGCGACGTGCACGCACGTGGGCGTGCCGACCGAGGCGTTGACGCGGGAAGGCGGGCGCCTGGGTGCGGCCACGTGTCGCGAGCGGAGTGGCCGTGTTCGCTATTTGCTGTGCGGGGACACATGGCGCAACAAGGTGGATTCGGGCGCTGATGGTTCGGGATATATTTTGGAGGTACTGTAGCAGCCCGAAACCTTCCGGGCGCCCGAAAGTTGGGACACAGAGGGAATTATGGGAATTGTTCAGTTGAGGCTATAAAAACATCCCTTTGGCTACATTTTCGGACCCTTTCCCGAGCTCCCCTGTGACAGAGCCATTAAGCATTATTGTTCCTCTTCTTGTGCTTCATCTTGTGAGGGATTTACAGATTTTTTGGAGGCTGCGACATCAGCATTTTCTGCGACGCGGCACACTTCGACGCTTCTTGGATTTTGGCTTCTACCGTCGCATTTCAGTGCGAGAGACCCCCTGGATCCCCCCAATAAAATTTCTAGCCGATTTTTGCGGCAACGCATCCATGAGAGGTATGCCTTCGATTTCTGTGTTGATTACTTCATCTCATTTTGAGTTTTTGGCACGGTTTCCGAGGCAAACTTTGACCTCTTGTACTGCTATGAGTTTTTGGACAGCGGTGGAGTATTATTGGATTTTCTCGGTCTATGAGATTGGAATGAGGTGTTTAAGGACTCGATTGATATCTATGCTTCGAGAGGAACGCACCCGTATTTTTGTCGGATTTTTTGGAGTATTCTTCGAAGGTTATATTTAAGCTTCTTTCGGACTGATTTCTTGCAGAATTTTGATAGTGGATAGTTTGACTTGCCGCAGTGTTTTATTTATATCTTGGCCTACAGGTGTCGGAACGAGGAGTGTAAATACTCGATATGTATCTACACATCACGAGGATCGCTGTCGTAATTTTTTCGAATTTTTCTGTGGATAGAAGGCAGGTGAAAAAGGCCTTTCTTTGTGCTGTTTTGGAAAAATAGCAAGAGTGTGTTGTGGTGTTATCTAATTGTGGGTTGTGTTGTTGGTTTGAGCAGAGGCTTGTGCGACCGATTACCGAGGGTGCAGTTTCGACAGATTTTGGATTGTGAATGACTGCGTACTTCTCCGACTTCAGCTTCGCCTGCGGAAAGCGATTCAGGTGGGTTGCTTCGTCTCCAGAACCGGTGGACGGTTCTCTAATTTTTAAAAGTTAAATTTGAAATTTTAAATAAATTTTTGGATTAATGCTTAGCAAAAATAAATAAATTATAGTGTAATTAAACCTCAAAAATATCGACTTTTGATCGGGGTTTGATCTCGAAAATTCGAGATCACCATTGCGACGTCTCGTCAAAACAAGAAAAATTCATATTCATATATTTTCGATCCGACGGTCGGATCTTCTGCAAATCAGCAAAAAAGCTGCGGGGCCTACGACTTAAGTGAATAGTAAAATGAATAGTAATCTTGATTTTCGGCCCCCTCTCGATCGGTCGACGGCCGATTCCCTATCTGCAACCCGAACCTAGCAGTATGAGTAGTCGATTCTAGCTAATTTCAACATTCTGAGCGCAATGGCGCTGACGAAATTGATGTTTGACAACCCTAGTGCATCGAGATGCGTGACGAATAGTATAGAACACTGAAAGAGATGGACAGAGAAATTCCTGAGGCACCAATTCGACAAACCAAATACGCTACTTGAAGAGTCTCGACGAACCGGACGTCGTGGTAAAGTCCGTTTTCCGTTTCGGCGAGCTGGTTTTCTCGAAATGCATGAAAAGTGCCAAAAAATGGGGTATTTTTGTAAAAACACTAACATTTTATGTACCGTTTTGCATGAGACTTTCTGGGCAGGGTCCTAGGTGCATTTGTCACCTACAGCAGGGACTTGAGAGTTAGTGGTTAGCTATGCAAGGGCTAAACTGCAAAAATGTACAAAATCATGCATTGAATGCATGTGGCCTTTGGGCTTCATGTGGGGGAGTACGAGGGGCCAACCTGGTTTCCAGTGCTCTCCTTACTTCTCTGCACGCTCCAGTTCCAGCCTGGAGTACAAGGGTTGCCGAGGAGTTGGAGTCCATCAAGGGTGGCCGAGCTTGAGAGAGGAAGAGAATGAGTGCTTCAAAAATTTCAAAGATTGGTCCCTGGACTTGCTAGAGGGTTCCTCTACTTCCTGGGAGTGTGCTTGTGGAAGCCTGGGCACGCGTGACGCGGGAGGAGCACCGGCTTCTTCCCTCTTCTTCTCCAACTCCGGCGAGGTGAGTTCTTCATTCCCTTCAGTTTCTTTGGCCCAAGACCTTTGGAAGTGACTTCTTCTTGGCCCAAGGAGTTTTTCCAGCCCACCCAAGAAATTGGAAATGCTCTGGTTGGCCGGCGACCAAGTTGCACCGCCGGAAAACCATAGGAGCTCCGACTCGAGCTTGCTTCGCTTCCGGCGACTTTTAGCGAGAACTAAAATGATGGTGTTCTTCCTCTTGTCCTTCTCTTACTCTCCTCCAAATTTGTAGTGATTTGGTGCACTGTGGACATCACACCATGGTGCCCTAGTTTGGATAAGATGAAGGTGCGGCCGAGCTTGTTGCTCCGGCGCCGGCAACGCCCCCGACCGCAGGCCAAGTGTCCAGCAATCTCTATGTGGCCGAGAAGAACCCACCCATGCACTTGCATGTGGTCCATGTTGTCCGGATCGAGTTCCACCATTAATGGCCCGAGCTTGAGCTCGTTAATGGCGGCCGGCCATCCGCTGCTTGCCGCCGAGAACGGGTAGTCCAGAACATTCCAAAGCTTCAATAGGAAGCTGGTGGTGCTGTTGGTTGCACCTAAAAGCCCGTGCCTTAGTGTTGCCCGAAACCGAAGCTTCAAGCATGGCCGTGCCGCCTAGCTCCGGCCACCGCGCGCCTTGTTCTTGACCTAACTGCGAGCATGATGATGCCTTGTGATCCCTGAGGATGGTGCTTGCCTCAGTTGGCCTCCTGAGCAGAGAGCTTTTAGGGTGGCCATTGTGGGTGCTCGAGCCTTGGCCGAGCCTTGCTTCCCGTACTGTTCCGGCCGCCGTGCACCACCTAGAGAGTGAGCCTCTGACTCCACAGGTTCCCCTGAGCTTGATGCTCACTTCAGTTGCAAGAATGACTGAGTGGTTTGCTGTGGAAGCCATGTGAGGCCATTCGGGACTTGGGCTCTTGTGTGGGCAATCCGGCAAGGTTAGGGCTGCGCTAGGGCAAGCCCTTGGTCCTCTGTGACATTAAGGTGATGCTCCACTTAGTTTACAGAATGTACAGGTGGAATAAAAAGATTAGTGACCATGGACTCAAAGTGAGTTGTGGTTCACTTAGGCTGTTCCAACGGCTTCGCGACTTCGCGACAGTGAGCCCTTGGCTAATTTGGGACCCCTGAGTAGGATGCTCACATCAGAAATGGGTTTGAACTATTGGATTTGTGAAAATGCCTAAGTTGTAGCCTTAGGACAACTTTGGATGCGACCAACTTGTGTTGGGTGTGCCAACCTGCACCTAAACTGTGAGCACGGGGTCCAGCACATCGAATTTTAGTTGCTGTTAAAATATGGTGGTAATTGGAAACCTGGTTTGAAAGTTATAAGTAAATAAGTGTTTAAAACCATGTATTTTACACAAAGTTGGAAGTTCTGGGGGGCTTGCTGCAATTATAACATGAGGAATAAATAAAATAAATGTGTAAGAGCTTTATTGACCTTTCGGTAGGGTTCCCGGGGTCTTCGTTGAGCAAGATTCGCTTAACGGGCCGTTAATCAACGAAATGGTCGATTTAACGGTGTTTCCGCACTAAACGCTCATTTCGTGGATTTTCAGGGATCCTGTGTTGACTTGTGGTATTATTGTAGGCCCCAGTCGTCAGGAGCCAGCCCGTGATCCGTCCAGCGGATATCGCGACCGACTACCTTGAGGTGGGTTTATCTTTGGTCTGCGCTTTATCATTTCGGCCCTACGGGTACCGTAATAGGACGGACCCCCTTCCTTTGATTCTTGGCAGCTTTGATTCCAGAGATGAGCTTTTATTATGCCTTTATTTCCAGCAGTAGTTATACATATCTGGACATATGCCATGCTTGTATGGTCACTAGCTCAGTTCTATATCTTTTTCTATTCTTCACTGCATGTTTAGAATAGGAGTTATTGTTTCAGTATTGGCATGATATACTTTAGTATTTGTATCCCGGTGGGGATTTTCCTCGGCTTTTCGTCGATTGTCTGGTCATTGGACCGTGATTTGAGCATCAGCATTATGATCGCCGTTGAGCCAGCTTTCAGTCGCGCACACCAGTGGATTAGCTACCCGCAGTGGTGTTCTTTACCGGTAGAGAGGTCACATTGATTCGTGAGCCCGTTGGGGTTATGATAGCATGCTGGGTGTCCAAAAGTGGTATTAGCCTGAGGCCCCAATGACCAACAGTGGCAATTGCCTGAGGTCCTAGTGTTCCATGGCAGCTTAGCCTGAGGCCCTTGTGGCCAACAGTGGCATTAGATTGGGTATATTTGTGGTGATGCATTATCCTTGTTTATTTCCTGCTTGTCAGATTATTAGTTATAGCATGATCATTTTCTGCTTGCCAAATTATCAGTGATAGTATGACTATTTCCTGCTTGTCAGTTATAGCATATTCATTCCTGCTTGTGGATTTATCAGTTATAGCATGATCAGCTTTATATGTGATTACTCTGCTATGTTGATTAATCCATGATTGATGGCACTCTGCTTAGATTATATATTTGCATTTTACCTTTCAATTTCAGTATATCCTACTTTTGCTATCCGCTTATTATGGTATCCAGTAGGTACGGCTTGCTATTTCCCGGCCCGTCGTGCCCACTGGGATACACTTATGTGTGTCTCACACCCTCGGGTGACCATTTTTCACGTCTGTTGGGTGCGGGGACATTGGGACGTCCTGTGTGAGGATTCGAGATAGAGTTGTCCCTGGTTGGACTTTACTTTTGGATTTAGTGGACATCACAACTGTTATTTATATTTTGGAACTGGATTGTATAAACATATGGAACCTTGTGGATGTAATAGAGTAGAACTTATTTAGTTATAGTTAATTCTGTATCTACTCTGATTTGATGTATCTGTTAGCCGAGCATATATAGGGGGACTCTATCTGTTGTATAGAGGCTTTCCTATATGTGTGGCGGTCTGTTCACGCCTTGGAGTATTCAAGTTTTTAACTCTGATTTAAAGAAAAAAAAAATTGACCCTTTTTGAATTTCGGGGCGTGACATTCTATTTGTTAGAATGCATGCATGTTTAGTGTACCCATATGTTGTTGAGAGGTGAGCTTGGTAAATGGTATTTGTTTGAGGAATTGCAAGATATGATATTCATGTTATGCCTGATGAAACTTGCAAGATTTAAATATCCATGTTTATGATCAATGAAAGCTCACCTAAGGGAAGCATTACACTATGTGATGGATAGCATACACAATTTAATGTACAACCTATAAGATTGAAATGTAAGCATATGAATGATATAGTTCATGTGGATTGAGGCTTACACCATTTATTATATATCTTGGGTACCTTCGAGATGTTATATATATTTAATGGTTTATTCACCTATGCCAGTTGAGAGCATGTTTAGGGAGATGAGGCTTATTTGATTTGATTTTTGGTGATCATATCTGTTAGTGTTCCCTATTTATGTTCAATTTATCTAAATGCTATTATTGGAACTTGATCTAGCACCCCGTCATATGTTGCATGTTTAACCAGACTAGTAGATAACCTTCACTTGGGCTAGGTTCTTTTAATGAAAACCGGTTTAGACTTGGTTTTAGGAACTTGGTTCTAACTTACAACTTGTTTTAAGTTTGGATTCCGGTACTGGGTTTGTTTTGGATAAAGTTTATCTTGGAAAAATCAGTTTTTACATTGCGTACCGGAACCACACTTGAAGTTCCTCTAACCCGACACAGAATTTTCTGTAAATTGTATTGCGTACCGGAACACGGACTCGCGTACCGGAACACAATAGAAAAATCTGTGTTTTGCACCATTGCGTACCGGAACACAATATTTGGTACCGGTACACAATGCCCTCTCGGGAAAAGTTTCCTAAACCGACTCTAATATGTTTCCAAGGGTTATAAATAGACACTTAGGGTTTCTCGACGTGGGTACCAATACCGATTAATTCAAAACACTCGAGAGCAACCCTAGAGGCTAGGTTTTTACCGTTCTTCTCTTTAGCCTCTTTTAGGTCAATTCGACGGTTCTTCCAAGATCTATCTTTTGTCGAATTGATCTAATCTTTGCTTAGAGATTTCTTCTACGGTTCTTCAATGATAATCTAAGCAAAGGATCACCATCGAAGCCTATATTCTTTATCGGCTGAGTTTGCGTCGTGGATTCGACGTGGCACCGTGGATTCGGTGTGTTGAAGGCGTTTCGTGGATTCGAAACGTGTGCTCGTGGATTCGAGTGGCGTTCGTGGATTCGAACGTGTGCAGTGGACGTGCAATCGGTGGAGCGCAAGGTCCGAAGAACTTGAAGGAGGGGTCGAGTCCGTGGAGTCGGTAATCACCTTGTTATTCTTCAATTCTTAGTGGATTGTTATTGCGTGTTGGTCCCGTGGTTTTTCTCCTGGATTGGAGTTTCCACGTAAATCTCGGTGTGTTGATTTTTATTTTCCGCATTGGTTTTTATTTTTGCACTGAGATTGGTTTTTATAATATTACACCTATTCACCCCCCTCTAGGTGTTTGATAGTACCTATTTAGATCCTTGTGGATCCTAAATAACTCTACAATTGGTATCAGAGCGGGTTTTAGGTTTATCTATCATGATGGGTGAAAGTGGTAATATTTTTAGACCTCCTCTTTTTGATGGGACCAATTATGCATATTGGAAAGTGCGGATGAGAGCTTTTCTCATCTCTATTGATGAGCGGGTATGGCAAACCGTTGAATACGGTTGGGTGCATCCGGTTGAGGAAGTAGGAAATTCTACTACCCCAAAACCTCGCTCTAGATGGTCTAAAGAGGAAATCGAAAGATCTTCTTACAATGGGAAAGGTATGAACGCTTTATATAATTCTCTTTCCTCGACTGAGTTTACAAGAATTTCCGCGTGTGAAACCGCGAAGGAAATTTGGGATATTCTCAAAATTACACATGAGGGTACTAATCTTGTAAAAATTCAAAAGCTCCAGATGCTTACAAGTCAATTTGACTCTATTCATATGGAAGAGCATGAATTGTTTACAGATTATTACACTAGACTTCAAGATGTAATTAATACATGTGCTAATTTAGGAGAAAAGATCCCGGAGTCGAAAATTGTAAGAAAGATACTTCGGACTCTTCCGGAACGGTTTAGGGCAAAGGTTACCGCCATTGAAACCGTTAGTCATCCGGATGAGATGAGTGTAGAGGAATTAGTAGGTGCTTTGCAAACTTATGAGATGACTTTTCCTACTAATCAAAATTCTTCCAAGTCTTCTTCTAAGCTTACAGGTATTGCATTCAAATCAACAAAGGAAGAAGATGACGAATCGAGTTCCGACGATGAAATCTCTTTTGCCGATTTTGAAGAACAATTGGCGCGGATCACAAAGAAATTTCGTCGGAAATTTTGGAAGAATCGAACCGATGGATCTTCATCCACGAAACCATCTAAAGGATCATCGGGTTCTAAATCCTCTAAACTCAAAGGCGTTGCAAAACCTTCTAAAGAAAAAGAAAAAGATGATTTCGAAGGGGAAATCCGATGCTATCGATGCAAAGGCTACGGCCATATTTCAACGGATTGTCCTTCTAAGAAATCATACAAAAAGAAGGCTTTGCAAGCAAAAACTTGGGACGATTCTAGTTACGATGAATCGACCTCAAGTGAAGAGGAAAAAGAAAAAATTGTTGCTTTTCATGCCTCTCAAATTCCCTCTTCTAATTTGTGCTTATCATCTTTAGTCACTGACTCTATTCCTTTGATTTTGCATGAAACATCAACATCCGGAGGAGAGTCATCAAGTGAGGGGGAGTCGGACGAAGAAGAACTCGTTGAGGCATACCAACAACTTCTTGCGGAATCAAAGAAGATGGCCAAACTTAACAAGAAGTTGAGGAAGCAACGACTTGAAGTTCAAGACGAGAATCAAGCTTTAAAGATCAAACTTCATGATCTCGAGGAGGAACATGGACGGGTTTTAGACAACAATAAAATCCTCCAAGAAAAGCTAAACCAATCGGAGACAAACGCTAAATCATATATGGACAAGATTGGTTTTCTTGAAAAGCAGTTTGAAGAAATTCATGTCACCAACCAAGCTTTGACCAAGCAAGTTCATCAACTTAAATCCGACATACAAAGGCTTTCAACCGGTTCCAAGAAACTTAATTGTATGTCCGGATTAGGTCAAGCAAGCAAGGTTGGTTTGGGATTTAAAAAGGACCAAACTGTGCATGCTTCAAGTTCCACAATGAAATTGAAAGGAAGGACATGTCACCTTTGTGGACTTGAAGGACATTTGGTGAAGAATTGCCCGAAAAAGAGAAAGAAAAATCTTCGGCAACTTCATCTACGGAGCGGACTCAACGGAATCAAAAGACACATCAAGTCAAAGGAGTTCACTCAACCCACCAAAGGTCCGAGCCACAACATCAATCATTCAAGTGGATTATTGCGAGGCAAAGACCTAAGGTGGATCAACAGTCAAAGCTACCAACCCCCGGCCACAACGAATCAAGACAACCCAAAATCCAGCGATTTTGGATTCGGAAAGGTGATATCTTTCCTTGTCTTAAGTTCTAATTAGCTTATGACTGTATGTAATGCTTTGATTGGTTTTCCCTTCATATTTTTCTTAATCTTTGCATTACATGGTTTTCAATGCTCTTGGTTTTATATTTTTTTTAACAAAAGGGTTTTAACGAACAAGTGCATTGAATAAAAAGGATTTCACTTTCAATCACTCCAATTTAATTTTATATGAATTATCAACTTTACTCCATAATCATAATCTTGAAGATACTTCATTATAGGAGTTTTTGATATTATAAGCATCAAATTTTAGAAATCATGTGTGATCTTTAGATGCTTAATCTATCTCGGTTGTGTGAATTCATTGTGATAAATGTGAGACAACCGATAGACTAAAATTTGGGATTTAATTCTTTCACGTAAGAGATTGCCTTCTTACAAGGGTAAATAAATGAGTTGCAAAAGATGTGGAAAGAGTTACATCCGAAAGGAGTGTGAAAACTACCACCACATGTTGGAAAGAGCTACCACATGTTTTAGATGCTTAAAAAATATTTTATAAGAAAATCTTTAGTTGAAGCATTCGGAGATTTAAATTCAAAGTTCTTATTTTGAACAATCTCCTGGTTGGTATAAGGTGGGATAGTTAAAAAGATGCTCAAAGAGCCACCCTTAGGTACTTTAGTGCTTATCTCAAATTTGAAAGGGTAGAATTCAAGATTGATGTCATTTGGAAAATCTCCGTAAGTCATCTTTGTAAATCCGTTACATCTTGATAGAGTTTGGATCTCAAGATTATTTTTGATGACTTGTGTTTGATGAATATAACATGAAAAACGGTCTATAATGTTTTACCTTTATTTTTCATGATTTTGGAGTAAATCTTTTTAATTTTTATAATTAATTGGATTGAATGACATCTATGTGAATTCATTGTTTTTCAAAGCACTTAAATGGATTTCTTGATGGTATACAAATCGGTATTTGAAAAGATTTCAAAATTTGGATTTGTTTCAAGAAATTTTTGCTTTTTGGCTCTGTTGTTCCGGTACCTGCTTTTTAGTACCTGAAAATCCAATCCGGATTAGAAAATCCAATCCGGATCCCGAATGTGAATTTTTCTGGTTTTTCACTTGCGTACCGGTACTACTCTTTTAGTACCGGAACTACATTGCGGATCCGGATCACCCCCTGTTTTTCAATCCGGAACCCGAACGAAGGATTTTCGGTTTTTACACTACGTACCGGTACGCGACTTCTTGTACCGGTACGCGATCTGGAATTCTTTATATTCCGAAACCACATTGTTTTTATTTCATCTCTCCCACTTCAAAACCCTCCCTCTCTCTCTCTAAAACATCTCTAAGGGGTTTTTCATCAAGATCAAGTGATTTGTTGCTTTGATTTGTAAGTTTCTTCATTAATCTTGCTTACTTTTGTTTCAAAACCCTAGTTTTTAGGTTTTGATGTTTTATTTTGGGATTTTTGAGTAGATCCTTACTCCAAATGAAATCTCTTGCTTAAATCACTCTTAATTCATGTTTAGAACATATATGGTTGCTTTCTATCTAATTAGATTCATGTTTCCATGCTTATTTGATTGAATCTAACATTTTCATATGTTCTTAACATAAAAGAAATTGAGAATTAGGGCTTTTAATTTTAAATGATGAATCATCAATTGTGACATGTTTAGAATGTTTCTTAGACATGTTTAAGCCTTCCTATACGATCAAATCATAGTGCATTGTGTTCTTTGTAGGAAATGGCATTTTCATGGCTTCTTGCACTAGTGATTCTGATGGCCACTGGAAGTGGACGTGGTCACGGTTCTGGAAAGAAAAAGGCTACCAAACGATCACGCAACGAGGATTCAACTAGCTCAGATTCTGAACATTCCTCAGAATATGAAGAGGAAACAGTTCAAGGAAAAGGGAAAGCACCTATGGCTCCAAGGAAAAAGAAGGGTGCGGATTCTCCTCCGCGTAGAAGTACCGGTGGACCGGTAATACGCGAGCGCTCTCAACGGAGATCAAATGTTGATGAAAGTGAACCGCATGTGAGTGCAAAACGCCGTGCCAGATTTGCAAACCGCACATGCATTGGAGAGCGACACGTGAACTTTAACGAGCTATGTCGTGAGGTGCCAGACTTTGCAAGGATTTTGGAACGAAGTCATATTCGGCCACTTGGCAGAGTTCAACCTAAGATGGGTTTTTGTGTGGAGATCATCAGGGAATTCTACATGCAAGGTAACATACTTCAAAAAGACCATGACACAGGGGCCTTCGTCTTTGAAACAACAGTTAGAGGCGTCAAGTTTGACATTACTCCAGCAGTAATTGGTGCAAACCTTGGATTAGCTGTTGACACTACTGGTCTTTATTACACTGATGGTAATTTCCAACATGATACCCATTGGGATATGGTTGTGGACTCTATTTGCAAGACAGGGACGCACACGAACAGATCATATGTTGAATCAAAGGACCTAAAACCAGAGTATCATATTTTGTCCTTAATCGTATGCTACAACCTATTGCCCACAATGGGGACCAAAAGGATTCGATGGGATCGATTGTTACTTCTCTTTTTCCTTGGTCACCCGGAAAGTGCAAATGGAATTAACACCAACATTCCATTTCTCATTTGGCAGCAGATGGTACATGTCATTGAAGGATCTAGACAACGTGACCTTCTACCGTATCCGATCTTGATTACTCGTATTCTGGAAGATCATGGAGTGGACATTTCTTGTGCCAAATATGATTATGGCTTGGGGGCAATTGATGGAATCACTTTAGCCAAGTCAATTAGCACTTTGAAGACTTTTGGGCATACAAAAGCCTATGCAAGTGAAGCGACAGTGAGTGCACCACCTCGTCAAGAATCTCCTGAACCAGATGAGGTCGTAACTCTTCAAACCTTGCATCGGGATGTTCGTTCACTAAAGAAAAAGATGGAGCAAAGGATGGAAAAGGCTTCAAGAAACTTGAGGATGGTTTAAAGAAGATCTTCGATATCCTTGGGTGCAAACATGATGATGTGGTCACTGGAGCAACTGCACCGAGTACATCTCATGGACCTACATCACATGAGGATGATGATGATTCAGATCAGGATGAGTGATTTCTTTTCCTTCTTGTTTTTGGTTTTCAGTTTCTTTTCACTTTGTGATGAACAAGAACTCTAATCGGCATGTAACTAAGAACTTATCCTCCTAGTATTTTTACTTTTTGTTTCTATTAACTGTTTGACAATTTGTGACAAAAAGGGGGAGAACGGAAATGATGGACATATCATAAAATGGGGAGAAAGAACAAAATGGGGGAGAATGAAAATAATGATTGCATCACAAAGGGGGAGAACATGGAGAACATGGATGCTCAAGATAGGGGGAGATAAAGAAAAGATTGAAAGAGCCACAAAACAAAAGAACCAAAAGGAAGACGATCAAATGTAGGATTTTAATTTCTAACGACTAACATTTGATTTTGTTTGGAGTTTTGTTTTGCAGGAATTACATCACTTTAAGACTCCAAGTCCTAAGTCATAGAGTATGTTCTAGGACTGTTTGGTTCAAATGTAATTTTGTATTTATTGGATCTTTCACGCAAAGAAAATCAATGTTTTGGTGATGACATTGAATTTCGATTTTTTGGTTTAAGATGAGTGACTTGAGCGTTTTTATGTATTTTTGGGTTTTGTCACGAAATTGCCAAAGGGGGAGATTGTTACGGCTTTTTGGTGTTGGCATATTTCGTGAGTCAAGTCAGTGAGTTGAGTCGGAGTCTTAAAGGGATCAAATTGTCAAATCAGCCTTCGAAGACTCATTGAAGATTCAACATGAGCCCAAGTCAACTCTCAGGTATGATTAAATATAGATCATGGTGATTAAAGTTCATTTATAATCATTGGAAACAGGAAATTAATGAAAACCGGTTTAGACTTGGTTTTAGGAACTTGGTTTTAACTTACAACTTGTTTTAAGTTTGGATTCCGGTACTTGGTTTGTTTTGGATAAAGTTTATCTTGGAAAAATCAGTTTTTACATTGCGTACCGGAACCACACTTGAAGTTCCTCAAACCCGACACAGAATTTTCTGAAATTGTATTGCGTACCGGAACACAGACTCGCGTACCGGAACACAATAGAAAAATCTGTGTTTTGCACCATTGAGTACCGGAACACAATATTTGGTACCGGTACACAATGCCCTCTCGGGAAAAGTTTCCTAAACCGACTCTAATATGTTTCCAAGGGTTATAAATAGACACTTAGGGTTTCTCGACGTGGGTGACCAATACCGATAATTCAGAAAACACTCGAGAGCAACCCTAGAGGCTAGGTTTTTACCGTTCTTCTCTTTAGCCTCTTTTAGGTCAATTCGACGGTTCTTCCAAGATCTATCTTTTGTCGAATTGATCTAATCTTTGCTTAGAGATTTCTTCTACGGTTCTTCAATGATAATCTAAGCAAAGGATCACCATCGAAGCCTATATTCTTTATCGGCTGAGTTTGCGTCGTGGATTCGACGTGGCACCGTGGATTCGGTGTGTTGAAGGCGTTTCGTGGATTCGAAACGTGTGCTCGTGGATTCGAGTGGCGTTCGTGGATTCGAACGTGTGCAGTGGACGTGCAATCGGTGGAGCGCAAGGTCCGAAGAACTTGAAGGAGGGGTCGAGTCCGTGGAGTCGGTAATCACCTTGTTATTCTTCAATTCTTAGTGGATTGTTATTGCGTGTTGGTCCCGTGGTTTTTATCCTGGATTGGAGTTTCCACGTAAATCTCGGTGTGTTGATTTTTATTTTCCGCATTGGTTTTTATTTGTGCACTGAGATTGGTTTTTATAATATTACACCTATTCACCCCCCTCTAGGTGTTTGATAGTACCTATTTAGATCCTTGTGGATCCTAAATAACTCTACAACCAGCACTTCGTGTACACGGGAAATTCCGTGTGCATGGCGGATCTGTTGGCGAGCCCGGGTTCCGGTTTACACCCGGGGCGTGACAACTATATCAGAGAATTACACGGTTGCTGAATTGCGTGCCCCACTTTGCAAGGGACGAGGTGTAGTGGTCCTGATCCCCATGCAACCTTTCCGACGAATCCACTGTGTAGAACACCTAGTGTTGGTGTGTCTGGTCCATGGTGCATCAAAGGGATGCCTCAGATGGACCCTGTGAGACATCTTTAGCTGATTTGGCCTTCGGCTGCATTTGTCGAATTTTAGAAAAGGTTTTGGACCAAACAAAGGTTGGATTTGGATTCAGCACGGAAAAATACTTGAAAACGGCTATTTGCTTGTTAAATTCGGAGTCCGGATGACCAAAAACGGGCTTCCGAAAATTTTTGGGGATTTTCGGTGCATGGGGGAAGACCGTGGACTGGCCTGAGCCACGTGGCGGCCTGTCATTGGCCGGCTCACGCAGCTCTGTCCACGGGGGGGGCGGCTGGTGCATGGACCGCCGTGCAGGCCACGTGGCGTGCCCTGAATGGCGGGTGCACGCGGTGCGGTCCAGGGGAAACTGCGCGGCTTTGGTGGACCGGGTGCATGACACGTGGCAGCCTGGCACTGGCTGGCTCACGAAGGCGCGGTCCACGGAGTGCACGGGGGGCGGCTTGGGGCGCGTGCGCGCAGAGACACCAGGCGCGCTGTCGGCCGCCCTCGAGTGCGGCCACGCGTCAGCCCGCCGTTGGCGGGCCGTACCTACCGCGCTGACCAGGTAGTGGCCACGCGGCGGGTTCCCAGTCGCTTGTTCATGCTGTCCGCTGTTTGGGGACACGTGGCGGGCGCAGGGACTTCCGGGCGCTCGGTCGGATGGGAGAAATTCGACCGATCGGATTCGGGCGCCCGAATTGGAGCGCCCGAATACGATTTCTTATGGGATGCGGGTTGGGCCTATAAATAGGGACTTTTGAGGCCTTGTATCTTTTTTTCTAGGCTCCTTTTCACAGAGGGTGCTAAGGAAATGTTTCCCTCACACAGTGCACTATTCATTGGAGGACTTTGAGGATTTTTGGAGATCACCACTTTGGCTTTTTCTGCGACGCGGCGCACAGTGACGCTTCCACACCGGCAACCCGTTTCGTCGCGTTTTAGTGCACTGGCTCCCCCGGCTTACTTCGACCTCCGATTTAGTCGATTCTTGCGCCCTTGGATTCACGATAGGTAGGGCTCCAACTTCTGTGTTTTGAGCTTCCTCTTTTTTCATGTTGATCTTGGAGTTTTCCGAGCATCATTTTTACCCATTTGGACAGCACTCGGGTGTTTTGGCTATATCTTCGCGCACAGGCGTCGGATCAAGGCGTGCCAATAGGCGTTTTTCATCTCCACAGCACAAGGAACACCCTCAAATTTTTTGGGAATTTTCTGAATATTTTTCGAAGGTGAAAATCTTTCTTTTCCCGAGTTCTTTGACACTGAATTCCTGTACAGTATATTTTTGGGTGGTTCCCTTGCAGAATTTGTATCTCAGCGTAGGAAACTCATATTTGAACGTGCAGATACTCGTTTCGACCCGTTCGTCGCGAGGATCGTGACAGTATTTTTCTTGGAATTTTTCGAGCAGATCTCGCAGGTGAAATTTGCACAAATCTGGACTGTTATTTTGGGACAGCATATACTTGAATGTAATTGTGAGTTTAATTGTATGTTTTGGAGTAATTGTGAACAGTGTTGTGGTGAGCGTTTGGACCGAGCGTGGACTTCACTTTTGGGACAGGGATTTAGCGCTCGAGGTGGGTACCGTTGTCACCTCCTACTTGTGATTACCCACTACGCATACTGGAGATGTTCCCATATCATGTTGATAGTTGTATCAGTGGGATGAACTTTGCATGCTTGTATGAAAGTATTGATTGGTTGTTAGCACTTGCATCTTTAGAGGACTAGATATTAGTGAATTATTGTTTCTTGAAAAATGATAAGTTGCTTAAACCTTTTGGTAATAATATGCTTAAACAATATCATGCTTTATGTATATTGGGAGGCTTATGCATGTGTATAGACTAGCTTGTGGCATATTAGCACATCAGATATTCAAAACAATAGCATACTTTTATTCTGGTAAGAATTGGAATACCTGAGATATTTTTATTAAGTAAAGGACTTTGCATGCTTGTATGGTCACCTAGTTAGGCCACTATTTTCTGCTACACTATCATACTGGAATTGACTTAGGAGAAACCATGCTTTTTATTCTTTCTCCTGTTGTCTAGTCTTAGGGGATATTATGCTCAGGATAGAGCAGGGGATGGGATAGTGTAGTCAGTTATTGGGGATTTGGGACAGGCAGGCTTGATTGACAGGGTATTTGCGGCAACAGCGGATTTTGGGCGGTTAACCGGGTTGTTACTAATGCATCAGATTGGGGGAGGGGGGATCGGATTTTCTTTTAGTGGATGGTTTTTCCCACTTGATTAGAGTCTTGATCCAGTCCTACTATATCAGGTTACTTATGGCGACTTATTTCACTCGTGAGGGTCGCTCCCCTCGAGTGCCACTCCGGAGTGTGTGTATGTGTGACCGTGCCGATCAGGAGCCGGTCTGTTGCCCTTGGGATGGGACCGTGTCGGTCAGAAGCTGGTCTGCATCCCGCAGCTGAGTTATGAGTTAGTAGGCATAGCAAGCAGTACCGGTGTTCACCGGTGTCTAGATTGGGTTAGCCAGGCAGGCATATATACTCTGATGCATACATTTAGCTATTCTTTTAGCTTATTATTTTAGAGGCATATTAGTGGTAGCTTTTATCAGTTATCATATTTATAGCTTACCACCCTTGTTTTATTTTCGCCTCTAGTAGTCCTAGTGGGCATGTTTGAGTTTGAGGTCTACCCACTAGGGGAGGCTACTGTTTTTATAGTAGTTCTCAACCCCCACTGTTTTCCCTTTTCTTTTCCCCTATGTTTTGCAGAGTCCTCTACTGGAGTTGCGGGACCCTCTTCCCAGGATCGAGGTAAGAGGATCACTGATTAGATAGCTACTTCCCCGATCTCGAGTTTAGCAGTTTTGATGTATCCCCTGTACACTCAGACGGTTGTATTTTCCTTTATTTTGGGTCTGGCTTCGGCCAGCTGGTTGTATTTATTTCGTGAGCTGGGAGAGACACATGTATATATATGAGAGTTATGTTGTACTTTTATTTCCAGCATTTGTCTGAGATGTATTCGTTTTAGTTTAGCTCTGTTTTATGCTCCTTTATTATATCTTTATATCTGAGCAGGTTACCAGTGCTTCGTGTACACGAAAAATTTCGTGTGCACGGCGGATCTGTGGACGAGCCCGGGTTCTGGTTTACACCCGGGGCGTGACAGATTAGGTTGGTATCAGAGCTTAGGGATAAGTCAGTTTGGACTTAGGAAACCCTAGGCTTTTGGCAGACCCTAGGACGTGTCACGCCCCCGGGGATTTTTGAGTCAATTAAAGCGGAAAATTGCGTGTCTATTTTTTTTTTCTTAATAAGGTGATACAAACCTCATCCCCGGTGCGTGCCAGACCGCTACATACACAAATTCTCTCCGCCAACGGACGAAGTCTCCTTTGTATATGCACGGCGTCTCATTTACAACATGCAATTCAATTATAACATCGAATTTCAACCAACCACATCAACATCAACCATCAACCATATAGTAGACATACATCACCATGCAAAACCAGTTTATAAAGCGGCGTCAACGTTTGGAAAGGATAAAACCCAGCGTTTGTAAAATCCGTGCCCACACGGCACTTCGTTTTGAGAAAATATTTTCGCAATCAATTAGTTTATTGTGGAAACATGCCGCGTAAGAAAACACCACTAAAAGTATCAAAAGCATAAGAGTACATCTCATCCACAGAGCTAACTAATACATGTCCACAACTAAAGTAATCCACAAGCAAATTAACTACTTAAAGCGTAAAGGAAAATGAGATAAAAACCAAGAGTCCTGACTACGGTCCTCGCGACGCAGTCTCACCGCCATCCCGGCTAACGCACCTAGGAATACCTGTCACGGAGTGGGTAAAGTCAGTGACAAACAAAGTAGATGTCTATAATATCAAAGAAGGAAAAACGAACCGAATAACCCGAGTACACCGAAACCTTTCGTTAAACTCCTGTGCATATTTTAAACTGGGCACCAACCCCAGATTTGTCAGTTAAGTTGGGCACCAACCCCAGAGTACCTGTCGGAGAGACTAAAGTCTCCCCTCGTGCACAATCACCTCTTTGATGCTTTTACCCCTTCACGGTGCTGGTGTGCTGTACCAGCTGGCGCGAAGAGGTCCTCACGGCTCCCACCCCTTTGTGAGGCACACGGGTCAAAAAGACCACTCTTCCGGAAAAGTACACCCATGCGGAGGCCAATCCGCCTGTGTACGTGCAGCATCCGAAACCGAATTTGCCGAGATCGGCGTGTAGTGAGCCCCGCGACCGCAGCCGCTTCAATTGTTAGATCAAAATATAATTATGCGAAAGGTTAAACTGTCCATCTACTTTGTTAGGTAAATTGAGAGCAATTTTAATGACGATAGATGCACTTACTGCACTTGTTGCACTTATAGCAACCGTACCCACCTTGTTGGAGAGCAATCGGAACACCTGTATCCTTCGCGCTCTCCCGCTGCACCCCTGGACCTAAAGAAAGTCCGCAAGGATAATTATAGTCACAAACGTGTACTAACATCCCAAAACAAGAGACCCAATTTACTCCTTTTGACGGAAAGGTCCAACACGGTCCGGTTCGCCGAAAACCGGAACCCAAAACCGCTAACGAAAATCTAACAAAACCCAATCTCTCAACCAGTAGCCAACTCGGGGCGTCAACGGTCCAGCCGAGAAGCCCTGACGACGAAAAGATGAGAGAAAGACCCGACGGCGCGCCCCCGACAATTTCGTCGAGGCGCGGAGCGTCGGCGAAAATGACACCCAACAAAATAAAAAAGTGACCAAGAAGGTCCAAGGCGGCCATGACATGAAAGCCACGGAAATAACGATCCCAACGGCGAAAACCGCGCTCAAAACGGTGGAAAAACGGACAAAAACGGAGCAAAAGAATTTCGGGCTGTCGGTTGGTGCACGGGGCAACCGTGGACCGGGTTTACGGTTCAGTAAAGGCGGCGGCATGCGCCGGGTGCACGCAGGGAGCGTGCACCGGGCGGTTTGGGCCGGGCCGGTGCACGCTCAAGGCGTGCACCGGGTTCAGGAATTCGGGTGCGGAGGCATGCACCGGGTGCACGCCTAGCGCGTGCACCGCGCAGGCCGGTGCACGGCTGTGTGCACCGGGCCCGTGGATTCCTCGCCGCGGGGCGTGCACCGGGTGTACGCCCCGGCCCGTGGACCGCGCTGTACGGATTGCTACAGTAAACCCTAATTTCGCCGTTTTCGCGCCGTTTTCGCGCCCGTTTCGCGATTTCTTCTCCGTTTTCGCTCCCGTGCGATCCCGGCGACGACCCCGTGACCATGGTAACGACGGCGGCGGCCTCCCGTCTAACAACGGCGGCGGCGGCCTCCCGTTAACCCACTATGTTCCGACGAAGTCGCCCCAAAAATTCCCGAAAAATTCCCGAAAAATTCCCGGTAAATTCCCGGTAAATCTAATGGCTAAACCGACGACCGACGAACAACCAAAACGTCGATCGGAGGTCCGCCAAAAAGAAACCGATTAAAAACCGTCGACTAACATCGATACAAAAACACCGAACACCCCCAATCAAGAACAAGAAAGACGCGGATCAAAACCCGACGAACATCCGTGAACGATGTTCCGATTAAAATAACCTTACAAGAACACGGAAAAACCCCGATTAATTCTACAAAAAGATTAACGACCACTAACCTCAATCTACCGGAATTAAAGAACCGATCTTGTTTCCTTTTGGCGTTGGAGACCCGGATCTGCTCCCCGTAGACGATGACGTCTCGTTCTCCGATCTCCGGCACGTGAATCGGGGCGATCGGGTTCCTCCGCTTCCTCCTTCTTTTCCTCTTTTCTACTCCGGTTAGGGTCTCGCCTTTTTCCTTTTTCCCTTTTCTTTCTCTCCTCACCGGTTAGGATTTTTAATTTTTTTTCTTTTCTACGGATAACGGGGATTGTTTAAATATCCCCTTTTATTTAATCATTTATTTTATTATTATTATTATTTTCTTTTTTTCTTTTTTATTTCATACGGTACGTAAAAAGGAAAACCCGCAAATATTCGGATTTTATCTCTTATCCAATCCACGAGATAAAATCCCACCCTTTAAAATCCTGGCCACCGATTATTTAATTTACTTAATTAAATAATCACGGAAAATCAATTCCCAATTGGATTTAAATTATCGGTTATTTAAATTTCCAATTTTTAAATCCCGGTCACCGATTATTTAATCCCCTTCATTAAATAATCTTGGAAAAATAAATTCCCAAATTTAAATCCTGGTTACCGATTATTTAATCACTTTTATTAAATAATCTTGGGGAAATAAATTCCCAATTTAAATATCTGGATTTTATCTCTTATCCAATCCACGAGATAAAATCCCACCAATTTATATCCTTTAATTCGCTCGTAAGAGAATCCAAACTCCCCTTATCGGATAATTAATTAATTAATTATCCCCTACGAGATAACCCACCTTATCTCTAACGGGTGCAAGATATTTTGCACGGATTCCGATGCGTGACTAGTTGCCGTATCACTTAGGGTCCCGTTTCGGGAGATCCCGACATCGGATTTCAAATCCGATCGCGCCGTCGGTCATCATTTTCCGCGCTCTATCGCAGAAAAATACACGCACCCCACCCGGCCGACTTTTGAAAATTAAATAATTTTATTTCGCTTAAGGCTTAAGCAATTACATGCGAGTTCAAAAATACCCCTAAGGGTCGGGTCACTACAGGACGGCAGGGCGTGAGGGACGCGATATTTTGCGAAAGTCGGCAATTTATTATTAAAACTCTTTCTGTAAGTGGAGAGGGACTGGCATATCCTATTTCTGGTGGACTATTATGTTGGCTGCAGACAACATAAGGTTACAGAAATAGGGGGATGTCCATGACTTTGGCTGGATTGGGTCGAGAGTAGTTTTTTTTACTGACCCGTGGTTTCGTGTGTGGTAGGATGCCTCCTAAGCGGCAGATCCCTACCCGGGGTACTCCTACACCCCCGGAGGAGCCGGAGCAGTCCGGGCCTTCAGAGATTAGCGAGTTGAGGGCCATAGTGGCCCAGTTGGCGAAGAGTCACCGCCGGCAGGAGCAGAGGATTGAGCAGCTACTCGCTCAGGCAGAGGCACCTCCCCCTACTACTGTTTAGGCCCTCGTACCACCAGTTGTACCGCCGGTTACACCACTAGTACCTACCGCACCATCTTCGAGCAGTGGGGCTCAGGGAGTGATCCGACCATTGACCCCAGTGGAGGAGCAGGAGATTGCTGACAACCTCACCCAGTTTTGTCAGTGAGGACCGCCTAGGTTTTCAGGGCGGAGCACTCATCCATGGGAGATAGAATCGTGGCTAGCAGCAATGGAGAAGTTATTTCGGGACTTCTTCATTGACCAGAGATTCAGAGTGCATATAGCAATACATTATTTAGAGGGGGATGCAGATGCCTGGTGGCGTCGGGTAGAGCCCCTGGAGTTTCATATCACCCGACAGCTATCCTGGTCGGAGTTTAGGAGGATGATTCTGGATACTTACTTTTCTACGAGTGTGAAGAAAAAGCTGGAAGATGATCTGAAGAGTCTTTAGCAGGGCGATCGGACTGTATTGACCTACTTCCAGGAGTTCACGCAGTTGCTCAACTGCGTACCTTATGTCGCCAGGGATAGACCGCACCGGGTGGAGCTCTTTGAGACGGGTCTGCGCCCAGAGATTTATACTATGGTGCATGCCCAGAGGCTACAGACGCTGGAAGAGGCAGCAGAGCATGCGCAGTGGGTTGAGATGGGAGACCACGTTGTCGCTAGACGTGGAGGCTTGGTCACTCAGAGTTCTGATAGGAAGCGACCAGCGCCGGATGATGGAGGACAGGCCAGTTCCTGGAGGCCCCCCGACCGCCACCGCCTCAGTTTACGGGCCGTGGGCATTTGGAGCGGCGAAGGCCTGGTGGATCCCAGAGGCCCCCACAGCACCAGCAGCAGCAGCCCCAGCGACAGCAGCAGCACTCGCAGCAGCAGAGGTCACAGTCGCGACAGCAGGGGTCTCAGCAGCAGAGGCAGCAGCAGCAGCAGTCGAGGCAGCCCCGGTCTACAGTTAGGTGTATTTTCTGCAGGGGTCAGCACCCCTCTGATACTTGTGATTTGAGGTATGGTCGCTGTTTCCGATGCGGGCAGTCCGGTCATCTGCGAGCTACGTGCCCTTTCTCGACATCCCCGGCTCCTTCCTCGGCATCAGTCCCTTCGGTGCCCCAGCAGCGGCCCTATACTCCAGCGAGCAGAGCTCCTTCCTCCCACCCTACAGACTACCGACCACCAGCGCAGAGCGGGCGAGTCTACGCCGCCCAGGTAGGGGACTCCTCGGCAGCCGACCACGTGGTGGCAGGTATCATTTTACTTTTCGGTACTAGAGCTCGCACTTTATTTGATACCGGTGCATCACATTCTTTTATCAGTAGATCATTTGCATCATCCCATGGACTAGAGTTAGGTCGGTTGCCACATGCATTAGAGGTACAGATTCCTGATCATACATTGCATGTAGAGGAGTGTTGTTGGTCTTGCCCAGTACAGGTTGAGTCATGGATTTTGCCAGCGGACCTGATGGTCCTGAGTCAACTGCGAGACTTTGACATAGTACTTAGGATGGATTGGCTGGTTCGCTATTTCGCGACGATTGATTGCGCCGCGAGGATTGTGACTTTTAGCGAGCCAGGCCAGGAGTTGTTTGTTTATATGGGATGCCAGAGTGCTTTCTTCGCCTCGGTAGTTTCGACTTCTCGTGCGAGGCAGATGATGCGCAGTGGATGCGTGGCCTTTTTGGCTTGTCTGGTTAAGGAGCCTACAGCGGCACCGGGACTCGCGGATATCCCTATTGTCCACAAGTTCCCGGATGTGTTTCCACCGGAGCTGACTAGCATGCCGCTGGATAGGGAGATCGAGTTTTTGATTGACGTAGTCCCAGGAACTGCGCCAATCTCTAAGGCTCCTTACCGAATGGCACCGGCTGAACTGTGAGAGTTAAAGGCGCAACTTCAAGACTTAATAGATAAAGGTTTTGTGAGACCAAGTGTATCGCCTTGGGGAGCGCCAGTGCTATTTGTGAAGAAGAAGGATGGTTCACTTCGACTGTGTGTTGATTACCGTGAGCTGAATAAAGTGACCATCAAGAACAAGTACCCTTTGCCGCGCATTGATGATTTATTTGATCAGCTGCAAGGGTCTTGTGTCTTCTCCAAGATTGATTTACAGTCTGGTTACCACCAATTGAAGGTGAAGGCCGAGGACATCCCAAAGATGGCATTCAGGACACGGTACGGGCATTATGAGTTCACCGTCATGCCTTTTGGATTGACAAATGCCCCTGCCGCTTTTATGGATTTAATGAACAGGATCTTTCGACCATACCTGGATCGGTTCGTCGTTGTATTTATTGATGATATCCTGGTTTATTCCCGGAGTGATGTGGAGCACGAGGAGCACTTGAGGATTGTGCTACAACTTCTCAGAGAGAGAAAGTTGTATGCCAAGTTATCTAAGTGCGAATTTTGACTTCGGGAGGTTGTCTTTTTGGGCCATGCGGCGAAGATTGAGGCAGTCCGGGATTGGCCCCGACTGACGACGGTATCAGAGGTTCGTAGTGTTATGGGCCTAGCCGGATATTACCGTCGATTTGTGGAAGGTTTTGCGAAACTCTCCACACCCCTCACTCGTCTGACGCGTAAAGGGCTTAAGTTTATCTAGAGTGAGGATTGCCAGAGAAGCTTTGAGGAATTAAAGAACAGATTGATGTCGGCTCCTACCCTTTCCCTCCCCGTTATGGGGAAAGGATACGTGATTTACAGTGATGCATCGCAAAGTGGACTTGGTTGCGTGCTGATGCAGGAGGGTAGGGTAATCGCTTATGCCTCTCGGCAACTAAAGGATTATGAAAAGAATTACCCTACCCATGACCTGGAGCTAGCTGCGGTGATTTTTGCACTAAAGTTGTGGCGCCATTATCTGTATGGGGAGCACTGCGAGATTTATACCGACCACAAGAGCTTGAAATATCTGTTCACACAGAAGGAGCTCAATTTGAGGCAGCGCAGATGATTGGAATTGCTAAAGGACTATGATGTAGACATACTTTACCATCCTGGCAAGGCCAACGTGGTTGCTGATGCCCTGAGCAGGAGAGCAGTACAGAGCCTATCTTTGATGATCACCGATCAGGCGCCATTACTTCAGATGAGGCGGTTAGAGCTCGAGGTTGTGTCCTCTGGGGTCTCTGCTAGACTTATGTCTCTAGTCGTGCAGCACACTCTGTTGGACAGGATTAGAGAGAGACAGAGTGAGGACCCCCATTTGACCAGGATCAGAGAGCAGATTTCGAGTGATCAGACAGGGGACTTTGCGGTTTATGCTTCGGGAGTACTGAGGTACAGGGACCGAGCTTGCGTGCCTATGGATACAAAGATTCGAGAGCAGATCTTGAGGGAGGCCCACTATACACCTTATACCATTCATCCTGGTGGGACTAAGATGTATAGGGACCTCAAGGCACAGTTTTGGTGGAACGGGATGAAAAGAGACATTGGGAGATTTGTGGCACACTGTTTAACTTGTCAGCAAGTAAAGGCTGAGCATCGTGTACCTGCTGGCAAGTTGCAGAGTCTCCCAATCCCTGAATGGAAATGGGAACATGTTACTATGGATTTTGTCACTGGATTGCCGAGGGCACAGACGGGAGTGGATGCGATCTGGGTAGTTGTGGATAGACTCACCAAGCCCGCTCACTTTTTACCGGTACAGGTGACTTGGTCACTCGAGCGGCTGGCGCAGCTGTACTTAGACGAGGTGGTGAGGCTGCATGGTGTACCCGCCTCCATTGTATCTGATCGAGATCCGAGGTTTGTTTCGCGCTTTTGGAGGAGTCTACAGGCCACTTTGGGGACACAGCTCAGTTTCAGCACAGCGTTTCACCCATAGACAGACGGATAGTCAGAGCGGACTATACAGATTCTTGAGAACATGCTCCGAGCTTGCACGCTAGACTTTGGAGGAGGTTGGGTGCGACACTTATCACTGGCAGAGTTTGCGTACAATAATAGCTTTCAAGCAAGCATCCAGATGGCTCCGTTTGAAGCATTGTATGGACGCAAGTGTCGTTCCCCGCTTTATTGGAGCGATGTGGGTGAAAGACGGACATTGGGGCCAGAGTTGCTGCGAGAGGCAGAGAATAAGGTCAGGATAGTTAGGCGGCACCTTCAGACCGCTCAGAGCAGACAGAGGAGCTACGCAGATGTGCGGAGGCGAGACCTTGAGTTTATGGTTGGAGATCATGTCTTTTTAAAAGTCTCGCCTTCAAAGAGGATCCGGAGATTCAGGATTCGTGGGAAACTGAGCCCTCGTTATATTGGTCCTTTCGAGGTATTGGAGCGCATAGGGCCAGTTGCTTACAGACTTGCACTTCCTCCCAGACTTGCTGGTGTTCACGATGTGTTTCATGTATCCACTCTGAGGAGGTATGTTTATGACCCGTCGCACATCATCGATTTCACCCCACTGGAGATCACTGAGGACTTGAGCTATGTCGAGCGGCCATTGAGGATCTTGGACCGTGAGGTTAGGGAGTTGCGCAGCCAAGCCATCCCTTATGTGAAGATCCTCTGGAGCAGCCAAGATGAGCGCGAGGCTACTTGGGAGCAGGAGTCAGCAATGATGGACGCTTACCCCCACTTGTTCGAGGCCCCGGCTTGAGGTATGACTTTTGTTTCGAGGACGAAACTTTTTCTTGTAGGGGAGGATATAGTGGTCCTAATCCCCATGCAACCTTTCCGACGAATCCACTGTGTAGAACACCTAGTGTTGGTGTGTCTGGTCCATAGTGCATCAAAGGGATGCCACAGATGGACCCTGTGAGACATCTTTAGCTGATTTGGCCTTCGGCTGCATTTGCCGAATTTTAGAAAAAGTTTTGGGCCAAACAGAGGTTGGATTTGGATTCAGCGCGGAAAAACGCTTGAAAACGGCTATTTGCTTGTTAAATTCGGAGTTCGGATGACCAAAAACGGGCTTCCGAAAGTTTTCGAGAATTTTCGGTGCATGGGGGGAGACCGTGGACCGGCCTGAGCCACGTGGCGGCCTGTCATTGGCCGGCTCACGCAGCTCGGTCCACGGGGGGGGGGGGCGCGGCTGGTGCATGGACCGCCGTGCGGGCCACGTGGCGTGCCTGGAATGGCGGGTGCACGCGGTGCGGTCCAGGGAAAACTGCGCGACTTCGGTGGACCGAGTGCATGACACGTGGCAGCCTGGCACTGGCTGGCTCACGAAGGCGCGGTCCACAGAGTGCACGGGGGGCGCCTTGGGGCTGTTACGGAATTTGAGTTGGCGTATTTCGTGAAAATGGTTAAGTCTTGAAGATTGAAGATGAAGAAGTTTGGATCATATACCTCAATCTCAAGAAAGAAGAATTGAAAAGGATCAGGTACGTTTAACTAAATATTTTTGGTGATCGGAATACTTTGTATAGTGTAGAAATACTTGGTTGAATGTTTGATTGCATAAAAATCAAAAACTGGACATGGGACATGTTCAGGATCCGGATCAGGCATCACAGTCCGGATCCCGAACATAGGATAGTTCATGCGCAATTCCAGTCCGGACCGTGGGAATTTCAGTCCGGATCCCGAATGTGGAATTTGCTGAAATTGTATGAACGATCCGGATCGTGGAAATTTCAGTCCGGATCCCGAAGGTATGTTTTTCTGGAAAAAGTCTGTTTCGCTGTGACAGTCCGGATCGCCACAATTCCAGTCCGGATCGCCGTCCTGGAAAATTTCCAGAAAAGGTTAGTTTTTGATCCTTATCTTCTTCCAATGGTTTCTAACCTATAAATAGACCCTACGATTCATTTTCTAGGGTAAGCCGAATAATCCAAAGTAGATCCATATACGACCGAAATAGAAAAATCCACATATAGAGAAGAAAGGAAATCAATAGATTTAATTCTATGTTTCTTCATCTATATTGATTAATTTGATTCTAGGTTTTCCAAACTCAGATTTTGAGTAGAATCAAATTAATGAATACTTAGATGGTATTTCCGATCTATTTCTAATCTAAGTATTCGGCGGATCATCACCACCCAAAAACAACGATTTTCCCAAAATCGGCGCGTGGACTCGCGTGGCCTTGTGGATTCAAGGTGCAACCGCTCTCGTGGATTCGGAGCGAGGTACGTTCGTGGATTCGAAGCGTGCTACTGGGTGAAGACCGTGGATTCGGTCGGACGTCGTGGACTCGACGTTGGACGCTGTGGATTCGGCGTTGGGCGCAGATCGTGGATTCGAGAAGCGTTGTGGAGCGAGCGGAGAAGATCTACTAGGAGCGTATGGAAAAGGTTGAGTCGTCTGTGAGTACGGTATATCACCTTGTACGTGTTTTAATTCTAGTGGATTTCGCCGTGTTATCGGTTCCGTAGTTTTTTACTCCGGTTTGGAGTTTTTCCACGTAAAAATCTTGCGTGTCATTTTTTATTTCCGCATTGGGTTTTATTGCGCAACGATTTTTGAGTGTTTACTGTTTACACCTATTCACCCCCCCTCTAGGTGTTTTTTCCCCTATTTAGATCCAATTAATACAACCCAACAAGTGGTATCAGAGCGGGAATAGGGTTGTAAACAATGGTTGAAGGTGGAAACATCAACAGACCCCCATTCTTCGATGGAACAAATTATGCGTACTGGAAAGTGCGGATGAAAGCCTTTTTAATTTCCATCGACGAACGGGTGTGGCAATCAATTGAATTAGGATGGTCTAATCCAACTGAAATTATTGCTGATGTTCGCACCATCAAACCTAGGTCGAAATGGACCAAGGAAGAGGTTGATTCATCTTCTTACAATGGCAAAGGAATTAATGCTTTATTTAATGCTTTGTCACAAACTGAGTTCTCTCGCGTCTCGGCATGTGAGACTGCGAAAGAAATCTGGGATGTTCTTCAAGTTACGCATGAGGGAACTAACCTTGTGAAGATTCAAAAACTGCAAATGCTTACGAGCAAGTTTGACTCTATTTCTATGGCAGAAAATGAATCGTTCACAGACTATTACACACGATTGCAAGACATCGTGAACTCATGTGCTAACTTGGGAGAGAAGATTCCAGAATTTAAAGTTGTAAGAAAGATTTTAAGAACTCTTCCTGAACGATTTCGCCCAAGGTCGCAGCCATTGAAACAATTAAACACCCGGACGAAATGCGTGTAGAAGAATTAGTTGGTGCACTTACAAACTTATGAAATGACATTTCCTACTAACTATTCTTCTGGAAAAGCATCCTCTTCTAAGTCTTCAGGTTTTGCATTGAAATCAACAAAAGAAGAAGACGCGGATTCATC
Source organism: Tillandsia fasciculata (assembly GCA_029168755.2). NCBI lineage: Eukaryota > Viridiplantae > Streptophyta > Magnoliopsida > Poales > Bromeliaceae > Tillandsia > Tillandsia fasciculata. The sequence goes on along the minus strand of JAQOTM010000031.1, from coordinate 303,286 downwards.
CTCCTCAGACGATGACGAGAACCTATCTATGGAGGACTTTGAGAAGCAGCTCGCTCTCTTGACAAGGAAGTTTCGCCGCAACTTTCGAAGGGGTAATTCAAGCAAAACTCCATCCTTCGGAAAGTCGAAGAAAGGCAAGGGTTCTTCAAGCTACAAGTCAAGAAAGCAAGAGAACTTCTCAAAGGATAAGAAAAGTTCTGAGGGACAAGTACAGTGCTTCAAATGTCGAGGCTACGGCCACATTGCAACGGAGTGTCCCAACAAGAATCCGGCAAAGAAGAAGGCGATGCAAGTCGTCACTTGGGATGACAACTCAACGTCAAATGAGTCATCTTCAAGTGATGAAGAAGACAACGCGACGGCATTCCACGCGTCCACATCTTCACCCTTCATGTGCTTAATGGCAAGTACATCCGATTCATTGTCCAACTCCTCCCATGTTGAAAAGAATGCAACGGACGACGAATCGAGTAATTCTGAAGGTGAAGATTTTGCTCTTGCCTACCATAAACTTTTGAGGGATTCAAAGAAATTGGCAAAGCAAAACAGGAGTTTGAGAGGGAGATTGCAGGATCTCGAAGAAGAAGTAAAAAGGGCAACTTCTCTCTCAAACGCTCTTGAAGTGGAAAGGGATAACCTGATTAAAGCAAATGTTTCCCTTCAAGAGAAAAATGAGCATTTCGAGAAGGAACATGTAAAACTGGTGGATAAAGCGAATTACTTCTTGAAGCTCTACAGCGAGGCTCGACAGGAAAAAATGGAAATGACAAAGACCATTTTCCAACTCAAGGATGACTTAAAGAGATTTTCTTCTGGAAGGAGTAAGTTGGATAAGCTTCTTGGTCTTGGTCAAACAAACCGGTTCGGCCTCGGATACACTCAAACTGGAGACAGTCCAAGTTCGAGTGGGACAGTTTTTGTGCCTCAGTCGGTATCTCCTCCTCCGACACCGGAATTCACGACAAACAACGACAACAAGCCTACTTCATCCTCTTCGGGATCGTCAAGCACTAAGGTATGTTTTCGTTGTGGTTTTCAGGGCACATAAGGAGAAATTGCAAGATGGGAGCCAAACGACAACTCAAGCACCTCTTGCAACGACTACCAAAAGGTGATTCCTCAGAAATCAAATGCAAATTTTTCAAAGGAAAAGAGCCTTGGTAGTTCACCTCGCAAGACGACATCATCAAGGAGCAGCAATCAATCAAACAAGACGCTTTCACCTAGGAAATAACTTCACGATCATTACCAACGCAGTCCAAAAAGGTTTGGGTGCGCAAAGGTGAAATCTTCCCTTGTCTTGTTACTAATATTTCCTTGCATGCATATGATAATTCGTCTTGGTATCTGGATAGCGGGTGTTCCCGTCACATGACCGGTGACAAAAACTGTTTTCAAACCTTTGAGAAAATCTCCGGAGGACTTGTAGTTTTCGGAGACGGTCGGTCTTCCAAAATTGTTGGAAAAGGAACTATAGCTATTCCAGATGGCCCGGTTCTAAGCAATGTGTTATTTGTTGATGGCCTTAAGACTAACCTCATAAGCATAAGTCAACTTTGTGACAATGGTTTTTCAGTTAATTTTTCATCTGTCGAATGTACTGTAACTGATAAGGACCATGTTTTCTTTTTAAAAGGGGTTAGATCTGAAAACAATTGTTATGTTGTTCCTAATAAAATTTCTGAAAATTGTAACCTAGCTTCTTTGAAAAATGAAACACTTTGGCATGAAAGGCTAGGTCACATAAACTTTAAGGAACTTGCTAGAATTTCAAACAAAGATGTGGTCAAGGGGGTTCCTAAACTTTCACTTGAACAAAACATTGTGTGTGGCGGTTGCCAAAAGGGAAAACAGTCTAGGACTGCACACAAGAACTTGAACCACATTGGTACAAAACGGCCTTTGGAACTTTTGCACATGGATTTAATGGGGCCAACTCGTCAACCATCTTTGGGAGGTAAATGGTATATTTTCTATTGGTTGATGATTTCTCTAGATATCTTGGGTAGCATTTTTAAAAGAGAAAGCTGATACTTTTGATTCTTTTCACGAAATTTGCCATCGTATTATGATTGAAAAGAATGAAAAGATTACTCGTGTTAGAAGTGATAGAGGTGGAGAATTCATAAATTCTAAATTCATTGATTTTTGCACTTCCAACGGCATTAAACATGAATTCTCAGCACCCTATACACCTCAACAGAATGGTGTAGTCGAGCGCAAAAACAGGGTCGTACAGGAGATGGCACGTGTTATGCTTCATAGCCGGAATTTACCGTTATATTTTTGGGCTGAAGCTGTGAACACTGCTGTCTATGTAATTAATCGAGTGTATTTGCGCCCGGGAACTTTAAATACACCATATGAACTATGGTTTTGTAGAAAACCAAATATCAAATATTTTCGTATCTTTGGGAGTCGGTGTTACATTTTACGTGACCGCGAAAATCTTGGAAAATTTGACTCTCGAAGTGACGAAGGGATTTTCTTGGGTTATTCTACAAACAGTAGAGCATATCGAGTATTTAACTTGGAATCTAAGACGATCGTAGAATCGATAAATGTTAAAGTAGATGAAGCTTTTCACTTTGCATCTGAAAAATCTACCCTCGATATCTCTCTTGATGATGATACACCTGCTAATGCATCTTCTCATAACAATTCTTCCGATAATGATGATGCATCTAACGGTTCTTCAAGTTTATCTGATGTGCAGGAATCATCTCATGTACCTCCGAGTACTCCTTACCTCAAACGTTACGCATCTCCAAGGATCATCCTGAATCGAACATTATTGGAGACCCACAAGAAGGAGTCAGAACTCGGAGACAATTGGTTTGCGGATTCGCTTGCTACGTATCCAAATCGAACCAAAGAATGTCGATGAAGCTCTTCAGGATGACTACTGGATTGAAGCAATGCAGGAAGAGCTCCATCAATTCGAGCGAAACAAAGTCTGGGAATTAACGAAGCCTCCGAAGCAACACAATGTGATAGGTACCAAATGGATTTTCAAGAACAAGAAAAATGAGGATGGTACTATCATCAGGAACAAAGCAAGTTAGTTGCTCAAGGCTATTCTCAAGTAGAAGGTATAGACTTTGATGAAACTTTCGCCCCTGTAGCTAGACTCGAGTCCATTCGTATCTTATTTGCGATTGCTTGTCATTTTAAAATCAAATTATTTCAAATGGACGTTAAGAGCGCCTTTTTAAATGGGTTTTTAAATGAGGAAGTTTATGTGGCTCAACCGAAAGGTTTTGTAGACCATAAACTACCTAACCATGTTTTTCGTTTGAAAAAGGCTCTTTACGGTCTGAAACAAGCACCGCGAGCATGGTACGAAAGGTTGACAAAGCACCTTTTGGAAAAGGGCTATACTCGAGGGGGAGCTGACAGGACTCTCTTTGTGAAGCATTATCAAAATAATTTCATTGTAGCACAAATCTATGTCGATGACATTGTATTTGGTGCAACAAGAGATAATGATGCTTCTAAATTCGCGGAGACCATGGAAAGCGAATTTGAGATGTCCATGATGGGCGAATTGACTTATTTTCTTGGATTACAAGTTAAACAAAATGATGAAGGCATTCACTGTGTCAATCCAAGTATGCAATGGAGTTGGTCAAAAAGTTTGATTTAGAAAATTCTAAAGATTTTCCGACTCCAATGGGAACTAGCCATAAGGGACTTGGAAGTGAATCACATAGTGAGAATGTAGACGAGAAACTTTATCGCAGTATGATTGGAGTCTACTTTATCTCACGGCTAGTCGCCCGGATATATCCTTTAGTGTTGGGATTTGCGCGAGATATCAATCAGCACCAAAGGAGGTTCACCTGAAAGCGGTGAAACGGATCATCCGGTACATCAAAGGAACAATAAATTTCGGAATTTGGTATCCTATGGGAACAAGTTTGATATTGTTGGATACTCAGATGCCGATTGGGCAGGATCTGTGGATGATCGGAAAAGCACGAGTGGTGCATGTTTCTATCTTGGCCATTGCCTTGTTGCATGGCACAGTAAAAAGCAAAACTGCATAGCACTCTCGACTGCCGAAGCGGAATATATTTCAGCGGGTAGTTGTTCAACCCAATTGATTTGGATGAAAAGCGTGTTGAGCGATTTCCGAATTTCAGCAACTTCGGTAACCATTCTTTGTGACAACACTAGTGCTATAAACATTTCCAAAAACCCTGTGTTGCACTCTAGAACAAAACACATTGAACTTAGATATCATTTTCTTAGAGAGCTAGTTGAATCAAATATTCTTCAACTGTCATATATTTCAACTGAGAATCAATTAGCTGATATTTTAACAAAACCTTTGGATCAAAAACGTTTTATTCATTTGCGTAAAGCAATTGGAATGCTTTCCTTGAAATAATCTCTTTTTGAAACCTTTGCTTAGGTTAGGTTTTGTTTTTGTGTTTTTGTTCTTTATCTATGTTTGTACATAGGACATTAATTGAGCATTAGTTATATTGACTTTAATTGCATCCTTTTATGCATTTAGAAATTTATTATGCTTTTGATATCATAATATTTCAATGTTGCAATGATCATTTATGTTAATTAAATCATCTTTTAAGTGATCAAAGTCAATTTCTCTCTCAATGATCTCTTGGTATAGTCATTATCTTATTTGATTGCTTAGTCGAGTATGAAATCGAGATCAATTTTTGGTTGAATACCTTATATATTAAATAATTGATAGCCAATTGAGGGGGAGTCAAAGAAAAGTGTTATGCTCAAAAGATGTGGAAAGAGTTACATCCCAATGAGGAGTGTGAAAACTACCACCACATGGAGGAAAGAGCTACCACCTCGGTCGTCCGAGTACTGTGTGCAGCTACCACATGTATACCAAGCATGGTTTTTCAAATTTGATTAAATAAAATGCATATTGAAATACTTGACTCTGTCAAATTTCAAGGTTGGTATAAGGTGGGAATTTTAATGAAAGATGCTCAAAGAGCCACTCTCTTCAACAGATTGTCTAGATATATTATCTAACTTATCTGGGATTTCAAACATCTATTGATCTTGGTATTTCATTTTCTTTACCAAATTGATGATTTGATAAAGGCATTACTCATAAGATCATGTTAGATGTGATTGAAGTTGTTCAACTTTAAGTGTTTTAATTTTTATAAATTTTCGTTTCATTTTTGGATATTTTTGATAGATTTTGCATAATCTATTTCTTGTTGTATGAAACGATGATTTTGTTTAAAGTTGATACACAAAAGTGCTTACATACTTTTTCTGGATTTTCTGGAATTTTTCTGAATTTTTCTGAAGAAAAAGTTGGAGCCGATCCGGACTGGACAAGTGATCCGGATCCCGAACGCAGGTAATCCTGCGGGTAGCCGATCCGGACTGGATTCTTGAGGCGTCCGGATCGCGGCTAGGGTTTTATATAGAACAAAAGGGTTTTGATTTCTTTACTTCAATCTTTTGTTTTTAAGCCTCCAGAGCTTCTCTCTCTAGAAAGCAACGATTTTGGAGCCTTCCTAACTCAAAGTTCTTCGAATCAAAGTAAGTTTTCATGATCAAAACTCGGTTTTTCACAGTTTTTCATGTTTTTGCTCAAAACGTGAAGAAATTTTGTATCTTTTTCGTTTGAGATTGGTTTTTGGTCAAATTTTTTTTGAAATAAGAACTCTGGATAAATTAGTTTTGATTATATGCTAGGTTTTCTCATGATAAACGAATTTTTAGGCTTCGATTTCTAAAAATTCGGTTTTAGGGCATATATTGAGAATTTTTGAAAATCATGGAATTGATCTATTTTTAAAATTCTTTTTGCAAAACTAATCTGATTCCTAGTCTCTCTACACGATAATGATTGTTTGGGTACAATTTTTTAAATTTTTGAAAATTAACAATTATTTCGTGTTCTTGAGTAGTTGTTCGCAGGACTTTAAATTTCTTAAGCACTTGCACCAATGGCGTTTGCTTGGATCATTGTTCTTCTGGTTGCGATGGTGCACTCTCGAACTACGAACAAGCCTAAGAGATCGAAGAGGACCAAGAATGTAACGACCCAGCCCACTAGCAATAATAACTCGTTGGGCCCAAACCACAGCCCAAAATGCTTAAGCCCAGTTATTATTACTAGTGTCCATGTCTCATATAAACCCAATCACAATTCCATCCACATCCGATATGGGACTATTGGGGGCGTCACAGACTCCCCCCGTTTAGGCCTGACGTCCCCGTCAGCCCAAACACAAACACAGCAGCCCAAGATCACCAGGCGATGTGAGACTCGTCTCGCTAGTCCTGTCATCTAGACCCAGACTCAGCCGAGACTCGCCGCACACTTCCGGCTGGTTATTGGCTCTGATACCAAATGTAACGATCCGGTCCACTAGCAATAATAATTCGTTGGGCCCAAACCACAGCCCAAAATGCTTAAGCCCAGTTATTATTACTAGTGTCCATGTCTCATATAAACCCAATCACAATTCCATCCACATCGGTCACAGACTCCCCCCGTTTAGGCCTGACGTCCTCGTCAGCCCAAATACACACACAGCAGTCCAAGATCACCAGGCGATGTGAGACTCGTCTCGCTAGCCCTGTCATCTAGACCCAGGCTCAGCCGAGACTCGCCGCACACTTCCGGCTGGTTATTGGCTCTGATACCAAATGTAACGACCCAGCCCACTAGCAATAATAACTCGTTGGGCCCAAACCACAGCCCAAAATGCTTAAGCCCAGTTATTATTACTAGTGTCCATGTCTCATATAAACCCAATCACAATTCCATCCATATCCGATGTGGGACTATTGGGGGCGTCACAGACTCCCCCCGTTTAGGCCTGATGTCCCCGTCAGCCCAAACACAAACACAGCAGCCCAAGATCACCAGGCGATGTGAGACTCGTCTCGCTAGTCCTGTCATCTAGACCCAGACTCAGCCGAGACTCGCCGCACACTTCCGGCTGGTTATTGTCTCTGATACCATCTTAATCTGTCACGTCCCGGGGGTTTAAATGCGCGGAAGATGAGCCACCGATGCTCCCAAATCTGGTATATATTTTTTTTTTGAAAACCATTACTCCCCGGCGCGTGCCCAGACCCGCCGCATATACAAATTTACTCTACAAACGGACAGAGTCTCCTTTGTATATGCACGGCGTCCTGATTACATCGTACATTCATCTCAAGCATTAACCACACTAATCGAGGTACAAACACATACAACATGCATTCCAAACTTTCCATCAACCTTTTTACAAAGCAAAAGGGCCGACTGATTTGAAAGGATAAATAATCGCAAGGTTTTAAAAGCGACGCCCACACGACGTCATTATTTTTGAAAACTGTTTCGAAACCACATAAATCCACAAGGTTTTAAAATCCGGTGTCCACACGACACCTACGTTTTAAAAGCAGTTTTCGCAAACGATTTTATCTTTCTTTGTTTTTCGTTGTTTAAAACGGCCAGGTCAGGAATAAAATAACATTCGATAACATAAATTAAAGGAAAGGCAACATCCACTTCGACCCCACGGGGGTGTCGCAAACCACAACCAACCAACATGAATAATAAAATAAAGAGGAAAAAAGAGTCACTGTGTCTGAAGTAGATCAATGTCAGAACAGCACTCTTGCGGCCTCACCGGTGCCCTAGCACTCGCCCCTGGACGAACCTGTCACGAAGTGGGAAGTCAGTGACTAGAAATAGTATGATAAGCAAAAGGACTATAAACATAACAAACCACCGTAACCGGAGCAACCGTCCCTCTCAACAACACCCACGATAGTCACACCCTGTACCATAATAAAACCGGGCACCTTTCCTGACCACAGCACCGGGCCCCTACCCCGGTGTCCCCTGCCGAGCACCTGCCTCGGCCGCCGAGCACCTACCTCGGCATCACCGCTCACACCCCCCACCTATGAGGGCCCCCATTCCTAACGCCACCGTCGCGTGGGGTACACGGGTCAACGTACCACTTTTCCGGAAAAGCACACCGTTGCGGTGGCCAAACCGCCGGTGTGCGTGTAGCAAAACTAGAGCCTCAGATCGATAGTAAGCAAAGTAAAATAATATAACAGGGTTAGTACATAAACAGGAGGAGACTTGCTATTCACCTTTGCCCCAAGCATACTATTTCTATCGTTAAAATCCTATTCCCAAAATCTCCGGGAATGTACCCACCTCGTGTATGTCGTCCGGAGCTCGGCTCGTCCGTGCCCGTGCGCCTGCCGCCTACAACGCCCCGCACTCCTGCAGGAACAAATGCATGTCAAGACTAAGAGATCCGAACCCCACACCGACTCCAGACTGAAACCAGACGACGAACGCAACCCCGGACTCCGTGCGGCGGAGTTCCCCGCACAGCACCGATCCGTGCGGCGCGCACCCCGCCTGCGCACGGCCCCGCGCGGCACCAGCCCGCGCGGGCGCCCCACCTGCGGGCGGCCCCGCGCGGCCATGAGCCGCGCGGGCGCGTTGCCCGGGGGTGCGGGGCCACCCCGCACGGCACCGGCCCGCGCGGGCGCCCCGCCTGCGGGCGGCCATGAGCCGCGCGGGCGCGCTGCCCGAGCGTGCGGGGCGACCCCGCGCGGCACCGGCCCGGGCGGGCGCCCCGCCTGCGGGTGGCCCCGCGCGGCCTTGTGCCGCGCAGGCGCGCTGCCCGAGCGTGCTGGGCGACCCCGCGCGGCACCGGCCCGCGCGGGCGCCCCACCTGCGGGCGGCCCCGCGCGGCCATGTGCCGCGCGGGCGCGCTGCCCGAGCGTGCGGGGCGACCCCGCGCGGCACCGGCCCGCGCGGGCGCCCCGCCTGCGGGCGGCCCCGCGCGGCCATGTGCCGCGCGGGCGCGCTGCCCGAGCGTGCGGGGCGACCCCGCGTGGCACCGGCCCGCGCGGGCGCCCCGCCTGCGGGCGGCCCCGCGCGGCCATGTGCCGCGCGGGCGCCCTACCCGCGGGCGGCCCCGCGCGGCATCGCGCCACGCGGGCGCCTCTCCCGCGGGCGGCCCCGCGCGGCGACAGGCCGTGCGGCGCCCCGCCCGCGGGTGGCCCCGCGCGGCAACACGCCGTGCGGGCGCGCCGCTCGCGGCCGCGGCGTCTCATCGCCGGCGGCGCCCGCCTCCGACTTGGTGACGGCGGCGCGATGATCTCCGGAACAACGACTACATCCCTAACCAAGAACGGTAAAACTTAAACAATAAGATAATCATACCTTGGAATACGAGGGATGATCAAAGGGATCGTGAATTCCGAGCGAGAGCGAGAAGAGGTTGGGTTGCCGGTTCTTCCTTTCCTCGAATCGATCGCACCCCGGATGCCCTAGCCGCACGGTCAAAGAAAAGAGGAAGAAAATGGGTATACGGGGAAACCCTAACCCTAAGTCCACTCTTATAAATCCCCGTTCAACTGAAAATTACGGTAATAAAAATAATGATAATAATAATAATAATAATAATAATAATAATAATAATAATTATAATAATAATAATAATAATAATAATAATAATATCTAGCGGCTTACAGTTCTCTCGAAGAGCGTGCGGATCGCCCGCACGGATCCCGAAGCACCTCCGAGGGGGTCCAGACTTCGAAAATTAATTCTGAATGAACCGGGAGTCGGAATCCGGAACCGATCGCGTCCCCGCGCTCCGTTTCGCGAGCTCTACTGCTTAAAAATGCTCGCGAGCCCCGACGGACTGTCCGGAAAAACACCAAAACTAGGCCCTCAGTCGGACTGTCATAAGACAAGGGATAACGGAAAAAGTCAAAGAAAAGGCCAGGTCTTACAAAGAACACTCGGGATGATTCCGAGACGGAAACTGAGACTGAATCGATCGATTGGGATGAGCTCTTGGTGGAGGCCACTATACCTACTGCCTCAAAGGGGAAAGCCCCTGCTGAATCTTCAAAGGCGAAGCCTCCGCCTACTGCTGCTAAGAAAGGAAAGGCCCCCATGGAGGCAAGTCCAGCAAACACAAAGAGAAAGAGTGTTGCCCGGAAGAGAGGGAATGCTCGGGGTATCTCCATTGAAGAGCCACTTGCAAGTCAGCCTCCTCCACAAAACTTTGTGAGTTCTGAAAGAATCAGGGACTTTGAGAAAAGAGAATGCATTGGCGAGCGACATGTCAATGTCAAAGCCCTAAAGAAGCGCTCTGCATTATTTGGAACACTTTTTGATCAAGCGGGACTTGCACCGATTTGCAAATTCCCCGAATCTACAAGATATTGCCTTCACTCCGTCAGGATGTTCTATCAAAATGGATCAAGGTTGACTGATCAGGACGGACTGCAAGAATTTCACACAATGGTCAGAAATATTAAGATCAAGGTCACTCCACAACTGATTGGAGAGGTATTAGGGATGAAGGCCATCTCTGAAGGAAGTCATTACCTAAAAGGTCATGCGTTCTCGACCACCTCATGGAGAGTGGTAGTTGATGGAATTTGTCTTCCAGATACTCTGTCGTCGGGGAACTCAATTCTTTCCAAAGAACTTCGACCTGAGTATAGGTACCTGAACTTTATTGTTTGCTACAACATCCTCCCCAACATGCAAACAAAAGTTCTTAGATGGGACAGGATGTTATTTATCACGCCCCGAGATTCAAAAGTGGGTCTAAATTTTTTTTTTTTTTTTTTAAATCAGAGTTTAAAATCTTGATTTCTCCAAGGCATGAACAGACCGCCACACATATAGACAAGTCTCTGTACAACAAACAGAGCCTTCCCTATATGTGCTCGGCTAACAAAAACAGTCCATCAGAGTAGATACGAGATAGCTATACTAAATAAGTTCTACTCTATTACAACCACAAGGTTCATAAGTTAATACATCCAGTTCTCAAAATGAAAATACAGTTGCAATGTTTTACTAAATCAAAAGGGGTACATCCTACCAGGGATAAATCTACCACGCGTCCTCACACAGAACGTCCAAAGGTCCCCGCACCCGAAGGACCTGAAAAAACAGTCACCCGAGGGTGTGAGACACACCGGAGTGTATCCTAGTGGGCACGACGGGCCGGCAAATAGCAAGCCGTACCTACTGGATACCATAATAAGTGGATAGCAAAAGTAGGATATACAGCAACTGAAAGGTATAATTCAAATATGTACCATTAATCATGGATTAATCAACAGAGCAGTGTAATCATATATAAAGCTGATCATGCTATAACTGATAATCTGACAAGTAGGAATGAATATGTTATAGCTGACAAGCAGGAAATAGTCATACTATCACTGATAATCTGGCGAGCAGAGAATGATCATACTATAACTGATAATCTGACAAGCAGGAAATGATCATGCTAAAACTGTTAATATAATAAGCAGAGAATGATCATACTATAACTGATAATCTGACAAGCAGGAAATGATCAAACATAGATCAATAGAACAGGGTATGCATATATAACACAATCATACTATGCATGATAAATCTATAACAGATATGAAAATGCAGGTAATCAAACAAGCAGGAATATCAAGAAGGTGCATCAAAGGTAGTACCACGAATATACCCAATCAAATGCCACTGTTGGCCACAAGGGCCTCAGGCTAAACTGCCATGGAGCATATGGACCTCAGGCAACAACCACTTTTGGTCATTGGGGCCTCAGGCTAAACCACTTTTGGACACCCAGCAAGCTATCGTAACCCCACAAGGCTCACGGGTCAATCAGACCTCTCTACCGGTAAAGAACACCATCACGGGTAGCTAATCCGCTGGTGTGCGCGACTGAAAGCTTGGCTCGACGGCGATCATAATGCTGATGCTCAAACCATGGTCCACTGACCATATAGACGGCAAGAAGCCGAGGAAAATCCCCACTGGGATACTAGTATAACATGCCACATACTGAAGTAGTATCTCCTATTCTAAACATGCAGTGAAGAATAGAGACAGGTATAGAACTATGCTAGTAACCAATCAAGCATGGCATGTGTCCAGAAAAATGTATATCTACTGCTGAAGAAAGCATGATATATCTCAATGAGGTAAACTAGCAACTGCTGGAATATAAGCATGATGTATAACTACTGCTGGAAATCAAGGTATAATAAAAGCTCATCTGTGGGATCAAGGCTATGCAGATGTAGGGATTTTGTGCTGATATGCAAGCAAGTAGTAAGAGCAGGTATAACTCAATAGCAGTCATAATGCTAAATCTCAATCCACGGTCGGTAGACCGGACAGTCGGCGAGAAGCCGAGGAAATCCCCATCGGGATATCGATACTGATGCAAATCATGCCAGGTACTGAGACTAGAACTCCTATTCTAAACATGCAGTGAAGAATAGAGTATAGCGAAAGGCTCATCTGTATAATCAAGCAATATAGCTGTAATGACTGAATGCTGGAATGAAAGCATATAATAAAGATAAAGCATAGGTTCAGGGCTACACCAAGAACAGGGGTCCGACCTACCACGGCACCCCGTAGGGCCGACCTGATAAAACGCGGACCGAAGATAAACCCACCTGTATATAGGAGGAACAACGACTCCACCAGAAGGTAGACGGTCGCGATAACCACAAGACGGATCACGGGCTGGCTCCTGATGACTGGGGCCTACAATAATACCTGGTGACAACTCAGGATCTACCAATCCTCAAAGTGCACATTAGCGCGAATCGACCATTTCGTCGATTATCGCATTATTAAGCAAATCTAGCTTTTCAAGAACCCCGGAAATCCCACCGAAGGGTCGATAATGTTTTTGAACATTCATCTAGCTTTTCCACATTGTTACAATTGCAGCAAGCCCCTCGGGTTTATTCAGAATGTGTAATATATACTAATTAAACCTCGTTTTGGCTCGTTCTCTTAAACGGAGAATCATTTTTACGAACCGTCACCTCCAGTAGGCGACATTCGCATTGCTGAACACCGTGCTCACCCATTTGTGGCAGCACGATACCCGAGGAAAACTTCGGGCCATGAATTACTTCTTTAACCTAGCCGAAACGCATTTTCGTTTCTTCGGCTCATCAAAGCCCAAAATAAACGCGAGCATCGCGTCCAGTGACCCCAAATTAGCCAGGAGTACACTGCTGCAACATTTCAAACAGACCCAAACACTGTTTTTAAGCAATTATTGTATTTGAGCTTGGTTTTAACACAACTTTGAATCTATACATTTTCAGACAAAACTTCCTGAATCAACTAGTCTCTGGACAGTGCCAGGACCCCAGGGCTTGCCATAGTTGCAGCCCAGGTCTGCTGGATCACCCAGAACCAAGACCTTGCACACACACAAGTTCACAATGCTCCAAACACTTGTCCACACAGATCCAGCTTGATCTGAAGTGAGCATCAAGCTCAGGGGACATTTTTGAGCAACTTTCATATTTAAATCGAAAGCTAATTCCATCTATTTCTTCACTGTGGCATTTCCACAAATACTTGGTGTGCACAAATCTTAAGCATCTACACCACACCAAGTTCCAGGTTGTTCTCTGTAATTACTGAACCATTTGCTTTGAAACTTGGATGGAAATGCTCTACAGAGCTCAGGCAACATTCCCAGCAATTTGGTCTCAACTTTGCACCCTCGGATTGCCGGAGCCCGAGGTTGAAGAAGATGTCTTATGCATTGAAAATCGTGACCAGCAACCCAGGGCATCTGAGACCAAATGCCATGACCAATTGGATGCTAGGACTCTCTGTGAGTCTTCCTGTGCCTGTGCCCGGCGACAGGGCACGGCGGCGGCGCGGCGGGGCCAAGCTCCTATTCGAGCTTCAACACCATTAATGATGGATTTCAGCTGAGGCCATTTGAAGCTCTCCAACATGGACGGAAATGTTCTACTGGTCCACACGAAGCTTCCCGACCAACCCACCCCAGCCGGAGTTGGCCGGAACGCCGGCGGCCGCGACTTGGTTGAGAATCGGATCATCCATGGCCGCCACTATTTCGGTTTGCATGGTTACCATGCAAAAGCATGGGTGCACTCCTCTCACTCCCAGGAACACTTCTGGGAAAGTGGCCGGCGGCGGGGAGGCGCGCCGGCGCCGGAGCAGCAAGCTCGGCCGAAGTGCAAATTTCCAAAAAAAACTAGGGTTTGGTTCTGCAACCGATTGGCTTGATCAAACTCCACCAAATTTGGTGGAGTTGATCCCCATCTCCTACAGTCCAAGCCCATGATTTTGGTTCCCGATTTGGTCCACTGGTTGCCGAGAAAAATCGCGGCAGAGCTCGGCTAGGTTTCCAGCGAGCGTGTGGCCCCGCCGGCCAACCAGTGTGCATGGGGGCTCGGGCTTGTGCAGGGAGAATCACAGGGACCTAACAAACCTACTGCTAGGGGTCTCGGGCTAAAAACAACCAGTGGTTTGAGTGTCTTACCTTGGCCGGAGTTGGTGAAGGAGGGAAGAAGCCGGTTTCTCTTCTTCTTCCTTGCGCAACCTCGGCAAGCTCCAGGAACACTCCACTGGTACAGAGGAACTCCACTGGATCTCCAGATCAAACTTGGAAGAAGTTGATTCCATCTTCCTTCTCCCACTCTCTCTCTCGGTTATTTCTCTTGGGTTCTTGATCCTCGGCCAACCCAAAACACGGGCACCAAGTGAGAATAACAGAGGCCAGGTTGATGCCTTGTATTCCTCACTGACCCCTCGGGCTCTGGCCCAAGGTAGACCAAGAGGCAACTTCACTTAATGCATTGCATGATTCTTCTCAAACCCGGTTCACACACGACCGTAGCCTCCGGGCTTTTCATAGTAAGTGCAAATTGCACCTAACACCTTGATGTTTCAGTCCCCAACAGTTTGGCACATAAATATTATAGTTTCTCGAAAATACCCCCTTTTTCGGTACATTTCACGCATTTCGAGAAAATTTGCTCGACGAAATGCGAAACAGACTTCGCCATGACGTCCGGCTCGTCGAGACCTTCAAGATAGGCTACTCATTTGTTCGATTTGGTGCTCAAATGAATTCTCGGGCCATCCTGTTCTGTATATCACAATCCGACGCACACACTTCGATGTACCCGGATCGCCAAACGCGAAAACCGTCAGTGCCATTGCGCTCAGAACGTCGAAAATAGCTAGATTTGACTACTCATACTGCTAGTCTCAATTGTAGACAGTGAATTGGCCTTCGGTCGAACGAAAGGGGACCGGAACCGGGGTTTACTATTCACTGTACTATTCACTTAAGTCGCGGGGCCCGCAATTTCTTTGCTGATTTCTGGAAGATCCGACCGTTGGATCGTCGACAAGTGAATATGAATTTTTCATGTTTCGACGAGACGGTCGCAATGGTGAACTCGGATTTTCGAGATTAGACCCCGATCAAAAAACGATATTTTTGGGGTTTTATTTACTTATTTTCTGCTATTTATAAATCCAGAAATTTATTTAAACCTTTTTAAAATTCACGATTACTACATTATTTCTTTATCTTCTTGGAAATCCCACGGCAGCTTTGGGATCTAACTTCAACATTCCTTTCCTCATCTGGTCGAGGATGGCGAGGTATGTGGAAAATGCCCATCCGACTGAGCGACTTCCATTCCCAATGATCATAATGCGCATTCTTCGCAAGTTCAAGATCGATACGAGTGCGAGCTCGTACATGCACAGCTTGGGAACAATTAACGATTCGACTATCGTAAAGTCCCTCTCCACAAAGCAAGATGAGACTCTTCGTCACCTCCTTGCAAAAGCGACCAACAACAGCAACAACAGCTTCAGTACCACCAGCACCTGCCGCACAACAAGCACCTCCTTCACCTTCCGAGGATGATGCCTCAGTTACTTCAATCTACAGAGAAACAACAGCGTCTCTCTTCCGAGCAAGAGCGCATGTCTAATGAGTTCGTTGAAATGAAGGAAGAAATTCGGGAAGTTAAAAAGGAGCAAGTTTCAATGAACAGGCGGATAAAGAAAATCTTTCAAAAGCTTGGGTGGATTAGTTCCGAGGACTCTGAATAGTATTTTATTCTAATTTTTTTTTCTCTTTTGCAGGTTATTTAGTTTTTCTTTGTTTAGTTCTCAGGTTTTTCTTGTTTTAAAACTTTTAACTCTCCATCTATTTTGTAATTTTGGCCTGTTTCTGTGACAAAAAGGGGGAGAGAGAGAGAACAAACAATAATAACAATGATCTACTATGGTTGTGAACTGATGGTTTGTGAACTGACTGTGAACTTTGAAACTTTGAACTATTCAAGATAAGTATGACTTCAACTTTGGTTTTATATTGTTTTGATGCATGCCTCAGCTAACTATTTGACTAACTATTTGGGCATGTAATATAACTAACAAGTTGATGTTGACTAACAATTCTATGACATTTGGATTTCTATTGTTTAGAAGATATGTTGATTTTTTATTATGATCTTATTACATATCTGAATTTGTAAATGTCATGGTGAGTATAAACTCTATCTCTGTGTTTGGTTTTGCATGCTAAAATTCTTGAGATATCTAACGATTTCGTTTGTCAAGAATGCTTTCTTTTTGCAGAGAGTACAGATGTCGAAGTCTAGAGTCTGTTTTAGGAGTTTATCTCATATATTTATCTTTATTTGGATCTCCATTGTAAATTTTTGTTGTATGGTGATAGCAACAAAAATATCTTTTTGAATTTTCTTGAGTGGATTTGTGTTTTGTCACGAAACCGCCAAAGGGGGAGATTGTTAAGGAATTTGTGTTGGCGTATTTTGTGAAAATGGTTAAGTCTTGAAGATTGAAGATGAAGAAGTTTGAATCATATACCTCAATCTCAAGAAAGAAGAATTCAAAAGGATCAGGTACATTTAACTAAATATTTTTGGTGATCCGAATACTTCGTATAGTGTAGAAACACTTGGTTGAATGTTTGATTGCATAAAAATCAAAAACTGGACATACTACATGTTCAGGATCCGGATCAGGCATCACAGTCCGGACCCCGAACATAGGATAGTTCATGCGCAATTCCAGTCCGGACCGTGGGAATTTCAGTCCGGACCCCGAATGTGGAATTTGCTGAAATTGCATGAACAGTCCGGACCGTGGAAATTTCAGTCCGGACCCCGAAGTTATGTTTTTCTGGAAAAAGTCTGTTTCGCTGTGACAGTCCGGACCGCCACAATTCCAGTCCGGACCGTCGTCCTGTAAAATTCCAGAAATGGTTAGTTTTTTATTCTTATCTTCTTCCAATGGTTTCTAACCTATAAATAGACCCTACGATTCATTTTCTAGGGTAAGCCGAATAATCCAAAGTAGATCCATATACGACCGAAATAGAAAAATTCACATATAGAGAAGAAAGGAAATCAATAGAATTAATTCTATGTTTCTTCATCTATATTGATTAATTTGATTCTAGGTTTTCCAAACTCAGATTTTGAGTAGAATCAAATTAATGAATACTTAGATGGTATTTCCGATCTATTTCTAATCTAAGTATTCGGCGGATCATCACCACCCAAAAACAACGATTTTCCCAAAATCGGCGCGTGGACTCGCGTGGCCTTGTGGATTCAAGGTGCTACCGCTCTCGTGGATTCGGAGCGAGGTACGTTCGTGGATTCGAGACGTGCTACTGGGTGAAGACCGTGGATTCGGTCGGACGTCGTGGACTCGACGTTAGACGCCGTGGATTCGGCGTTGGACGCAAATCGTGGATTCGAGGAGCGTTGCGGAGCGAGCGGAGAAGATCTACTAGGAGCGTATGGAAAAGGTTGAGTCGTAAGTGTGTACGGTATATCACCTTGTACGTGTTTTAATTCTAGTGGATTTCGCCTTGTTATCGGTCCCGTGGTTTTTTACTCCGGTTTGGAATTTTTCCACGTAAAAATCTTGCGTGTCATTTTTCATTTCCGCATTGGGTTTTATTGTGCAATGATTTTTGAGTGTTTACTGTTTACACCTATTCACCCCCCCTCTAGATGTTTTTTCTCCTATTTAGATCCAATTAATACAACCCAACAGGGGCGCGTGCGCACAGAGACGCCAGGCGCGCTGTCGGCCGCCCTCGAGTGCGGCCACGCGTCAGCCCGCCGTTGGCGGGCCGTACCTACCGCGCTGACCAGGTGGTGGCCACGCGGCGGGTTCCCAGTCGCCCGTTCACGCTGTCCGCTGTTTGGGGACACATGGCGGGCGCAGGGACTTTCGGGCGCTCGGTCGGATGGGAGAAATCCGACCGATCGGATTCGGGCGCCCGAATTGGAGCGCCCGAATCCGATTTCTTATGGGCTGCGGGTTGGGCCTATAAATAGGGACTTTTGAGGCCTTGTATCTTTTTTTTCTGGGCTCCTTTTCACAGAGGGTGCTTAAGGAAACTTCTCCCTCCCACAGTGCACTATTCATTGGATTGGAGGACTTTGAGGATTTTTGGAGATCACCACTTTGGCTTTTTCTGCGACGCGGCGCACAGTGACGCTTCCACACCGGCAACCCGTTTCGTCGTGTTTTAGTGCGCTGGCTCCCCGGCTTACCCCGACCTCCGATTTAGGCGATTCTTGCGCCGTTGGACTCACGACAGGTAGGGCTCCAACTTCTGTGTTTTGAGTTTCCTATTTTTTCATGTTGATCTTGGAGTTTTCCGAGCATCCTTTTTACCCATTTTTCCTCGCGGAGTTTTGGACAGCACTCGGGTGTTTTGGCTATATCTTCGCGCACAGGCGTCGGATCAAGGCATGCCAATAGGCGTTTTTCATCTCCACAGCGTAAGGAACACCCTCAAATTTTCTGGGAATTTGCAGAATATTTTTCGAAGGTGAAAATCTTTCTTTTCCCGAGTTCTTTGACACTGAATTCCTGTACAGTATATTTTGGGGTGGTTCCCTTGCAGAATTTGTATCTCAGTGTAGGAAACTCGGATTTGAACGTGCAAGTACTCGTTTCGACCGATTCGTCGTGAGGATCGTGATAGTAGTTTTCTTGGAATTTTTCAAGAAGATCTCGCAAGTGAAATTTGCACAAATCTGGACTGTTATTTTGGGACAGCATATACTTGAATGTAATTGTGAGTTTAATTGTATGTTTTGGGGTAATTGTGAACAGTGTTGTGGTGAGGGTTTGGACCGAGCGTGGACTTCACTTTTGGGACAGGTATTTAGCGCTCGAGGTGGGTACCGTTGTCACCTCCTACTTGTGATTACCCACTACGCATACTGGAGATGTTCCCATATCATGTTGATAGTTGTATCAGTGGGATGAACTTTGCATGCTTGTATGAAAGTATTGATTGGTTGTTAGCACTTGCATCTTTAGAGGACTAGATATTAGTGAATTATTGTTTCTTGAAAAAGGATAAGTTGCTTAAACCTTTTGGTAATAATATGCTTAAACAATATCTTGCTTTATGTATATTGGGAGGCTTATGCATGTGTATAGACTAGCTTGTGGCATATTAGCACATCAGATATTCAAAACAATAGCATACTTTAATTCTGGTAAGAATTGGAATACCTGAGATATTTTTATTAAGTAAAGGACTTTGCATGCTTGTATGGTCACCTAGTTAGGCCACTATTTTCTGCTACACTATCATACTAGAATTGACTTAGGAGAAACCATGCTTTTTATTCTTTCTCCTGTTGTCTAGTCTTAGGGGATATTATGCTCAGGATAGAGCAGGGGATGGGATAGTGTAGTCAGTTATTGGGGATTGGGGACAGGCAGGCTTGATTGACAGGGTATTTGCGGCAACCGCGAATTTTCGGCGGTTGACCGGGTTGTTACTAATGCATCAGATTGGGGGAGGAGGGGATCGGATTTTCTTTTAGTGGATGGCTTTTTCCCACTTGATTAGAGTCTTGATCCAGTCCTACTATATCAGGTTACTTATGGCGACTTATTTCACTCGTGAGGGTCGCTCCCCTCGAGTGCCACTCCGGAGTGTGTGTATGTGTGACCATGCCGGTCAGGAGCCGGTCTGTTGCCCTTGGGATGGGACCGTGTCGGTCAGAAGCCGGTCTGCATCCCGCAGCTGAGTTGTGAGTTAGTAGGCATAGCAGGCAGTACCGGTGTTCACCGGTGTCTAGATTGGGTTACCCAGGCAGGCATATATACTCTGATGCATACATTTAGCTATTCTTTTAGCTTATTATTTTAGAGGCATATTAGTGGTAGCTTTTATCAGTTGTCATATTTATAGCTTACCACCCTTATTTTATTTTCGCCTCTATTAGTCCTAGTGGGCATGTCTGAGTTTGAGGTCTACCCACTAGGGGAGGCTACTGTTTTTATAGTAGTTCTCACCCCCACCGTTTTTTTCCTTTCTTTTCCCCTATGTTTTGCAGAGTCCTCTGCTGGAGTTGCGGGACCCTCTTCCTAGGATCGAGGTAAGAGGATCGCTGATTAGATAACTACTTCCCCCATCTCGAGTTTAGCAGTTTTGATGTATCCCCTGTACACTCAGACGGTTGTATTTTCCTTTATTTTTGGTCTGGCTTCGGCCAGCTGGTTGTATTTATTTCGTGAGCTGGGAGAGACACATGTATATATATGAGAGTTATGTTGTACTTTTATTTCCAGCATTTGTCTGAGATGTATTAGTTTTAGTTTAGCTCTGTTTTATGCTCCTTTATTATATCTTTATATCTGAGCAGGTTACCAGCGCTTCGTCTACACGAGAAATTCCGTGTGCACGGCGGATCTGTAGACGAGCCCGGGTTCTGGTTTACACCTGGGGCGTGACACGAGGCGCACAGGGTATATATGTTTGAAAGGGAATTACGCCAGGATATCTTTTGGTTCATTCGACCCCTCCGACTTCAAACCTTGGATGTTTCGATGGAGCAGGCGCTGTATATGGAGCGTGGCGCTGCAGTTCCTTTGGTCAGGGACTTGCTGCTAGGGGCGAGTTTTGGAGGGAAGCGCCCGGCGCTAGATGATGGAGGACAGATCAGCAAGCAGTTGCCTTCCCGATTCCTTCCCAAGGGTTGTGGATTTTGAGGCGTTGGAGGTCGAGTGGACCCAGACAGCAGCATTAGCAACTGTATCAGCAGCGACGGCAAGCTAGATGTGTTATTTGCCGTGGGCCATATTCATCGTCGCAGTGTGAACAGAGGCATGGATGGTGCTTCCTATGCGGATAGTCAGGACATTTTTCGGGAGATAGGGCTACGACGTCGAGGCAGACGAAGCGACGACCACCACTACTCAGTGGGCGAGTTTATGCAGCCAGGTAGAGGACGCCCTGGCAGTGGACTACGTCGTCGCAGAGCATTTATATCCCTGCATAGACTAGAGGTAGGGCCATTATCACGTGCACTTGAGGTACAGGTTCCTGATCATGTTGTGCATTTAGAGAAGGTTTGTGGATCATATCCAGTGCAGTGGAGGCCATGGATTTTGCCACCAGACTTGCTGGTTTCGCAGGAGCTCCAAGATTTTGACATAGTGCGTTGGATTGATTGACGCGGTGTTATGCGATAATGGACTGCGGAGAGAGGACTATGACCTTCCGCGAGCCGGATAGAAGGAGTTTATCTATAGAGACTATCAAAGGATGCTGTTTGCAGCAATGATTTCATCGGCAAGGGTCAGGCAGATGATGAACCGAGGTTGTACCGCTTTCCTAGCGACAGTAGTAGAGGTGCCTGTGGCGGCACCGGGACTCAAGGATATCCCTATTGCCCGCGAGTTTTCAGATGTGTTTTCACCTGAGCTGACTATGATGTCGCCGGATAGAGAGATTGAGTTTGTGATTGACGTGGTTCTTGGAATCATGCCAATCTTGAAGGTACCTTATTGGATGGCACCAGGAAAGCTGAGAGAGATGATGCACAGTTACTAGATTTGATGGAGAAAGGTTTTGCCAGACCCAGTGTATC
Source organism: Tillandsia fasciculata (assembly GCA_029168755.2). Lineage (NCBI taxonomy): Eukaryota > Viridiplantae > Streptophyta > Magnoliopsida > Poales > Bromeliaceae > Tillandsia > Tillandsia fasciculata. Next base: position 281,518 of record JAQOTM010000031.1, on the reverse strand, counting down.
TTTTGTCGAGCACCGGCGTTGATTGTGGAAAAAGGTTAGATAACTAAGGCTTTGAGTAGACCTATAGTCTGATTACCTTACCACCAGTTGAGAGTGAGGGCTGAGGACATCTCCAAGATGGCGTTTAGAACACAATGCGGGCATTATGAGAGTATAGTGAGGCCAAATGAATTGACTAATGCCCTGCCACATTTATAGATTTGATGAACCGTGTGTCTTAGTCGTGCTTAGACAGAGCTACAGTGGTCTTCGTCGTTGACATCTTAATTTATCCCGGAGTGATATGGAGCTTAAGGAATCCTTCAGAATGTGCTACAACTTCTGTGATAGAAGAAGCTGCATGCCAAGCTTGAGAAGAGTAAGTTTTGGCTCTAGGAGGTTACCTTGTGGATCTTGTTGATTCAGCCGCTGGTGTGGCAATGAACCCGACGATGCTAGATGTGTAGTCCACTCTGTCAGACAGGATCAGAGAGTGACAGAGTGAGGATCCCCAGCTCATGGAGGAGCGAGAGCAGAGTGATAGCTACAGCAGGAACAACTTCAACACTTCTCTCCCTTTTTCGTTCTTTCATGCCGAGGCTTCGCAAACGGGCTGAAAACTTTGAAAGGCTGCCCTAGAAATGGAGACTGTGCCGGATCCTATTCTTGTTTGATTTGGGTGAAGACACTGGCCTTTCGAGATTTTTGAACTTTTCGCTGTCTTCGCCTACGATAGACTTGCTCCACTTGAGATCAATGAGCATCTGGAGTACGAGGGGCGCTCGTTGTGAATTTCGGCTCGAGAGATGAGGAAATTGCACAACCAGGACATGGCATACCTATTTTTGTTGAGGAGTAATCACGAGGAGCGAGCGGAGACTTGAGAGCAGGAGACGGTGTCGATGGATACCTGCCCCTTCTGGTTTGAGACTCCTGTTTGAGGTGTTATCAGTTTCGAAAACGAAACTTTCTTTAGTGGGAGAGGATGTGATGACCCGAGTCCCCGTTGATGATTTCGGCGTGATTGGCAGCTTGTGGGCATTTATTTTGTGTGATGGAGGTGTTTACGCGCGAAGCAAGCACGAGGAATGGACTCAGTGCAAAAAAAAAAAATCAAAATCACCTATTTGGACGCCTTTGTCGAGAGCTAGAGGCGTGTGCGTGCAAAACGGACACCGGAAATGGATTCAACACGAAAAACCGATCAAAATCACCTATTTGGATGTTTCTTTTTAGATCCGGACGTCCTAAAGTGGGTTCGGGGTACCCATTACTGTTGCTTGGGCAGCTCGGGCAGCTCGGGATCTCCTAACGCATAGTCTACAGCTCACGCTCCAGGCCCTCTTTGGTATTGTCCTTCAAGTAATGATTATAGATCGCGTCCTGAACTCTCACCACGAGGGTTCGGGCAATCCCTCATAGCGGTGTTGTAGCTGGTCTGCCCAACAGCTGCTCGCCTCTCCGTCCAGGCAATGAGCGGCGAGGTGAACCCTGTCGACTCCGGCCTTTCTTGGCCAGAGAACTCTTGCAAAACCTTCCGGATAGGACGATCTTGCTATTCTTCCCCACCCTCTTCTTTGGAGGACCACTTGCTGGACCCTTCGGCCGAAACCGGGTTCAGGCTTGGTCGTGGCCGTGTGCGCCTTCACTGATGAAGGTAAACCATTTCTTTGCCTCCTCGGGCATGTCGGTGAGGAGGGCATCCCAATCCTCCTCCGTCATTTCGGCCTTGCAGTGGATGCAAAGCCAAAGGATGCTTCGAGCTGATTTGATTTTCGTAGGAGACTCGGGCCCCTAGATCGGCTCCTTTCCCTAGGGGCCGACCATGTTCACTTGCGCGGGGTGCAAAGACCTCTGTACTGATCGCACTGCTGGCTTGGTCTCGGGCAATAGATGTTGTATGATATCCTCCACGTGGGTGACCTCTACCACGACCACGACCACGACCACGACCACGACCTCTACCATGGTCTCCAGATGCTGAAGCTTGCGATTAGAAGTATCTGCTTTATCTTTTTCGTTGCCTTTCGATTCACTTTGAAAAGTATGCTCAGAAAAATTTTTTGTTCTATCTTTTGTTCCTCATGTGCTAAGAGAGAACCAAGAAGTTCGCTACAAGATAATTTAGATAAATCTTTCGTTTCTTCTATAGCAGAAACTACATCACTGTATTTTTTGTCAAACTTCTTAAAAAATTTTCAACTACTGTTTATCAGTAATTTGTTCACCATAGGTACGCATCAAGGTAACTAATTTCATAATTCTAGAATAAAATATATGATATTTTCTTTTCTTTTCAAAATGAAGTCTCAAATTTTCTTTTTAAATTTTGAATTTTAATTCTGAGTACTTTTTCCCGTTACCTTAGTATTCCTTCTGTAATATATCCC
>JAQOTM010000031.1:225248-279049 GCA_029168755.2 Tillandsia fasciculata | reverse complement strand
GCATACCCGTCGATGGCAGAGCAGGCAGTACCAGTTTACTGGTGGCACTAGATTGGGTCTATTTAGCCAGATGTTGTTTCCTGGTGCATTCATACCGTTATTTCTTCCACGGTATTGCATTTAGAGGCATACTTGTTGTGGTTTTCCCCTTTTATTCAGTAGTTCTGTTTACAGCTTTCACTACCTGCCCTTTTCTTGCTCTAGTAGACTTAGTGGGTACGCCGGAGCTTGAGGCTTTACCCACAGGGGGAGGCTACTGGTTTACTAGTGGTTCTCACCCCCACTGTTGTTTCCTCTTTTTTTCCCCCCTGTTTTGCAGAGTCTTCAGTTGAGTTGCTGATCTTTGGTCGTTGTCGGGCGAGGGAGGGCAGTCACGAGCTAGATCTTACCACCCGAGGAGTGTAGCTGTATCCCCTGGTTGGAGATTCCTGTAGCTGTTGGCTGCTGTTTACTGTTTTTCTGGAGAGAGAGATCTTTTGTATTTGGAGTTGAGACTGATGTACTATAGTTTTAGTTATCTCCTTTTTTAGTGAGAGATGCTGTATTGAGGACATTGTATGATGATTATCTGTATTGAGGAGGAATGGATATTGTACTCTATTTCATGATGTATAGTAATTGGATTTTATTTTACAGCATTTTATTTCAGCTCTGATATTGTGTAGCTATAGTACTATCTTTTGCAGGTTAGACGCTTCGCCTATGCGGGTTTTGGCATAGGTGGCGGATCTGTTGGCGAGCCCGGGTCGCAGTTTCGACCCCGGGGCGTGACAGATTAAGTTGGTATCAGAGCTTAGGGATAGGTCATTGGGACTGTAGAAACCCTAGGCTTATGGTTGGACCCTAGGATGACTTCGTGAGAGTCGTGAGTTTTGCGAGAGTCCTGATTGAGTTTTATACCTCTCCCAAGTGATGGGATGGGTGATTGGCATGTTTATTCTCCTAAGCAATTATGTTGGCTGCAGACAACATAATGCGGCGGAACGGTTGACATGCTCTAGACTCTCGCCGGATTGGGTCGAGTTTTGTTTTGTGCTGTGGTGCAGTTGGTCGTGGTGAGCGGTGTCTCCCCGACGCGTTGTGCGGATTGGTGTGCACTCGTCGCAGCGGTGGAGCTTGAGCGGATTGTTTTGGGGCCGGATACCCGGATTGAGGTTAGAGAGCTTCAGGCCCCGATGGCAGGATTGTCTGAGGTATATCAGCGGCAGAGTGAGCCGCTGGTCTGGGTGACACAGTTGTCGGAGCAGTGGGCAGCACGACAGTGTTTTTCTTCTGAGACCACCTGGTTACAGTATCCTCAGCGGCAGTGATTTCTGGAGGCGCCGATGGAGCGAGTGGCCCCCTCCGTGCTAATGTTTTGTGTTGCAGCACCGAGGCGGGGTGGATTGCTGATAGTGGATGAGTTGTGGGACATCATTGATGGATGGAGCCAGTTTTGGCAGATGAACCACCCCCGATTATGGATTGAGTTGGAGCCTTTGGAGGCAGAATCGTGGTTGGTGGTGATGGAGTGATCAATTGAGGGTCCCCCTGTGCTGGGAGTTTAGGCAGTTGTTGAACTGTACGCTCCAGGTTTCGAGGGACGAGCGCGTAGGGTATGTGTGCTTGGAGTGGATTGCGCCAGGATACCCTTTTAGTTTATCTGATCCCTCTGTTTGGATTTTGGATTTTGGATGCCTCGATGGAGTAGGCATTGTGTATGGAGCGTACTGTTGCAGTTCCTTTGGATAGGGATCTGCCGCCAGAGGCGAGTTCTGGATAGAGGCGCCTGGCGCTAAGTGTTGGGGGACAGATCGGCTTGCAGGGGCACTTTCGTTTTCCTTTCCTGGATGGTGGACATCCTTGTGGACGGATTATGTAAAGCTTACCCAAAGGAAGGTTACCCTTTGTGATTGATAACATTCGTGTTTGGGGTACAATAGATGTTCTTGAGGGGTGAGCTGAGTAAGGATAATTGAATGAGGAATTGCATGAATCAATTGTGTTTTGTCATATGACGATCGCAATAATGGATTTCTGAGGTGTCAGAGGTCAGGTGGACCCCGGTGGCAGCATCAGCATCGTTATCAGAGTGGCGCAGCGGTAGCGTGGATTTGTTGTCTGCGAAGGGCTGTATTCCTTGCCTCAGTGTGAGCAAAGGCGGAGAATTGTGCTCTTTTTATGGATAGCCTTGGTTTTTAGGCCGATTAAGTGACGACCACCTACAGTGAGCGATGAGACTGTGCTGCCTGGGTGGAGGGCACCAAGGCAGTGGATCGGTCGTCGCAGGTGTGATTTCATCACAGCAGTCGAAGTTAGAGCATGTTGCATTCCTGCATGGACTAGAGGTAGATTTGTTACCACATGCACTAGAGGTACAGGTTCCTGTTGGGGTGGTGCATGTGGGGGAGGCTTGTGGATCATGTCCAGTGCAGTTGAGACCTCGAGTGGTATCGGCAGACTTATTGGTAGTTGTACCTGGTCAGTGTTTGACCCAGTGCGTGGGATTGGTTGGCACAGTGCCACATGGTGTATGACTGCGGAGAGAGAAGGTTATGATCTTCTGCAAGCAGACATTAGAGACTTGTTCTTGAGACAGTCAGAGCACACAGGTTGCAGCGACTATGCGCGAGGTGCCTACGGCGGCACCGGGACGCGAGGATATCCCTGTTATCGTGAGATCCCGGGTGTGATTCCACCGGAGCTGATAATGATGCCGTGATTAGGAAGATTGAGATTGCGGTTGACGTGGTTCAGGGAACCACGCCAACCCCGATAGCACCTCATTGGATATCACCTGTAGAGCTGAGAGAGCTGATGGCGCAGTCGCAGGATCTGATGGATCGAGGGTCTGTTCGATCTAGTGCCACGTCGTTGGCACACGACAGTGAGGGTCCTTGTGTGGTGTGACCGCAGGCAGGTCTGGATGTTATTTAGGACCTTTTGATGGAGTTATACTCCGACAGTTGTCTGCTTAGGATGCGTGTATCTTTTGGAATCATACAGCTGAGTATCCCGCCAAGATGGTGTTCAGACCCGGTAGGGGCATTATGAGTGCAGTGAGGACAAATGGAATGACTAAGGCCCTGTCGTCTTAAGATCTGAGGAATTGTGTATTCTTGCTGCACTTGGAAGAATTATTGAGATATTCTTCCGGGATATTTTGATTTTACCCCATCTCTGTATGGTTTAGAGCTGGTGGAGTACTTGTAGATGGTGTAACAAGGTCTGTGAGGAAGAAGCTGTATGCCAAGTTGTTGTGGTGCAAGTTTTAGCTTCGAGAGCATATCTTCGTGGATAGTACTAGCCATAAGAGGCGGTGGTGGAATCCGGCCAAATGGATGCTATGCGAGAATGGCTGAGACCGGCAGTTATTTATTGAGGTGGAGCTTGTGAGCCAGGATAGTGCCAGCAGAGCTTGACGAATTGGTGATGAGATTGATACCAGCCCTGATTTCAGCATCGCCAGTGTTGGGAGATGGATTTGTGAGGGGTAGTGGTGCCTCCCATAGTAGCTTTGAAGTTACAGTTGGATTTGTGGCAAGCATCCATTATCACCCCGATAGGGCCACTGTGGTGGCGGATACCCGGAGCAGGAGAGTTATTTGGGGTTGTGTTTGTTGACTCCGCAGCTGGCGCTGTGTGGGCTGTCGAGGCAGACGTGGCGTATGATGGTGTCACTGAAGGCTCTTTGGAGGATAGACCGTGGCTGAATAGTTCGCTCGGTTGGTTAAGATTTGGGAGTGACCGGGCGAGGACCCCTCCTGGATAGGGCTCTTTTCTTTCGAAGTTGCCTTGCATGTCACTGGGTTGGAAGCTGAGGTCACAACTCCCGAAATTTGATGAAGTGATCATCTGGAGCAGGTACCCTTCTCCGAGCCTGGAGGATTGGATTTAATTACCAGCTGCAAGGGTACTGGTCTCGAGGATTGATTGGTGATCTGGTTCTCCCAGCTGCTTATAGTTGTGTGCTGACGCCGAGGGTTAGGGAGGTGTTTCTACACCCTGATGGGTTTTGGATTAGAGATCTGAGTTTACGTGATCAGTTGGAGGACTTGTATTGGATACCTCGGAAGTACAGAGGTATTCGGATCGAGCTTTTGTGCCGTTGAACTTGTGGTTGGTTATCGGAGGCCCTGGGAGGAGCGGAGGCTTGTGCCGATGCAGATTACTTGGTAGCTCGAGCGGTTAGCCCAGCGGTACTTGGTTGAGTTGATACGGTTTTCTAGAGTGCCCGCCTTTGTTTTGTTCTAGTTAGAGACCCGAGGACCGCATCGCGTCTCTGGAGGAGGTATTTGTCAGCCGTGGGAGCTTGAGTGGTGGATGATTGGATATTTACCCCCCCTATATTTGGTTGAGATTCCGTGTCGAGGAACGATTTTAGTTTCGAGGACGAAACTTTCTTTTAGTGGGGGAGGATGTGATGACCCGGATCTCCGCAGAGCTGCTGCAGTGCGTTGGGGTGGCTATTGGAGGCCTACTTGGTGTGTTGGAAGTGTTTGGGGCTTAATTGGGCACAAGTGTTGGACTTCGGGCTTAAATGGATCGTGTGAGTGATCAGAGGACCCCGTGGAGGGGTTAGAAGTGGTTTCGCGCGAAACGGATATTAAAATTGGGCTCCGCGCGAAATTTGGGCTAAGAACACTTTTCCGGGTGCCTTCGGCAATTTTTAGAGTTGGAATTTGGCGAAACGGACGTCAAATTCGGATTCAGCGCGCGAAAACGGTCAAAATGGACTACCCACTTGTGGTTTTTGAGCTCGGGTTACTGTTCACTGCCGGAACAGTGATTCCGGCGATCGCCGGCGGCAGCCAGCGGCGGCGGGCAGCGGCGGAGGGCGGCGGCGCGGCCTCGGGCAGGCGGCAACGCGGCGGCGGGCAGGCGCGGGCAGTGCGCAGCACGCGGGCAGGACGCGCGGGCAGGCGCTCGGTCCACGCGGCCGTCGTGCACCGGAGCGGGATGCCACGTGGCGTGCTCTTATTGGATGGCTTGCTAGGCGCGGTTCTTGGAATTCCTCGGGGTGTACGGTGGACCGGATAGAGACACGTGGCAGATGTTCATTGGTTCGGTGTTTGGGGTTGTCGTGCACCGGGTGCAGCGAATTTATGGCTTGGACACGTGGCGTGCGAGGATTGGGCGCGTCACTGTGCGCGTACGGGCGGCAGGCGGCGGGGCAGGCGTGCAGGCGGCAGGCGGCGGGGCAGCGGTGCCGGCGGGCGTGGCGGCCACGGCGCCGACGTGGCGCACGCGTGCGCCACGTGGCGGCCGCCTATTGGCCAGTGCCAACTGCCCGTTGACCAGAGGGACGGCACGTGGCGCGAGGAGGTTGGCCGGATCCGCTGTGCGGTGTTTGTGGACACGTGTCATGTGTAGGAGCGGGTTGGACGGCCGTGCGGTCCGACCGGATCGCGTGCGGGGAGTGGGCCGGGCCGGGCCGAGTTACTGTGTGCGCCCGGTTTCGGGGCCCAAAGGTTTCGGGCGCCCGAAACCGGGGACACAGTGGTCTTTTTTGCAATTGTTTTTGTGGGCCTATAAATAGGCCTCCACTCCCCTCCTTTTTCTGCTTTTTTCGAGTGATAGAGAGAGAATGAGAGGGAGAGGTGTATACAAAGTTTGTTCCCCTTGGTGCTCTGGTTCTAATGGTGGATCCCCGGAATTTCTGGAAGCTCGGCAACGGCGATATCATTTTTACAGTTCGCCGCGGTTTTCGCCCCATTTCGGCCCATTACTGTCACAGTTCAGTCAAAAATTCATTGTGAGCAAACCAGTAGGAGTTTTTGGACGATTTCTTCAACAGCGTGTTCCTAATAGGTAAGGCTTTGATTTTTGTGTTGATCGCTTCGCTCCGTTCCGCACTTTTGGCACATTTCCCGAGACATCTTTGACCCCCAATTTTCTGTGATGGATTTTGGACAGCACCGACTTGTCGATTTTATATCTCAGCCTAGGAACATCGGATCAAGGCGTTTCAGAACTCGATTTTGATCTACTCGTCGCGAGGAACACAGTGGTGATTTTTCTGAGATTTTTAGAAATTGTTTCGAAGGTGATAATTAAGCTTTTCTTGGACTGATTGCTATAGGATTCTGATTTGGAGGGTTTGAGGTGCAGCGAGTGTTTTATTTTTATCTGGTCCACAGGTATCAGATCTGGGCGTTTAAACAGTCGTTTTGGGGCTACTTTTCGCGAGGAACGCGACCGTGAATTTTCTGGATTTTCTTGAGGACTGAACAGAGGTGATAATTAGCCATTTTTTGGGCTGATTTTAGACTATAGGAAATTGTACAGTTTTGTGTTAATTGTGCGCATTGTTCTGTGCAGCGGGACACAGATTTTTGGTGGATTGCTGTGTTAGAGGACAGCGGGCAGCGAGAGGTCTCTTTTGGTGTTGTGCGCGCTTTTCGAGGTGGGTGGTTGTTGCTTGCCTCTATATCTGACTTACTCACTAAGTTTATTAGAAAATCCCACTATTGAGCATATTGATTGCGTATCATGCATGATTGACTGATATATATGTGAGCCTATCATCTGAGATTAATTTTGTGAATGTAGCATGTTGAGGATATTATTGGGATAATATTTCTGTTGGAACATGATCATTGGAATAATTTAATAGTGTTAATTAACATGCTATATTAGCACCTAGATCTTTATGAAAGTGGATTAACTGGATTAATTGTTGGGACATAATGACATATCTTGGTGCGGGTGCCACTTTGGGATTTATTATGGATCAGGGATTATTTACATGTGTAGTTGACTGATGATTTTAGCATGATTGTTGCATTTATGTGGATATTATTAATTATTACACATGTAAAACTGTTATTTGACATATTCCCTCTCTTTCGCATTGCTGAGGACTTTTGCATACTTATTTGGACATCTAGATAGGCCACTATTTTATTGCTACACTATCATATTGGGATTTGACTTAGGAGAAACCATGATTGCTTTCTTTCTCCTTTTCGTTTAGACTTTTGAGTCATGTTGCTCGAGTTCGAGCAGAGGTTTGGGATAGTGTAGCCGGGACCTGAGGGTCAGTGACAGGGTGCATTAGATGTTGGATTGTGGATTATTGCGGCAACCGCGGATAGTAGGCGGTTGACCGGATCTTGTTTATTTTACCCAATTGTGGGTTATTGGGGTGACCGCGGACTTTGGGCGGTTGACCGGATGTTTACTATTGCATCAGATTGGGTATCAGATTTCTCTAGTGGATGGTATTTCCCACTTTTTGAGTACTATTGCATCAGATCGGGGTTTTATTAGTGGACGGAGTTTCCCACTTTGATCATAGTCATGATCCAGTCCTGCTATTATGAGACAGTGGTTACAGAGATGCTTGTTACAGTGATACTTTACTCGTGTGGGTCGCTCCCCTCGAGTGCCACTCCGGAGTAGGCTTTTCACGGTGCCGTGCGCCGGGCACCATGGTGAGTACAGACTTTGAGTCCTGGGGACTCCTTTTGCTTCGGTGTTTGCGTAGGCTGGCATACCCGTCGCGGCAGAGTAGGCAGTACCAATTTTTACTGGTGGCACTAGATTGGGTCTATTTGGTTAGACACTGTCTTTCTGATGCATTTGTAGTGCACCGATTTCTGCGAAATAGCAAAATTCGGTAAAAATGCTTGTAACGCGTTTCGAATATGATTACAAGTGGGTTTGAAGTGTTTTGAATCAACGCAAAGCCGTTGGGTCGAAGTGAGTTGGGTGGTGGGTGAGAACCGAAGCCTCAAAGTGCAAAATTGGGACTCGTGTTCGCCGAGTTCGCAAATGGCAAAATTCGGCGAGAGGACTTGTAACGTGTTTTAAAAACGTGATTACAGTCGGTTCGGTGCTTTCGGGCTGACGCAAGGCATCGGGTCGAAAAGTGACTTGAAACCCGAGGACTTAGCCAAATCTGGAATTTCTGAAATTCTTGAATCGCGAAGCGTTTTCGGAGCCCTGTTTCGAGGGCTTCGAGTGCCCCAAATTTTAAAAGAAATCGTGGGGTGTCTCACAAAAGTTTTCTTATTAAAGGGGCGCAAAAACCTAGGTATGTTATTAAGAAAAAATCGGAGAACGAAGCGAAGAAAAATGCTTCGAGAATTCTGAAACTGCAGTTTTGGACATTGCAGATTAATCGCGAAGCGTTTTCGGAGCCCTGTTTCGAGGGCTTCGAGTGCCCCAAATTTTAAAAGAAATCGTGGGGTGTCTCACAAAAGTTTTCTTATTAAAGGGGCGAAAAACCTAGGTATGTTATTAAGAAAAAATCGGAGAACGAAGCGAAGAAAAATGCTTCGAGAATTCTGAAAACTGCAGTTTTGACAGTGCAGATTAATCGCGAAGCGTTTTCGGAGCCCTGTTTCGAGGGCTTCGAGTGCCCCAAAATTTTAAAAGAAATCGTGGGGTGTCTCACAAAAGTTTTCTTATTAAAAGGGGCGAAAAACCTAGGTATGTTATTAAGAAAAAATCGGAGAACGAAGCGAAGAAAAATGCTTCGTGATTGCTGAAACTGCAGTTTTGACAGCCCAAGTCAATCGCGAAGCATTTTCGGAGCTCTCTTTCGAGGGCTTAGAATAGTCCAAAAGTTTAAACAAAATCGTGGGAAGTTTAAGAAAAATTTGTAGATTAAAGGGGCGAAGAGAAATTACAATTTTGATTTCTCAGTTGACGGGAAAACGAGGTGAAAGAGGGCTATCCGATAAGGCTCACTGCAGGAAAATTCTGCAGGAAAGAGGGCAATTAGGTAATTTGGGGTTATTTGGGGGTGTTTTTGTAAATTCCCCTCCTCTCCCAACTACCCCCCTGCAGAGACTTTAATGCTCTCTCTCTCACCCTCATTTTGAAACCACACTCTCTCTCACTCTCTCTCAGCTTGGGAAGAAACGAAAGGGGAGAAGAAGAAGGGAAAGAGAAGAAGAAAAAAGAAGAAGAAGAAGAAGAAGAAGAAAAGAAGAAGAAGGAGGAGAAGGAAAAGGTGAGTCTCTCTCTCCTCTCTCTACCTCTCTCTATCTCTCTCTATCTCTTTCTCCCTCTCTATTTTTTTCCCTCCCTCCCTCTTGCTGCCTGCGCAAGGCAGCTACATGCTGCCTTGCGCAGCTGTTGCAACTGCAGCAGCTGCTGCTGCTACTACAAGCAGCAGCAGCAGCTGCAAGCAATGCTGCCTGGGCAGCAGCTGTGCAAGCTGCTGCCCAGCAGCAGGAAAACAAAAAAAAAAAAAAAAAAAAAAAAAAGAGATATATACAATAAGTATGTATATAGATATATATATATATATATATATAGTGGGGAAAGGGGAGCAGCAGCTTGAGCTGCTGCTCAGCTGCTGCTGCTGCTAAGCAGCAGCAGCTGGGCAGCAGGGCTGCTGCGCAAGGCAGCTGCAGGCTGCCTTGCGCAGCTGCTGTGCTGCTGCAGCTGCTGCTGCTACCAGCAGCAGCAGCAGCTGCTGGTCCTGCTGCTTGGGCAGCAGCTTGCAGCTGCTGCCCAGCAGCAGGGGAAGATTGCAAAAAAAAAAAAAAAAAAAAAAAAAGAAAGAAAGAAGAAAGAAGAAAGAGAAAGAAAAGAAAGAGAAGAAAAGAAGAAAGAAGAATGGAGAGAATTCTTCTCTTCTCTTTTCTCCAATGAGAAAAGAACGCAAAAATTTCAATTTCTTGATTTTTTTTCAAAATGCAAAATTGAGGAATTGGGGGTCGGGGAATTGCTTAATTGAGCTCCTCTAAAAATTTAGAGAGCATTGGACTTGTTTTCAAAGTAAAATTTGCAATCCCCAACTTACCAAGTGCAAAATTGACGAATTGGGAGGAAATAGCTCAAATTGAGCTTTTCTCAAAATTCGGGGGGCTTTTTGACCCCGGATCGAGTTGAGCAAGTTTCTTTTTGGCAACATGCCATAAGATATTATTTCCCTCCCATTTTTATGAACCGATAAAAAGTTAGCCTTTTGGTGGGGAAAACGATCAAATAGGAACTTTTCCCTCTTTGTTGTCAAAAGAGGTTAATTTTATCGTCTTATTGAATTTAGAGAATCGTATAAAAGAAATTGCTATATTTTTGCTTTCCTTACAATGTAGGGAAGCCTCACGGACCAAGGAGCTGGAATTGTCTCCTTCAAGAACTAAGAACACATCGAGGTGGGGGATTCTATCGAGCGAGGGTGACCTCTCCCCTTATCTTTTGCTTGTTATTAGAAGCATGTTAATAGAGTGGCTAGGACAATAATTTCATGCTTATGTAGATGTGGTTGTGGTTTATGGAAATTTGACTTAGGAGAAAACTTAGATTAGGCTCTAATGTGTGGCATTCACTATAGGATTTCACGAGTGGCATGGTTGTTTGAGTCAAATAAGTGTGTGATGGAATTAGGGCCTAATTAGAGTTATGTCTCTAAGGAAAGCATAGTTTAGTTGAGGTTAAAATCCAAAGTATTGGAAATCCCTAGAGTGTCATAGGGAGTCGGGTTAATATACCTACACTTTAACTTCAACTTGAGCATAATGAAAGTTAAGAATTGAGTCCAAGGGACTTATGTACCTTAAGGCATGGACCTAGGGTAAATGCATGAGTATATTAAAAAGACAAGCTAAAAGCTTAATTGCAAAGAAAGAAAAAGGGCTAAGAGGCAATGTGAGCTGTGAGCTATAAGCTCGATTGAGATGGAAGCTAAGTGCTAAAGAGCAAAAGAAAGGCAAAGGCTTAAAAGAGCAAAGAGGCTAAATGCAAAGCAATAAAAGAAATAATAAAACGAGCGTACCTACGGGGTGAAACGTGGCCCATGTTGGAGTAGCAGGCAGTGTCCCTCTCCCGGGTAGAGACCCGTTCGGGACGTTTCCCCGTAGGGCGGGGTAACACTTGCGGGTGTTATCGGCAACCTTAGAGGACTTGTCTTATGGCAGCATGTCTGCCGGGCTAGGGCCCGTTGGGCAAGTTTCTCCGAGGGTTTAGCAACTTGAATTGAAACACAAGAAAGTTAATGAAAGTAATTTGGCAAGGGACAGGTTGGTTAGTTTGGCATCCTATAGCGACATAGAGCAATGTCATGGCAAAGGTAAAAGTATTAAGCATGCTAGCTAAGATTTACAGCTTTTATTTACTGTATTTCATTCTCTATTATATTGCTTCCATTAGACTAAGCGGTGCAGGGCATTTTCTCTCGGTGGTTGAACCCACTGGGAACTTGGTTGTAGTTCTCACACCCTTTGGGTGACTTCCCCACAGGTCCAGGTACATCGGGCGAGACACGCGACAAGGGCAAGCGCCCAGCAGAGTAGCGACCTAGCAGTCTAGAGTCGCCACCACCATTTTGGAGTTTCATTTTCTTGAGCGAACTTTGTATGTGAGGAACAATGTAAATTCTAAATGTTTAAGTTTCAAGTTGGAAAGAAAGAAAAAAAAAATATGGATGTATTTTGGTATTGTAGTCATGCTAAAAGAGAGTTGTAATATTAAACAAAAGTGTATGTCTTCGCTCAAGTTTTGTACTTTCAGTTCTTCTAACTAGTTGTTGAATGATTGAAAGTTTAAATTTATAGTTCTCTACTCTGATTGCTTACTCTTCCGCTATATTGAAATGATATTGTTGGATTGAACCGTTCCTTTCGGGTCTTGAAAGGTCATGCCCGATTGGCGGGTCTGTTGGCGCGCCCGAACTGTTCAAATTGACGGTCTCGGGGCGTGACAGATTAGAGTGGTATCAGAGCCTAGGAGATAGACCTAGGTGGTTAGCGAACCTTAGGAAGACCCTAGGGTTTAGGCACGAGAGCGTGTGTGGATCTTTTGGCGAAAGTACATGATTGGGTTACTTGATTCCCAAGAAGGACATTGGGAATGGATCGAGGGAAAATGGACTTCCACTAGCTAACGTTATGTTGGGCGGCCGACAACGTAACGTTAGGGGTGGGAAGAAGTATTCCTTTTACTTTCGCATGATTGGGTTGACGAAGCCTTTATGTGATCGTTAAATTTACTGCATTTAATTCGCAAATGCCTAAGTTGTAAGCGTTGGACTAATGTTTTTGTGGTGTGCAGATAGCTATGCCACCGCGAAGGGAGACACGTCTTACGCGCCTCGAGCCGGGGGAGGGCTCCGGTTCGAGTGATGTTCGTGAACTGAGGGAGCAAATGGCCGCGCTTATTGGCGTGGTACAGCAGCAGGCGGAGGCCTCTCAGCGACAGGAGGAGGCTTCCCGCCAACGAGAGGAGGAGACCTCTCGTAGGCTGGAGGAGGCTTCTCGCCAACGGGAGGAGGAGGCTTCTCGCAGGCTAGAGGAGGCGTTGCAGCGCCAGGAGGAAGCGACGAGGCGTCAGGCCGAACAAATTGAGAGGCTCCAGGACCTGTTGGCACGGCAGATTGAGGCGGCGCAGACGACGCATGAGCGCACAGCCTCGCCCCAAGTGGGGGCAACTACTGAAGGAGTGGCTATGGCGGCCGAGCCTATGGCGGCGCGCCCAGCACCATCTGTCGGGGCTACTAGAGGAGTGCCCCGGCGGGCCGACTCGGAGGTGGGTGATGCCGAGTACGCGGCCCAGAGAGCGGAGCAAAATAGGGCGATGGAGGTTCTCGCCGACTTCCAGAAATTTCACCCTCCTACCTTCAGCGGCGACAAATCCGATCCAATGGTGGTGGAGTCGTGGATTGACTCCATGGAGCGACTGTTCCTAACCCTTCGGGTGCCGGTGCGGGACCGTGTTACTGTGGCGGTTCCCCACCTCGATAATGTGGCACACCGTTGGTGGAAAGCAGAGTTGGAGAGAAGGGCTAGGACGGCATTGCCGGAGCCATCGTGGGAAGAATTCAAGGAGCTCTTCTTCGCCACATATTTCCCCGACAGTGCGAAGCAACAAATGGAAGATGACTTCAAAAATCTTCGCCAGGGAAGCCGCTCAGTTCAAGAATACGAGTGCGAGTTCTCTCGCATCGTTAGTTGTTTACCCACCGTGGTGCGCAGCGAGTGGGATAAGGTGCGATGTTTCGAGAGGGGCCTTCGACCGGCGATCTACTCAAAGGTCCAACCATTCAACATTGCAACTTATCGGGAGATTGTGGATAGAGCCCGCTTGGTAGAAAGGGGCGACATGGTGGTGCGCCGAGAGCGCGAAGCTTTTGAGAAAGATAAGGGCAAAGCGAAGGAAAAGAAGCGGCATCAAGGTGGCCCCGGGGGTCAGAGCCAATATCAACGGCCCCCGAAGCAACAGCGACAGCAGCACTATCCTCGGGAGCCCCGACAGTTCACGGCCCCCGGGCGATGTGCCATTTGTGGTGGCCCGCACCGACCTACTGAGTGCCCAGAACGCGAGGGGAGGTGCTTCAACTGTGGCCGGCCGGGTCACATGGCTCGAGAGTGTTGGAGGGGCACGCACCCCGCCCCGGCCGTGCCGACGATCCAGGCTGCCCCGAAGCAACACAAGAAGACGGTGCCAGCTCTACCAGCTGCACGCCCCGCCGCTCCTCAGCGACCGCCGAGCGGGCGGGCTTTTGCCGCTCAGGCGAAGGAGGAGGAGCCCGTGGCTGACGACGTCGTGGCAGGTATAATTTTTATTAATGATGTTCGATGTAGGGCTCTATTCGACACAGGTGCATCGCATTCATTCATATGTAGATCCTTTGCCATGAGACATGGGTTGGATGTATTACAGTCTACTAGTACTAAAACGGTCCATGTGCCTGATGGTTCTTTAGAGGTATCTGAGAGTTGTCCCGCCTGTCCAGTTCGGGTTGGCGAGTGGATTATGACAGTGGACTTCTTAGTTTTGAGACGGCTAGGAGATTATGATGTAATTTTGGGAATGAATTGGCTCTCCAAGTATTATGCCACTATCGACTGCGAGCGGCGGGTTATCATCTTTCGAGAGCCGGGACAAGAGGAGTATGTATTCAAGGCATGTAGAGGCTCTCTATTTGCCTCTGTGGTCTCGGCGTCGCGGGCCAAGAAGCTTATCGACAGAGGGTGTGTGGCTTACTTAGCTACCGTGGTGGAAGGGCACAAGGAGGAACCTAATGTACAAGACATTCCCGTGGCGCGGGAATATCCTGATGTATTTCCTGCGGAGTTGCCGGGCATGCCGAGGGATCGGGAGATTGAGTTCATAATAGACTTGGTTCCCGGGACGGCTCCAGTTTCAAAGGCTCCTTATAGAATGGCCCCGGCGGAGTTAAAGGAGCTTAAGGCTCAATTGCAAGATTTGCTGGACAAGGGTTTCATTAGACCTAGCGTATCCCCTTGGGGAGCTCCGGTCCTATTTGTGAAGAAAAAGGACGGATCGCTGCGGTTATGTGTGGATTATCGGGAGCTCAACAAATTGACAATCAAGAACCGATATCCATTACCGAGAATCGATGATTTGTTCGACCAATTGCAAGGTTCCCGGGTATTCTCAAAAATTGACCTTCAATCGGGATACCATCAATTAAAGATTAAGCCGGAGGATGTGCACAAAACAGCTTTTAGAACGCGGTATGGACATTATGAATTCACTGTAATGCCTTTCGGGTTGACGAATGCCCCGGCGGCATTCATGGATTTAATGAACCGCGTTTTTCAGCCTTTCCTAGACCGATTTGTCGTTGTCTTCATTGACGACATTTTAGTCTACTCTCGAAGTGACGACGAGCACGAGGATCACCTACGACAGGTTCTACAAGTGCTTCGAGAGCGGAGCCTATTCGCGAAGTTGAAGAAATGCGAATTCTGGCTCCGGGAAGTGGCATTCTTAGGACATGTGATTTCTGAGACGGGGGTGTCTGTAGACCCCAAGAAAATTGAAGCAGTGAAAGATTGGCCGCGACCAACAAATGTCACCGAGATTCGAAGCTTTATCGGACTCGCGGGCTATTATAGGCGGTTTGTGGAAGGGTTCTCTAAAATTACCATTCCACTCACCAGCCTTACAAGAAAAGGAGCTAAGTTCATTTGGAGCGATGCTTGTGAGAGAAGCTTCCAATTGCTCAAGGACAAGTTGACGACGGCTCCAATTCTTGCTCTACCCGTTGCGGGAAAAGGGTTCGTGGTTTATAGTGATGCTTCAGGGACTGGGTTGGGGTGTGTACTCATGCAAGACGAGAGGGTTATAGCCTATGCCTCCCGGCAGCTGAAGAGTTATGAAAAGAACTACCCCACTCACGATCTCGAGCTTGCCGCGGTGATTTTTGCACTAAAGATATGGCGGCATTACCTCTATGGGGAACATTGCGAGATTTACACGGATCACAAAAGCCTCAAATATTTGTTCACTCAGAAGGAATTAAACCTGAGGCAGCGCCGATGGCTGGAACTCCTAAAAGATTATGATGTTAGCATCTTGTACCACCCGGGGAAAGCAAATGTGGTGGCCGACGCGCTAAGCAGGAAGTCCGTGGAAAATCTTGCCATGATCATCACCGACCAATACCCGTTGCAATCCGAAATGAGACGGATGGGCTTGGAGGTTGTGGCTTCCGGTGCCCCCGCGAAGCTTATGACGCTCGTTGTGCAACCTACCTTGTTGGAGAGAATTAAAGAAAAGCAAATGGCG
Organism: Tillandsia fasciculata; assembly: GCA_029168755.2. Classification (NCBI taxonomy): domain Eukaryota; kingdom Viridiplantae; phylum Streptophyta; class Magnoliopsida; order Poales; family Bromeliaceae; genus Tillandsia; species Tillandsia fasciculata. The sequence goes on along the minus strand of JAQOTM010000031.1, from coordinate 263,578 downwards.
GATGAAAAGCTCCAAAAGGCGAGGTCTGATCTAGAAAGCGGTGAGGCAAAGGATTTTACTGTGGATTCTGAGGGGATCCTAAGGTTTCGGGGTCGCGTGTGTGTACCTAATGATGAGGATATTCGTGAAATGATCCTTCAAGAAGCACACCGATCGCCGTATACTATCCACCCCGGCGGCACAAAAATGTATAAGGACCTGAGGGCGCAGTTTTGGTGGCCAGGTATGAAAAAGGATGTTGGACACTTCGTGGCTAGATGCTTAGTGTGCCAACAAGTCAAGGCTGAACATAGACTCCCTGCGGGCAAGCTTCAAAATCTGCCGATTCCCGTGTGGAAATGGGAGAACATCGCTATGGATTTTATCGTGGGCTTGCCTCGGTCTCAAGCAGGCCACGACGCGATTTGGATGGTTGTGGATAGGTTAACCAAGGCGGCTCATTTCCTGCCTGTCCACACCACCTGGTCTAGGGATAAATTGGCGCAGTTGTATATTGATGAGATTATGCGCCTTCATGGAGTTCCTGTTTCTATAGTGTCGGATCGGGATCCCCGATTCGTGTCACAATTTTGGAAGAGCTTCCACGAGACTTTGGGAACACGCCTGGATTTCTCTACGGCTTATCACCCTCAGAGCGATGGTCAATCTGAGAGGACCAATCAAATCCTCGAAGATATGCTCAGGGCGTGTGTCTTGGACTATGGACCAGGGTGGCAGCGATATTTGCCGATGGCGGAGTTCGCCTACAATAACAGCTATCAAGCCAGCATCGGAATGGCACCTTTTGAGGCACTCTATGGCAGAAAGTGCAGGTCTCCACTGCATTGGAGTGAGGTTGGCGAGAGATCATCACTGGGTCCTGATGTATTGCAAGAAGCCGAGGAAAAGGTGCAAATTGCGCGTCAACGTCTGGTGACAGCGCAAAGTCGGCAAAAGAGCTATGCGGACAAAAGGCGGCGCGACCTAGAGTTTAAGGTCGGGGATCATGTATTTTTGAAGGCGTCGCCCACGAAGGGAGTAGTGCGATTTGGGATGCGAGGAAAGTTGAACCCTCGTTTTCTTGGACCTTATGAGGTTTTGGAGCGAGTTGGCCCAGTGGCCTATAAAATAGCTTTGCCCCCAGATTTGGCAGGAATTCATGATGTGTTCCATGTGTCACAACTCCGCCAGTATGTCCACGACCCGACGCACATAATCAACTACCCACCACTCGATCTACGGGAGGATATGAGCTACGATGAGTTCCCGTATAAGATTATTGATCGGCGTGATAGGAAGCTCAGGAACCGCTCCATTCCTTATGTGAAAGTGCTTTGGACGAGGCATAGCGAGGAGGAGGCCACGTGGGAGCCTGAGGCTGTGATGCGGGAGCATTATCCTCGCTTGTTCGAGGAATAAATCCCAAGGTACGTGAGTTTTAGTTTCGCGGACGAAACTCCTAAAGGAGGGGAGAATGTAGTGCACCGATTTCTGCGAAATAGCAAAATTCGGTAAAAATGCTTGTAACGCGTTTCGAATATGATTACAAGTGGGTTTGAAGTGTTTTGAATCAACGCAAAAGCCGTTGGGTCGAAAAGTGAGTTGTGGTTGAGAAACGAAGCCTCAAAGTGCAAAATTGGGACTCGTGTTCGCCGAGTTCGCAAAATGGCAAAATTCGGCGAGAGGACTTGTAACGTGTTTTAAACATGATTACAGTCGAGTTCGGTGCGTTTCGGGCTGACGCGAAGGGCATCGGGTCGAAAAGTGACTTGAACCCGAGGACTTAGCCAAATCTGGAATTTCTGAAATTCTTAATCGCGAAGCGTTTTCGGAGCCCTGTTTCGAGGGCTTCGAGTGCCCCAAAATTTTAAAAGAAATCGTGGGGTGTCTCACAAAAGTTTTCTTATTAAAAGGGCGAAAAACCTAGGTATGTTATTAAGAAAAAATCGAGAACGAAGCGAAGAAAAATGCTTCGAGAATTCTGAAAACTGCAGTTTTGACAGTGCAGATTACGCGAAGCGTTTTCGGAGCCCTGTTTCGAGGGCTTCGAGTGCCCCAAAATTTTAAAAGAAATCGTGGGGTGTCTCACAAAAGTTTTCTTATTAAAAGGGGCGAAAAACCTAGGTATGTTATTAAGAAAAAATCGGAGAACGAAGCGAAGAAAAATGCTTCGAGAATTCTGAAAACTGCAGTTTTGACAGTGCAGATTAATCGCGAAGCGTTTTCGGAGCCCTGTTTCGAGGGCTTCGAGTGCCCCAAAATTTTAAAAGAAATCGTGGGGTGTCTCACAAAAGTTTTCTTATTAAAAGGGGCGAAAAACCTAGGTATGTTATTAAGAAAAAATCGGAGAACGAAGCGAAGAAAAATGCTTCGTGATTGCTGAAACTGCAGTTTTGACAGCCCAAGTCAATCGCGAAGCATTTTCGGAGCTCTCTTTCGAGGGCTTAGAATAGTCCAAAAGTTTAAACAAAATCGTGGGAAGTTTAAGAAAAATTTGTAGATTAAAGGGGCGAAGAGAAATTATAATTTTGATTTCTCAGTTGACGGGAAAACGAGGTGAAAGAGGGCTATCCGATAAGGCTCACTGCAGGAAATTCTGCAGAAAAGAGGGCAATTAGGTAATTTGGGGTTAGTTTGGGGGTGTTTTTGTAAATTCCCCTCCTCTCCCAGCTCCCCCCTGCAGAGACTTTAATGCTCTCTCTCTCACCCTCATTTTGAAACCACACTCTCTCTCACTCTCTCTCAGCTTGGGGAAGAAACGAAAGGGGAGAAGAAGAAGGGAAGAGAAGAAAAAAGAAGAAGAAGAAGAAGAGAGAAGAAGAAGAAGAAGGAGGAGAAGGAAAAGGTGAGTCTCTCTCCCTCTCTCTACCTCTCTCTATCTCTCTCTATCTCTTTCTCCCTCTATTTTTTTCCCTCCCTCCCTCTTGCTGCCTGCGCAAGGCAGCTACATGCTGCCTTGCGCAGCTGTTGCAACTGCAGCAGCTGCTGCTGCTACTACAAGCAGCAGCAGCAGCTGCAAGCAATGCTGCCTGGGCAGCAGCTGTGCAAGCTGCTGCCCAGCAGCAGGGAAACAAAAAAAATAAAAAAAAAAAAAAAAAGAGGATATATACAATAAGTATGTATATATATATATATATATATATATATATAGTGGGGGAAAGGGGAGCAGCAGCTTGAGCTGCTGCTCAGCTGCTGCTGCTGCTAAGCAGCAGCAGCTGGGCAGCAGGGCTGCTGCGCAAGGCAGCTGCAGGCTGCCTTGCGCAGCTGCTTGTGCTGCTGCAGCTGCTGCTGCTACCAGCAGCAGCAGCAGCTGCTGGTCCTGCTGCTTGGGCAGCAGCTTGCAGCTGCTGCCCAGCAGCAGGGGAAGATTGCAAAAAAAAAAAAAAAAAAAAAGGAAAGAAAGAAAGTGAAGAAGAAAAGAGAAAGAAAAGAAAGAAAAGAAGAAGAAAAGAAGAAAAAAGAATGGAGAGAATTCTTCTCTTCTCTTTTCTCCAATGAGAAAAGAACGCAAAAATTTCAATTTCTTGATTTTTTTTCAAAATGCAAAATTGAGGAATTGGGGGTCGGGGAATTGCTTAATTAGAGCTCCTCTAAAAATTTAGAGAGCATTGGACTTGTTTTCAAAGTAAAATTTGCAATCCCCAACTTACAAAGTGCAAAATTGACGAATTGGGAGGAAATAGCTCAAATTGAGCTTTTCTCAAAATTCGGGGGGCTTTTTGACCCCGGATCGAGTTGAGCAAGTTTCTTTTTGGCAACATGCCATAAGATAATTATTTCCCTCCCATTTTTATGAACCGATAAAAAGTTAGCCTTTTGGTGGGGGAAAACGATCAAATAGGAACTTTTCCCTCTTTGTTGTCAAAAGAGGTTAATTTTATCGTCTTATTGAATTTAGTGAATCGTATAAAAGAAATTGCTATATCTTTTGCTTTCCTTACAATGTAGGGAAGCCTCACGGATCCAAGGAGCTGGAATTGTCTCCTTCAAGAACTAAGGGAACACATCGAGGTGGGGGATTCTATCGAGCGAGGGTGACCTCTCCCCTTATCTTTTGCTTGTTATTAGAAGCATGTTAATAGAGTGGCTAGGACAATAATTTCATGCTTATGTAGATGTGGTTGTGGTTTATGGAAATTTGACTTAGGAGAAAACTTAGATTAGGCTCTAATGTGTGGCATTCACTATAGGATTTCACGAGTGGCATGGTTGTTTGAGTCAAATAAGTGTGTGATGGAATTAGGGCCTAAATTAGAGTTATGTCTCTAAGGAAAGCATAGTTTAGTTGAGGTTAAAATCCAGAGTATTGGAAATCCCTAGAGTGGTCATAGGGAGTCGGGTTAATATACCTACACTTTAACTTCAACTTGAGCATAATGAAAGTTAAGAATTGAGTCCAAGGGACTTATGTACCTTAAGGCATGGACCTAGGGTAAATGCATGAGTATATTAAAAAGACAAGCTAAAAGCTTAATTGCAAAGAAAGAAAAAGGGCTAAGAGGCAATGTGAGCAATGTGAGCTATAAGCTCGATTGAGATGGAAGCTAAGTGCTAAAGAGCAAAAGAAAGGCAAAGGCCTAAAAGAGCAAAGAGGCTAAATGCAAAGCAATAAAAGAAATAATAAAACGAGCGTACCTACGGGGTGAAACGTGGCCCATGTTGGAGTAGCAGGCAGTGTCCCTCTCCCGGGTAGAGACCCGTTCGGGACGTTTCCCCGTAGGGCGGGGTAACACTTGCGGGTGTTATCGGCAACCTTAGAGGACTTGTCTTATGGCAGCATGTCTGCCGGGCTAGGGCCCGTTGGGCAAGTTTCTCCGAGGGTTTAGCAACTTGAATTGAAACACAAGAAAGTTAATGAAAGTAATTTGGCAAGGGACAGGTTGGTTAGTTTGGCATCCTATAGCGACATAGAGCAATGTCATGGCAAAGGTAAAAGTATTAAGCATGCTAGCTAAGATTTACAGCTTTTATTTACTGTATTTCATTCTCTATTATATTGCTTCCATTAGACTAAGCGGTGCAGGGCATTTTCTCTCGGTGGTTGAACCCACTGGGAACTTGGTTGTAGTTCTCACACCCTTTGGGTGACTTCCCCACAGGTCCAGGTACATCGGGCGAGACACGCGACAAGGGCAAGCGCCCAGCAGAGTAGCGACCTAGCAGTCTAGAGTCGCCACCACCATTTTGGAGTTTCATTTTCTTGAGCGAACCTTGTATGTGAGGAACAATGTATAATTCTAAATGTTTAAGTTTCAAGTTGGAAAGAAAGAAAAAAAAAAAATATGTATGTATTTTGGTATTGTAGTCATGCTAAAAGAGAGTTGTAATATTAAACAAAAGTGTATGTCTTCGCTCAAGTTTTGTACTTTCAGTTCTTCTAACTAGTTGTTGAATGATTGAAAGTTTAAATTTATAGTTCTCTACTCTGATTGCTTACTCTTCCGCTATATTGAAATGATATTGTTGGATTGAACCGTTCCTTTCGGGTCTTGAAAGGTCATGCCCGATTGGCGGGTCTGTTGGCGCGCCCGAACTGTTCAAATTGACGGTCTCGGGGCGTGACAGCATTCATACCGTCATTTCCTTCGGTATTGCATTTAGAGGCATACTTGTTGTGGTTTCCCCTATCATTCAGTAGTTCTGTTTACAGCTTTACCACTTGCCCCTTTTCTTGCCTCTAGTAGACTTAGTGGGTACGCCGGAGCTTGAGGTTTTACCCACAGGGGGAGGCTACTGGTTTACTAGTGGTTCTCACCCCCATTGTTGTTTCCCCTTTGTTTTCTTCCCCCTGTTTTGCAGTGTTTTCTTCGGGAGTTGCTGATCTTTGATCGTTGTCCGGGGCGAGGGAGTCGCGAGCTAGATCTGTACCACCCGAGGTGTGCAGCTGTACCCCCTGGCTGGAGATTCCTGATAGCTGTCAGCTGATGTTCACTGTTTTTCTTGGAGGGAGATCTTTTGTATTTGGAGGGACAGAGTTGAGACTGATGTGCTATAGTTTTAGTTATCTCCCTTTCTTTTAGTGAGAGATGCTGTATTGAGGACATTGTATGTTGATTATCTGTATTTGAGGAAATGGATATTGTACTTTATTTCTGGATGTACAGTGATTGGATTTTATTTTACAGCATTTTATTTCAGCTCTGATATTTGTGTAGCTTTAGTACTGTCTTTTGCAGGTTAGACGCTTCGCCTATGCGGGTTTTAGCATAGGTGGCGGATCTGTTGGCGAGCCCGGGTCGCAGTTTCGACCCCGGGGCGTGACAGGCATGGTTGCTGTAGATTTCTTTTCCAGCTATTTTATTCTTATTTACAGTATTCCTGTTATCTTATGCCTCTAGTAGACTTAGTGGGCAGATCGTAGGGTTGGAGACGACACCCACTGAGAACTACGTGATGGTGTAGTTCTCACACCCTCTGTTGGTGACAGTTTTGTATGGGCTTTCCTTTCCGTCCCTGTTTCGGTTGGCTCGACGGATCGTGGTGAGGGAGTCACGTGATAGATCCCTACCAGTGTTGTCTTTTTGGTGAGATAGATGTACCAACCCGGATTGTGGGTTCTACTGTACACTTATATTTTATGATTTTAGTTTATCTGCCTTTTGGATCCATATATATTGTATAGGAGGATTTTACTTGTATTCAGTTTCGGTGGACCAGATTGTTGTATTATTATTTTGGGAGATGGATATTGTTCTTTTATTTCAGTTGTACAGTGATTTCAGATTTTTATTACAGCAGTTATTTTCAGCTCTAATATCTGTATAGTTGGTAGTTGTTACCTTTTTCAGGTTGGACGCTTCACCTATTTGGGGTTTTTCGTATTTATAGGCTCAGCCCGAAAATCCGAAAAAATCTAGAATTGGGCCGAGATTCGGGCCCTCGGAGGAGATTCGGGCGCCCGAATCTCTTCACAGGAGCCCGACGAAGAGCGCCCGAAATCATCTAGGCTTGACACGTGTCCCGAACACGGGACAGCGTGTGCAAGCCCACCCCGGTGACGACGCGTGGCCCCTCCCCGGTCAGCGTGGTGGTTGGCGCCAGCGAATCGCAGGGCGCCACGTGGCCCGCGCCCACGTGCGCCCTGCCGCGCATCCTACCACCCTGCCACGCACGTGCCCCGAGGCGCCCTCGTGCACCGTGCCAGCATGAGCCCACCAATCCAGACCCGCCACGTGTCCACGTGCCCGGTCTATGCACCCCGCGCGGGGTTCCGTGGACCGCACAACATGCGCCGGCAAATCCAGGAACCCCACGTATCCCCCGCCCGGTCCATGCGCCACCCCGCGCCTCTCCGTGGACTGCACTTTGTGAACCGGCCAATGATAGGCCGCCATGTGGCACTCTGCCGGTCTACAATCTTCCCCACGCACCCGAAACCACAGAAAACTTCCGGGAGCCCCTTTTTGGGCATCCGGACTCAAAAAAATAAAAGCAAATAGTCGATCTCAAGCGTTTTTCCACGCTGAATCCAAATCCGACCTCCGATCAGCCTGAAACCTCTTCCACAATTCGGGAAATGCAGCCGAAAGGCAGGCTTGATCCCAAAACCTCACTGAGTCCATCCAACGCGTCCATTTCACGCGTTACGGGCCCGACACCAATAATAGGTGTCTCACACCACGGAACACAAGGGAAAAGGCACACAAAAGTCTGGGCCACTACACTTGGGCTATTAGAAATCAGCATGATTGAGTTTGGTTGTTACTCCTTTATTTCTATGCAAATCATGCTTGCTTATGTTTAATGGTTTCTAGCCTATCCGTGTGAGAGTAATTAATCTTGTTGATCTTCATCCTATATCTATGTGAGATTATTTATGTTTAAGTGATTCCTAGCATATCCATGGGAAGAATAGTTGGTATCATTGATCCCTAGCCTACATCTTGTGATATTGATCATAGTTGTTGACCCTTAGACTATCTATGTGAGAATGACTTGTGTTAATGATTCATGAAACCTTCATATGAAATGATTGTTGTTGGTAGTATATCTTTTCCTTGTGAGGTTAATCATTGTTCATGACTCCTAATTCATTCGAAATGAGATGATTAGATGTTGTTGGTAGTTCTTATGTTCATTCTATGTGAGAACAATAATTGTTCCTAAACCTTAGCTTATTCATGTGAGATCTATTATTGTTGATAATCCTTAAGTCCTCCTGCTATGTGAGAGTGGTTATTTGATTTATGTGAGAGTGGTTATTTGATTTATGTGAGTGGTTATTTGGTTTATGTGAGAAGGATTTGGTTGAGAATGACTTATGTGAGAATGGTTTATTATGGTTATGTGAGATTGACTTACATTGATAGTTCTAAACTTCTAAACTTGTACAATCAAGATGAAATAGTTAGATTCCATGTTTGAGAAATGAGGACAACTTGTAAATGTTTTAATCTTTCATTATGCAAGATAAAGTTAATATTGTATATGAAACAATGACACTTGAGATACTATACCCCGACCTAAAGGTCGGTGATTCTATTTCGTGTTTTAGACACGATGATTGCTATTCCGTGTTTTAGACACGATGATCGAGACTTGCTTGCTTGCCGTTTGTGCTCATTCGCACATGCTTGGTAGGGTCACTCCCTCAAAGCCGACACTCCGGAGTTGGCCATTTGCGACATCATGATTGCCGGCGGGATTGGGTGCCGATTGGGACGCCGTTGGTTTGGCATAGCTCCGTGGGGGGGTTTCACCACGGGACCATGAGGCGTGGCTCAAGCTTAGACTCAAAGAAAGTCTTCAAGAGAAAATGATTAAAGTTAACTAAACTTGACATTGAATATCACATAGATGATTCATTCATGGTAGTTGGACATACATGATAGCAAACCTGACATCGCATAGATGATACTACTTATTGTAGTTGGACATTATGATAGCATGATAGACTCATATCATTATCACCTTGTACATGAGCATAGAGACATGATAGAAATAGAGTACTTTACTTTACTTCAGTTGTTTATTGTCAGCATTTCATTTCAGCAGTTATACTATCTTTTGCCTCAGTTTACCTAGTGGTGTATTTCGCTTCTCTCGGCGGCTTACCCACTGGGAACTATTGTCACGCCCCGGAGGTTTCACGCAGCGGAAGTATTTGGAAAAAAAAGGGTTTGATTAGTGTGTCCAAAATTTTTTTTTTTTTTTTTTGTTTGAAATTCCTTTCTCCCCGGGGCGTGTCCAGACCCGCCGCATATACAGGATCGCTCTGTAAACGGACAGAGTCTCCCCTGTATATGCACGGCGTAGCGTTTAGTACATGTTTCGAGTCACACACACAACCATTCAATCACAACAATCAGTAACATATATCATTATTCTAACCATTCAAACGTTTGGCCGATCAATTTGGAAAGGATAAATCATCAGATTTGAAAGAGCGCCCACCCGGCACTTATGGTTTGAAAACTAGTTTTGAAATCAACATAAATCCACAGGGTTTTGAAAACGGTGCCCACACGACACCCAAGGTTTGGAAACTCATTTCGCAATCCATAAATCCCCAAGGTTTTGAAATCAGTGCCCACACGACACTTAGATTTTAAAAACGGTTTTCGCAACTTTTCTTTGGTTTTGCTTTTCTTTTTCAAATGGCCCACATAGATGAAAAGGAATGTAATGCATAAAAGAGTAATCAAATACCGACATCCACGTCGACCCCACGAGGGTATCGAGAACCTCACACGTATCAACAAAGTAAATGAAATGCGAGATAAATAAAGAAGTACTGTCCAGGGTTCCCGGCAACCCGGAAGCTCCCGCCCCGTCCTCTCCGTCGTCTACCTCTCCCTCCGCCCAGTCCCTGTCACGAAGTGGGGCGTCAGCAACGAGTAAAAATAGAGCAGGATAAAAAAAAGAGCAGTAAAGCAAACCGTGACCGCAACCGGGCAACCACCCTCTCCAGAGGGAAACCACAACCTGTGCACCTATATCCTGCCATACCGGGCCCCGTCGGACAACTAAACCGACGGCCCATACCGTACCTGCACAAACCCGACCGCGTCGGACAACTAAACCGACGGGTCGCACCGCTCGCACCTCGGCGCCTCAACCCCACAACTAATAAGGGGCCCCACTACGTCACCTCGTGGGTATACACGGGTCATAGACCTCTTTTCCGGAAAAGTGCACCCCTCACGGTGGCCAAACCGTGGGTGCACGTGTTGCAGCCTCGAGCACAGTAACCACAATATATAAACGATAGTAAGATGATAACCACAAGGTATATGCAGTAATAGAAAGCAACCATAATACATGAACGATAGTAAGATGATAATCACAATGCCTATGCAATACTATGAAGTAACCGCGATACATGAACAATAATAGAGAGCAACCACAATACATGAACGATAGTAAGACGATAATCACCATGTCTATGCACTAATATGGAGTAACCGCGATACATGAACAACTATAAGATGATAATCACGAAGCATGAGCGATACATGAATTATTTAAATTAAAAGCCAACGGGGATCGACGCTAAATACCATACTTAACCCACCTGTCGTTAGTAGGTGATCACGTTCGGCTCCCTCGCGTCCCGGTACGCTCGCTCGAACCCGCACACTCACCTGTCGCAGAGGAAAGTCGGCGCTTAACTCGGATAAGGACGAAAGACCGGCGATCCGTCCGTCGCGGTTCGCGGATTCCCGCCCGCGCACGGGTCCGTGCGCGGGTTCAGCCCTGTACGGGCATCCCCGTACGCGGGGCTGGATGCGTGTCCCGGCCCCGTGCGGGTGACCCCGCACGCGGCTGGGCCGCACCCGGCCCCGTGCGGGTGTCCCCGCACGCGGCTAGGCCGCACCCGGCCCCGTGCGGGTGACCCCGCACGCGGCTAGGCCGCACCCGGGTGCACGGGGGCGCCGAAGGAGGGGAGGGCTTCCGCACGTGCGACGGATTCCGGGGATTCCGCCGCCAGTGTCCCTCTCCCTTTCGATCAAGAATATCAAGAACCCAAAAGAAACGGAGAGTGAAGGGGACCTCATCTCACCTTGGTTGTGTCGACGGTGGTTCGGGGAGAGAGGATCGTCCGATCTTGGGAGTTCGGTTCTACGGTGAGCGTGCGGTGTGTTCTTCCTTCTCCACGGACGGGGAAAGCTTGAGGGGGGGCGCGTCCTCGATTCCGCTCGGGGTACGTACGCTACGGTAAGGAAAGAAGGAGGGGATTGGGGTTCCCGACCTAAGTCCCCACTCCTATTTAATAAACAGAATCGGCGTACTTGAGCCTGAACCCAACCCAAAGCAGAAAAGTTTAGATTAAATTAAATTACCAGTCCGCTTAAATTAAAATAAATTAAATTAAATTTTGTCTCCCCCAATTAAAATTAAATTACGTTAGGTTGGTTTATCCGGGTCTGGTTTACCTTTAAAAAAAAGACGTGCTGAACACCCGAGCTACCGCCAACTTCAGCAAATTGTTCCGGGAGATTCCGGGGTCGGAAATCAGATCCGATCGCGCCGCCGGTCTTCATTTCGCGGGCTTTATCCTCTAAAAATTACCCGCGAGCCCCGACGGCCTGCCCAAAACAACGCACGACAAAAGTATCCCGGGCCCCTTAGCTGAAGAACGTTTCGAAAGAAGAAGGAAAAAGGTCACCGGTAGTACCAAAAGGAAAGTAAACTCGCAGTTATTACACCACTCACCTCTAAAAACGAGTTTCGTCCTCGAAACTCAAACCTGGGTGGGAGTGAAGAGGTCGGGATAACACTCCCGCATTTTTGATTCCAGTTCCCAAGTTGCCTCCCGCTCCTCATGGTTGCTCCAGAGTACCTTCACGTAGGGGATGGCTCGGTTTCGCAGTGATTTGGTTTCCCTCGCCAGAATTCTCACTGGGGTTTCTTCGAAGCTCAGGTCCTCCTTAAGTTCGAGTGCAGAGGTGTCCAGGACATGTGATGGGTCGGGAAGATATTTTCGAAGCATTGATACGTGGAACACATCGTGGACTCGGTCGAGGTTTGGTGGTAGGGCGAGGCGGTAAGCTACTGGGCCAATGCGCTCTAAGATCTCGAAGGGCCCCACAAACCGTGGGCTCAGTTTGCCCTTTAACCCGAAACGCTTGATTCCTCTGGATGGTGAGACCCGCAAAAACACGTGCTCCCCTGCTTGAAATTCCAAGTCACGGCGCCTCTGATCTGCGTAACTCTTCTGTCGACTTTGGGCGGTTAGCAGGCGCTGTCTGATAAGGCGCACTTTCTCTTCGGTTTCCTCCACTAAGTCGGGTCCCAGGAGCTTCCGTTCTCCCAAGTCGTCCCAACAAATCGGGGATCGGCAGCGCCTTCCGTATAAGGCTTCGTAGGGCGCCATCTGAATGCTGGCCTGGTAGCTATTGTTGTAGGCAAATTCCACGAGGGGTAGGTAGCGTGACCAACCGGCCCCCCAGTCAAGTGCACAGGCGCGAAGCAGGTCTTCTAGGGTTTGTATCGTGCGCTCTGACTGTCCGTCCGTCTGAGGGTGGAAGGCGGTGCTGAAATGTAATCTGGTCCCCATGGCCCGCTGGAGACTTTGCCAAAACTTCGAGACAAAGCGCGTGTCTCTATCCGAGGTGATCGACGCCGGAACCCCATGTAGTCTCACGATCTCGCTGATGTAGACTTGAGCTAACCGTTCGCGGGTCCAAGTTGTATGAACCGGCAAGAAGTGTGCTGACTTGGTTAATCTGTCGACTACGACCCAGACTGCGTCGTGGCCCTGTTGTGATCGAGGGAATCCAGTGACAAAATCCATGGTGATCTGGTCCCATTTCCACTCTGGTACCGGTAAGGGCTGTAACTTCCCTGCTGGTCGCTGGTGCTCGGCCTTTATCTGTTGGCATACTAGGCAGTGGGCCACGTGTCGCGTCACGTCTTCCTTTAGCTTAGGCCACCAGAACGTCTGTTTGAGGTCCCTGTACATCTTCGTGCCCCCCGGATGTGCCGCATAAGGGGCTCGGTGTGCCTCAGCAAGGATCTCTTCCTTCAACTCTGCTGAATTCGGCACGCAGATCCGTCCGCGGAACCGTAAGGTGCCGTCGCTTTCCACCGCAAAGTCAATCTCTTGGCCCAGTAGGATCTTGTCTCGTATGCGCTGTAGGTGTGGGTCGGTCTGCTGTCCCTCCTGGATCCTTTCGAATAACGTCGGCTTGACCACCAAGGTTAGGAGTTGCATAACCGTGCCTGCCGGTACCACCTCCAATTGCATTCGCGCGAACTCCGCGATCAGGTGGTCCTGCTTCGTTAGCGCGCTCTCCGATGCCCCTTCTTGATGCCCTTTCCTGCTCAGTGCGTCAGCTACCGCGTTTGCCCTTCCGGGATGATATTGAATCGTCAAGTCGTAGTCCTTCAACAATTCGAGCCATCGCCTCTGCCGCAGGTTTAACTCTTTCTGGGTAAAGATGTATTTCAGACTTTGATGATCTGAGAAAACGTTGCAGTGGACTCCGAAAAGATAGTGCCTCCACAGTTTCAAAACGAAGACCACAGCGGCCAATTCCAAGTCGTGTACCGGGTAGTTCTTTTCGTAGTCCTTTAACTGCCTGGACGCGTAAGCGATTACCTTCCCCTGTTGCATCAGAACACCTCCCAGACCGATCCGTGACGCGTCGCAATACACTTCATAATCCTCTCCGGGCGTCGGCAGCACAAGTATTGGTGCCCTAGTTAACCTTCTCTTGAGTTCCTCAAAGCTCTGCTGGCATTTGGCTGTCCATATGAACTTCTCTCCTTTTCTGGTCAATCGGTTTAAAGGGGTAGCGATCTTTGAGAAACCCTCAACGAAACGCCGATAATATCCTGCCAGCCCTAGAAAACTTCGTACTTCTGTCACCGACGTCGGCGGCTGCCAGTCCACCACTGCTTCCACCTTCTTGGGGTCCACGGCGATTCCCTGTGCCGAGATCACATGCCCCAAAAAGCCGACTTCGCGCAGCCAGAACTCACACTTCTTGAGCTTGGCGAACAGCTTCTGCTCTCTGAGGGTTTGCAGGATTGTTCGTAGATGGTCCTCGTGCTCCTCGTCGGTGGTGGAGTAGATCAAAATGTCGTCGATGAAGACTACCACAAACCGATCCAAGAAGGGTCTGAAGATCCTATTCATCATGTCCATGAAGACTGCGGGGGCGTTCGTAAGCCCGAAAGGCATCACCGTGAACTCGTAGTGGCCGTACCGAGTCCGGAAGGCGGTCTTGGGGATGTCTTCATGTCGAACTCGGAGTTGATGATAGCCCGACTGTAGGTCAATTTTGGAAAAGACCGTCGCTCCCCGTAACTGATCGAAGAGGTCGTCTATTCTGGGTAGGGGGTATTTATTCTTCACCGTAACTTTGTTTATTCCTCTGTAGTCGATGCAGAGACGCAGGCTCCCGTCTTTCTTCCGCACGAAGAGTACCGGTGCGCCCCAGGGTGACACACTCGGTCTGATGAACCCTTTATCCAAAAGGTCTTCCAGTTGTGCTTTAAGCTCCTTTAGCTCCGCGAAGGCCATTCGGTAGGGCGCCTTCGTAATTGGCTGCGTGCCTGGTACTAGCTCGATAGGGAACTCCACCTCTCGCTCCGGAGGCATTCCGGGCAGTTCTGCGGGGAAAACATCGGGGAAGTCCCTCACCACCGGGATGTCTGCAGGTATCGACGAGGGTCGGGTGGCCAGATCCACCGACGCTAAATAGGCCACGCATCCGCCCTCTACCAATCTTCTGGCTCGTGCCGCTGAGATGACCGCTGGGAAGGTGATGCTTTTGCCCGCCATATACACATGTTCAGGAAAACCCGGTTCTTGCAATCGCACTTGTCGCTTGTCACAGTCGATGAGCGCCTGGTACCTCGTGAGCCAATCCATGCCCAACACCGCGTCGTACTCCTTCAAGGGGATTACCACCAAATCCCATGGACAAGCTAATCGCCCAAGCTTAATCGAGCAGGCGGCCACGAAACTGACCGCCTCCAAAGTCCCCCCCGCCGTTTGCACCGTCAAGAAGTTTTGAAGGGGGGTTTCCTCGAGGTCGAGCATAAAAACGAAGTCACGAGAGATGAACGAGTGTGTTGCTCCGGTATCGAAAAGAGTTCTAGCACGGGAATTCGAAACGGAAGTAGTACCTGCAAGAGCGTCCTCCGGTGGATTGGTCCCTTGGCTGGTCATTGAGAAGACCCTCCCGCCTGGTTGTGGCTGCCGATCCTCCTCACGCCGTGGTGCGGGGGGCCTGGGAGTTGACGCCATAGGAGCTTTCCCCCGCCCTGAGAGCTGTGGCGCGGGCGTGTAAGCTCCCGAGGGTGCAGGTCCCCCGCCCAAGGGACAGTTGCGGCGGAAGTGCCCCCGTTTGCCGCATCTGAAACAGTGGTCGCCTCTTTGGGGGCACTCTCCCGCAGTATGCCCTCCCCCGCAAATCACGCAATGCCTATTTCCCGGCCTCGGCCCTCCTGGCGGCGCTCCTCGGGGTCCCGTCTGCGGTTTCCACCGTTTGGGGGCTCCGCCCCCACTCCAAGAGCCTCCTCCCTGGTTCTGCTGTTGCCGCTTCCTGTCCTCCAGTCGCGCCGAGTTCTCCCTTCTTGCGCGGGTGATGGCAAAGCCCCGCTCCACCGTGGTGGCCCTATCGACCACTTTCTGGAATGTATGCAGGTCAGCTGCTTGTACCACTTCAAAAATATTGCTCCGCAGGCCGTCTACAAACAGTTGCGCCTTATGAGCCTCGTCCCTTATGACGAACGGGACGCAGTTCGCTAGGCGGACGAACTCTCGTTGGTACTCCATGACCGTCCGGTTTCCCTGCTGGATATGGTTCAGATCATCTTCCAACTTCTTCTTGACGCTGCTGGTGAAGAAGGCCTCGAATAGCTCTTTCTTGAAAGTTTCCCAGGACGGAAAAGCGGTGCCCTTAGCAGGATCTGGGCGCACCGTCTTCCACCATAAACGGGCATTCCCCTCCAGGCAATGGACTGCCAGGGGAACCCGCTCGTCATCCTCCATGAGTAGATCCTCAAAAAGCTTCTCCATCGACCCCACCCAGTTCTCAACGACCCACGGATCAGTCGTATCTCCTTCGAACGTGGGCGGGTCGTGTTTCTTAAAGTCCTTCAAGTTGGCCCGCACTCGATCCCGCTCGGTCATCACCACACCCCCTCCACTCGTGGCGGCGGCAGCCGTGATAGGGGTAGGCGTGACCACTGTTTCCTCCAGAACAACCCGGCTAGTTGTCCCTGGTGCCGGCCCCGTAGTCGCCGCTGGTGGTGGTGCTGTCGGTGGTGCCGCGGCGGGTGCTGTCGGCCCCGGCGGAGGGCCGGGGCGGCCGTCACTGGCGCGGCCTGCTGCTGCTGCGTCATCTGACGCACATGATCGGTGAGAGTGGCCAATTGCCCCGCCATTTCCTGCAATTGCTGCCGCAGGAGCTGGTTCTCCGCGGCCGTCGATGTTGTCGCTTCTGCCTCGGCGTCACCCGCCGACGATCTGGTACGAACCATAGCTGTCGCACGCGACAGGGTCAACATCAGACCTTAACTACGACCGCGAATCACTTAGCTCGAGAAAAGACTTCAATTTCCCCCCCCGATCACTCACGTTCTACAGCCCTATGCCCTACCCATTTCATTCACTTGTAGATATGTGAGGCATTCCCACGGATGTCGGCATCAACTGTTGTGATTGAATGTATTGGCTCCGATACCATCTTAATCTGTCACGCCCCGGAGGTTTCACGCAGCGGAAGTATTTGGAAAAAAAAGGGGTTTGATTAGTGTGTCCAAAATTTTTTTTTTTTTTTTTTTGTTTGAAATTCCTTTCTCCCCGGGGCGTGTCCAGACCCGCCGCATATACAGGATCGCTCTGTAAACGGACAGAGTCTCCCCTGTATATGCACGGCGTAGCGTTTAGTACATGTTTCGAGTCACACACACAACCATTCAATCACAACAATCAGTAACATATATCATTATTCTAACCATTCAAACGTTTGGCCGATCAATTTGGAAAGGATAAATCATCAGATTTGAAAGAGCGCCCACCCGGCACTTATGGTTTGAAAGACTAGTTTTGAAATCAACATAAATCCACAGGGTTTTGAAAACGGTGCCCACACGACACCCAAGGTTTGGAAACTCATTTCGCAATCCATAAATCCCCAAGGTTTTGAAATCAGTGCCCACACGACACTTAGATTTTAAAAACGGTTTTCGCAACTTTTCTTTGGTTTTGCTTTTCTTTTTCAAATGGCCCACATAGATGAAAAGGAATGTAATGCATAAAAGAGTAATCAAATACCGACATCCACGTCGACCCCACGAGGGTATCGAGAACCTCACACGTATCAACAAAGTAAATGAAATGCGAGATAAATAAAGAAGTACTGTCCAGGGTTCCCGGCAACCCGGAAGCTCCCGCCCCGTCCTCTCCGTCGTCTACCTCTCCCTCCGCCCAGTCCCTGTCACGAAGTGGGGAGTCAGCAACGAGTAAAAATAGAGCAGGATAAAAAAAAGAGCAGTAAAGCAAACCGTGACCGCAACCGGGCAACCACCCTCTCCAGAGGGAAACCACAACCTGTGCACCTATATCCTGCCATACCGGGCCCCGTCGGACAACTAAACCGACGGCCCATACCGTACCTGCACAAACCCGACCGCGTCGGACAACTAAACCGACGGGTCGCACCGCTCGCACCTCGGCGCCTCAACCCCACAACTAATAAGGGGCCCCACTACGTCACCTCGTGGGTATACACGGGTCATAGACCTCTTTTCCGGAAAAGTGCACCCCTCACGGTGGCCAAACCGTGGGTGCACGTGTTGCAGCCTCGAGCACAGTAACCACAATATATAAACGATAGTAAGATGATAACCACAAGGTATATGCAGTAATAGAAAGCAACCATAATACATGAACGATAGTAAGATGATAATCACAATGCCTATGCAATACTATGAAGTAACCGCGATACATGAACAATAATAGAGAGCAACCACAATACATGAACGATAGTAAGACGATAATCACCATGTCTATGCACTAATATGGAGTAACCGCGATACATGAACAACTATAAGATGATAATCACGAAGCATGAGCGATACATGAATTATTTAAATTAAAAGCCAACGGGGATCGACGCTAAATACCATACTTAACCCACCTGTCGTTAGTAGGTGATCACGTTCGGCTCCCTCGCGTCCCGGTACGCTCGCTCGAACCCGCACACTCACCTGTCGCAGAGGAAAGTCGGCGCTTAACTCGGATAAGGACGAAAGACCGGCGATCCGTCCGTCGCGGTTCGCGGATTCCCGCCCGCGCACGGGTCCGTGCGCGGGTTCAGCCCTGTACGGGCATCCCCGTACGCGGGGCTGGATGCGTGTCCCGGCCCCGTGCGGGTGACCCCGCACGCGGCTGGGCCGCACCCGGCCCCGTGCGGGTGTCCCCGCACGCGGCTAGGCCGCACCCGGCCCCGTGCGGGTGACCCCGCACGCGGCTAGGCCGCACCCGGCCTCGTGCGGGTGACCCCGCACGCGGGCGGGGACGCGCGCCCAGCCCCGTGCGGGTGACCCCGCACGCGGGGCTGGGACGTGCGCCCAGCCCCGTGCGGGTGACCCCGCACGCGGGCTGGGACGCGCGCCCAGCCCCGTGCGGGTGACCCCGCACGCGGGGCTGGGACGTGCGCCCAGCCCCGTGCGGGTGACCCCGCACGCGGGCTGGGACGCGCGCCCAGCCCCGTGCGGGTGACCCCGCACGCGGGGCTGGGACGTGCGCCCAGCCCCGTGCGGGTGCACGGGGGCGCCGAAGGAGGGGAGGGCTTCCGCACGTGCGACGGATTCTGGGGATTCCGCCGCCAGTGTCCCTCTCCCTTTCGATCACGAATATCAAGAACCCAAAAGAAACGGAGAGTGAAGGGGACCTCATCTCACCTTGGTTGTGTCGACGGTGGTTCGGGGAGAGAGGATCGTCCGATCTTGGGAGTCCGGTTCTACGGTGAGCGTGCGGTGTGTTCTTCCTTCTCCACGGACGGGGAAGGCTTGAGGGGGGGGCGCGTCCTCGATTCCGCTCGGGGTACGTACGCTACGGTAAGGAAAGAAGGAGGGGATTGGGGTTCCCGACCTAAGTCCCCACTCCTATTTAATAAACAGAATCGGCGTACTTGAGCCTGAACCCAACCCAAAGCAGAAAAGTTTAGATTAAATTAAATTACCAGTCCGCTTAAATTAAAATAAATTAAATTAAATTTTGTCTCCCCCAATTAAAATTAAATTACGTTAGGTTGGTTTATCCGGGTCTGGTTTACCTTTAAAAAAAAGACGTGCTGAACACCCGAGCTACCGCCAACTTCAGCAAATTGTTCCGGGAGATTCCGGGGTCGGAAATCAGATCCGATCGCGCCGCCGGTCTTCATTTCGCGGGCTTTATCCTCTAAAATTACCCGCGAGCCCCGACGGCCTGCCCAAAACAACGCACGACAAAAGTATCCCGGGCCCCTTAGCTGAAGAACGTTTCGAAAGAAGAAGGAAAAAGGTCACCGGTAGTACCAAAAGGAAAGTAAACTCGCAGTTATTACAACTATTGACTAATAGTTCTCACCCCATTTGGGTTATTATTTTTCAGAGCCATCCGCAGCGGGAGGGGCTCGGGACCGTGGCAAGGGGTTATCGCATAGCTAGCTTGTCCCCGTCGCACCACTCGAGGTGGTTACAGGACACCTTTTCTTTTGTTTTTGTGGGAGAGGTGTTGGTGTTTTTTCTGTTATAGAGACCACCAATGTATTTTGATAGGTTGTATTTGAGAGGACTACTTTTGTATATTGAATTTTAACTTCTTGTATGATAGTTGTAATCTACTCTTCTCTTTTGTGCATAGTTTAGTTGTGCTCTGATTACTAGTAGGATGTGTCTATTGCTTCCTTTCCACTTTGTTGTTGTAGACGCCTTGTGTGTACCGGGGGGTACCTTGTGCACACGGCGGGTTTGTGCACATGCCGAGTAAGCTTCCGCTGGGGCCCAGGGCGTGACAGCCTTTAACCAGCTGGTTGTACTTTTATTTTGGTGAGCTGGGAGTTATGTTGTATTATTATTATAGTTTACTTTACAGTTTCAGTCTAAGATGGTTTTAGTTTTAGTTTCAGCTCTATAGTTGTACTCTTTTATGTTCATCTTATATATCTGAGCAAATTTTTACACTTCGTGTATGCGAAAATTTTCGTGTGCATGGCGAATCTGGAGACAAGCCCGAGTTCTGGTTTACACCCAGGGCGTGACATTGAAGGAGATCAAACCCACCAAAATCCTTTCCTTGAAGCTAGTGTTTCCTCTCTTCTAAAGAGAGAAAGAGAGGAGAGAGAAAGTGAGGGGGGTTGAGGGAGGTGGTCTGAGGTTGAGGGAGGGTCCCACAGCCTTTTATACTCAAACCCCACCTATATTTACAAGTTTGCCACTCTCTCTCGCTGACAGGCCCGAGAAAGTCCGCACTTTTTCTCTGAAAAAGTTCGGACCCCGAACGTCCAAAACACTATGCGCGAAGAAGGTCCGGACTTTTTCCCTGAAAAAGTCCGGACCCCTAATGTTGGTTTTCTGCGCACCAAGATAGTTCGGTCCTTTCTTCACATGGTGGGCACCTTTTAAAAAGGTTCAGACTTTTCCAAAAAAGTCCGGACCCCGAAGGTCAAATTCCCATATTTTCATCGCCTCAAAAATCATGTTTTCGCTCTACGAGGCACTAAACCCCACGGGATCATTCCAACATGCTCGGAATTCATTTCTAACATACCCACAGCCATTTTGACTGCACCGGAGTCTCTTTTAAACCGATTCTCTTTTTGGAACTCATTTTAAATTTCGTTTTCAACTCACTTTTGGTCCGAATGCCTTTTGCTTCAAACCGAACTTGTTCTAACTTTTGTTAATCGTATTCTTATATACGTTTAGGGTGTCTTATCCGCACTTTGCCACTTTAGCAAAAGTCGGGGCACCACAGGTATAGTTTCCAAACTATCTAACAACCAGAAGACTCACGGTTTGTCAGGATCATGACCAAGCCCCTCATGAATCATACAAGATCACTTGAGATAATCAAGGATTAGAGTGTCGTGGCATGGGGTTGTACCAAAAACTTGCTAGCACAACACGGCACGTGCATGCTGTGCCGTGCCGATGCATGCCGATCACAAAAAAAATACTTGTGTGCCAACACATAATGGCATAAAATATTTATTTTCTGTAGCATAAATACATTTTAATTGCTTATTTTATATCTTTATCAAATCTGTTGAACTTTATTGAGATAACTATATATAAATTTTAAAGAAAAGAGGATTTTGATATGTGCCAGCTATCATGCCCCGGGGGGTAAACCAGAACCCGGGCCCGTCTACAGATCCGTCGTGCACACGAAATTTTTCGCGTACACGAAGCGCCAAAACCTACTCAGATATAAGATAAGCAAAGAAATAGCACAAGTACATAACTGAACTAAAACTATAACATCTCAGACTAAAACAGAAACTGAAAGTGAAATACAACTGTAATAAATACAATAATATCCCAGCTCACCAAAATAATACAACAGTCTGAGAAAAAGAGGTACACCAAAAGTCTAGCTACATACTTACTGTCAGGCGGAAGATCTATCTACTCAGCAATCTCCTTACCTCGATCAACCGCTGAAGGCCCAGCAGCTCCCGCAGAAGACTCTACAAAACAAATGGGAGAAAAAAAAACAAACATGGGAGTGAGAACCACTAGAAAACCAAGTAGCCCCCAGTGGGTAAATCCTCTAACTCCGACGTACTCACTAAGTCTACCAGAGACAAAAAGGAAGGTAAAGTGGTAAGCTAAATAGACTGCTGATAAGAGAAAACTACCACTACAATGCCTCTAATGCAGTACCGAATAAAATGACTGTATGCATGCATCAGTAAACAGTATCTGCCAAAATAAACCCAATCAATGGACCAGGAAAATCGGTAGTACCTGCTCTGCCATCATCATCGGGCATCCCAGCCAACGCATAACGCCGATGCGATATCGAACTCAAGAATCCAATAACTGACCGGCACATACCCGATACAGTCGCACACTCCGGAGAGGCACTCGAGGAGAGCTACCCGCACGAGGAAGTAATCCGTCGGACATATCTCAATATAGCAGGGCTTAGTCACGACCATGCTCAAAGTGGGAGACTCCACATCACTAACAAAACCACGATCCCAATCTAATGCTAAAAGCAACATCCGGTCAACCGCCTAATGTCCACAGTTGCCGCGACACCTCACAAATCCACAATCTGGTAGAATAATCAACATCCGGTCAACCGCCTAATGTCCATGGTTGCCGCAACACCCCACAAGTCCAAAATCTGGTACAACCTCTCCCAGACTCAATGATCTCGACAACACTATCCCAAACCCCTACTCGAACCTGAGCAATATGAATCATAAGTCTAAATAAAAAGGAGAAAAGGAACAATCATAATTTCACCTAAGTCAAGTCCCAATATGATAATGTAGCGATAAAAGATGGCCTATCTAGATGTCCATATAAGCATGCAAATGTTCTCATGAAGGATAAAGCAAAAGTATCAAGTAGTAATCTCACATAGGAATAGATCAACGGGTCATGATCACTAACCAACTACACATGTCCATAATAAATAATCATAGTGTACCAGTCTCACATAGAATAGATCATAATATCACAATAATTAACCGACTACACATGAAAGGCCAAGTGCTAACAATACCTGTTAAAATATCACCACCATAGTACACCAATCCCGCATAGATAGGCCAAGAATTAATCAGGATAATTTATTCAAGTATGATTTTCAATAGGGTGGCGAAACGAAATAAAGCAAGTCGGGGATCTCTCTAATAGCCGTAGTGAGTAAACAGTAAAAAGAGGTAAGCAACAACAACACACCTGGAATGCGCAGATCCAGAGTCCGATCGGGCTGAAATTTGGCGTGCGCGTTCCCTCGGCGTCTACTATCCTAGCAAATCCAAAATCTCCCAAAAACTCCTCCCAGATCAACGGTGGCGAGCAAAACAGTGAAGTGCTGTCCAACAATGCAGTGCAAAAATCAGCGGGCTCGTGACACTGGCGTAGATGTGAAAACGAGCACAAATTCTATCCGGGGCCAAAAAGAAAAATGCTCACCTCGATCGTGACGAAAAGTTCCAACTTTCCCTTTCCTTGCGAAACACCAAAATCTCAACAAAAACTATAACAAGAACCGAACACAGTGTAGAATTTAGTCCCAGAAAATCTGCATCTTGCTGTTTGCGCAACAGTCCCAAAAACAGCCATTTTTCACCTGTGAAAAGTCCTCCAAAAATTCTAAAAAAATCAATGCTGCGATCCTTGCGAAGTTTAGATACAAATCGAGTATTTAAACTCCCCGTTCCGACACCCGTAGGCCGAGAAAAGGCATGATCTCTCCTCCGCTATCCAGAAATTGCCACAGAAAAATGGGGTCTAAAGATGCTCCGAAAAACCCAGTAAAAACTAGGAAGTGAGGGAAATGGTAAATAGGAAAAACGAAGGCCTACCTATCTTGGAACCATTGCCGCATAAATCGGCTAAAAACTCCTTCGGGGTAGCTCAGGGGAGCTCGCAGACTAAACTGCGACGAAAAAAGCCACCAAAAGAGGAACGTCGAAGTGCGCCGAATCGCTAAAATTGTCGCTGTCGCGGCCTCCAAAATTCTCACAATCCTTGGAAGGGTAGTACACAGGGTGAAAAAAGCTCTGCCAAAAACCCTCCCACGAAAATTCTCCCAAAAAACCCAAGAAGAGGGGAAGAGGCCTATTTATAGGCAAAAGACCAAGGGAGAAAAAGAGTTCTGGAAACACGATCGGCTGCGCCCGGATTAATCTGGGCGCGCCATGTGTCCCGGATCACGGCACAGCGGGGCGCGGCCAATTGGGCCGTGCCGCGTGGCCCAACAAAAGGGAGGGGGCAGGTGGCGCTGGCCACTCGCGGAGCTCCATGTGGCGCCCCCCGCGTGCCCACTATGCCGCCCGCGCCAGCCCCGTCCTGCCCCCGCGTCGTCCGTGGGCTACGCCGCGTGAGCCGGCCAATCCGAGGCCACCACGTGGCGCCCCAGCCGGTCCACGGCTCCCCCGTGCACCAACTTGCGCGGTAAACTTTCGGGTGTCCGTTTTTTAGCGTCCGAATTCAGAAAAATACAAGCAAATAGCCATTTTTCAACGTTTTCCCGCGCTTAATCCAAATCCAGCCTCCGTTTAGCGAGAAACCACTTCTAAAATTTCGGCGAAGGCAGCCGTAAGGCAACGTGATCTAATTCCGCACTGAGCCCGTCTAACGCGTCTGTTTGATGCATTATGAACCCGGTACACCAATAATAGGTGTTTCTCGCTACGAACCATGGGGTAAGCTACACGGGGATTTGAGCCACCACACCATCGGCATATGGATCGTATTAAACTGATATTTTGTTAGCACAGTATAGCACAGTGGGTACGGGCCCATGCCAATAGGCATATAAATTCTTGATATGAATCCTACCAAAATGCTATTAAGGATTTAATTATTTTTTTTGTTTCATTTATGGGTTATATTGACTTTGTATTAAGAGATGGTAGGTGAGCATTTTCAGTGGCAATGATACAAAAGGGTAGTCAAAGATTCTGCACGGCTAAATTTTCATAACATCACTAAAACATGAATCCAAGTTATCAAGTGGTTATGAAATTACTATTGCTTGCTACTTGCTTAATAATAACTTGAAGTCCATTAAATATGAATTTGTTCCATAAATAGGTTTCTTTTTACTGCATCTTTTGACAGCAGATAAGCTACACAATACAAAATTGGACCTTGATCTGCTTCTTATATTTTTAGTAAGTATGAATCTCAAAATCTAACAAGGACAAATAAGATACGGTTTCATTTTATGTCAAATTTCATTTCGGCACTAAATTAATTTTCAAACTAATGATATACTTGATCATTTTTCGGAACGCACCACGCGTGGCCCGACAGCGGGGCGGGGTGGGTCGGCGCCCGCCAATGGCGGGATGCCACATGGCGCCCCCCCCCCCCCCCCCCCGCGTGGGCGCCATATCGCCCGCACCTGCCCCGTACCTGTGCGGCCAATCAGCGTGCGCCGCGTGTCCCTCCTCGGCGCTCGCTGCGCCCGGCTCATGCGCCAGGTCCATGGACCGCGCACACGCAGCGCCGAGTGGACCGAGCCACGTGAGCTGACCAATCCAAAGCTGCCACGTGGCTCCGCCCTGGTCCATGGCTCCCCGCGCGTGCTCCCATGGACCGCGCGCGCGTGAGCCGGCCAATCCTTGGCTGCCACGTGTCCTCTCTTCGGTCCACAGCTCTCCCCATGCACCAAAACGCGCGGAAAACTTTCGGTGGGCCGTTTTTGGGCATCCGGACTCCGAAAAATACAAGCAATGTCACGCCCCGGGAGTAATTTAAAAGCGGAAAGCAACCCTTTTTTTTTTCTTTTGAAACAGGCTCCTGCGTGGCACGTGCACAGACCCGCCACATATACCAGATCTCCCTTGTATATGCACGGCATCCCATAGCCCGAATAAAAATATTAACCACCAAGCCTTAATAGTTACAAATTACCAGAGTGTGAATTTGAAAACGCTAACATCTTTATTCATTAAACGGCGCACACCCGGCGCATCCATAGGTTTGAAAGGATAAATCCACAAGTTTTGAAAACAGTGCCCACACGACACTTAAGTTTCTAAAGCTATTTTCGCAATTTCTTTTTAAGTATGAAAACCCGCGTCCACACGACGCGTCCATAAACCCTATATTGAAAGCATAGTTCTATAAAATAAGTTCATTTGACAAAACATAAGGCCTGTCTCAACATCCACACCATCCATATGATACACGTCGACATGCACAGAAAACGACCATAAAGGAAATAACCAACTATAAAAGGAAGAAGAAAAACAAGGAACCTGACCGAGGTAATCTCACACCTCACCAAATAGCGTCCTCACCATCGTCCTGATCCCCAGACCCGACCAAACCTGTCACACAGTGGGAGTCAGTGACATGAAGAGTAGAGATAAAACACAACTACAAGTACGATGCTAAAAGGTGCGGATAATAAATCAAACTGTAAAACCAGAGCATCCATAATCCCATCCTGTAATTAATCATATCATCCTCGAGAAACTGAACAGAGCTCCTTGCCATGTCGGTCCGGAGACTTCAGGCAAAAGAAAACCGCCCCGCTCTCACCTTTGGTGCATTAAAACCCCCCACTGCACAAGTGCAGCACCACAAATAACCGCAAGGGGCCCCACTAACGTCACCTCATGGGGTTCACGGGTCCTCAGACCACCTTTCCGGAAAAGTACACCGACACGGTGGTCAAACCGCTGGTGTGCGTGCAAGCGCCATGAGCATAGTAATCATAATAAAACGAGTGTCATAAACACCTACGGCACTCATTGCTCCAAAAGTATAAACACCGATTGTAGTGTCCTTGACTTTTTACAATCTTAAACTTTAAGCGTACATTTTGTTAGCGACTTTTGGGATTTTGAACTGGTACTCGCAGGTATTTTTCGGTGATAGGGCTCGAGAAATGATGAACGGTGGTGCAATCGGATCTGAAATCCGACTCCCAGATCTCCCGGAATAGAATTTTGAAGTTCGCGGAGTGTTCAGCGCGCATCGAAAACTGTGCAACGTGATATGCACGCTTTTCGAGGCAACGGGATAGGTTTCGTTTAGATCGGGTTAGCGACCTATTTTGGGCGTGTGCGAATGGGTTTATTATTAAACCTTCTTTTTAATCCAATACGTGGGCGTTTCGTGATTTGGGGTGTTGGGGGCTTTTCGTAGGCGTAGTAATAGCAACCCCTTGTTGAGATCGTGGACAGGGGGAAAAAGGTTTTTTTAAATTTAAGTTTCGAAATTCGAAGAGAAGGGGGGAAGTGAGTGAGAAGGAGAGAGAGGGGAGGAAGATCTCGTAGGGTGAGCGGGGTTTGGATCCGGCGTCTCCTTCCCGGAACGATCGGGTCATCCTCTCCGATACCTCGTGGTGAGCCCCCTTCCTATTTTGTTGTTTTAGGGTCTTGGTCTCGGGACACCCTTGCCCCGCCGCGCTGCCGCCTGTCGTGCCGCGCCGCCGCCCGCGCGGGGCGGCCAGCTGCCGCGCGCCGCCGGCGCGGGCCAGTGCCCGCGCGGGGGCGGCCTGCTGCAGCGGGGGGCGGCCTGCTACCGCGCGCCGCTCGCGCGGGCATGCGCCCGCGCGGGGGTGGCCTGCTGCTGCGCCGCGCCTGTGCGGGCATGCGCCCGCACGGCGCTCTGTTGCCGCGCGCCGCGCCCGCGCTGTCACGCCCCGGGTGTAAACCAGAACCCGGGCCCGTCAACAGATCCGCCGTGCACACGGTATTTCCCGCGTACACGAAGCGCCAAACCTGCTCAGATATATAAGAGATAATAATAAATGAGCAATAAAAACAGAGCTGAACTAAAACTAATACATCTCAGACTGAAGCTGGAAATAAAATACAATACATCTGTATAAGTGATACATCTGTCTCTCCCAGCTCACCAAAATAACTACAACCTGCTGGCAAAAGCCAGTCCCAAAGTAAAAGTACAATCGTCTGAGGGAACACGGGTACACCAACAGTCCAGCTAACACGCTCATCCTGCCTCGAAGTCTATCTACTCAGCCGTCCTCTCTCCTCGACCCGCCGCAGAAAACCCAGCAGCACCCGCAGAAGACACTGCAAAACAAGGGAGAAGAAAAAGAGGAAAGAAGAATGAGGGTGAGACTACCAGTAAACCAGTAGCCTCCCCTAGTGGGTAAAACCTCAAACCCTGACACACCCACTAGGTCTACCAGAGGCAAAAAGGAAAAAAGTGCGGTAAGCAATGATGACTGCTGAAAACAGAAAACTACCACTACTATGCCTCTAATATGCCAAGCTAAAGAGATAGCTAACTGTATGCATCAGAACATAAATGCCTGCCTGCCCAGACCCAATCGATACTGTCACGCCCCGAGTTTAAAAACCAGCGTCTAAATTTTTTTTTTTTTTTTTTGAAATCAGAGTTTGAAACCAGCCAGGGCGCAACAGACCGCCACATATATAGAAGAGTCCCAATCCCACAGGGGATTGAGCCTTTTCTATATATACACGGCTAGCATGGCAAACAAAACAGAGTACTAACTACGAACACTTATTACAATATCACAGTTACACATTTACATCCATTTCATTACATTACATTTCTTTTCTCATTAACAAGTAATCACTTGGGCTAACGGCTGTCCAGGGTCAAGCTCTATCTCGTGATCTCACCAACTCGTCCCGACATCTCAACACCCGCTTGACCTGAAAAACAGTCACCCGAGGGTGTGAGACACACCGGAGTGTATCCCAGTGGGCACGATGAGCCGAGAAATAGCAGATCGTACCTACTGGTATACAATGCTAGAGGATAGTTGTAACGACCCGGCCCACTAGTCAATAGTCCCACATCGGATGTGGATGGAATTGTGATTGGGTTTATATGAGACATGGACACTAGTAATAACAACTGGGCTTAAGCATTTTGGGTTGTGATTTGAGCCCAACAAGTTATTATTGCTAGTGGGCCGGGTCGTTACATTTGGTATCAGAGCCAATAACCAGCCGGAAGTGTGCAGCGAGTCTCGGCTGAGTCTGGGTCTAGATGACAGGACTAGCGAGACGAGTCTCACATCGCCTGGTGATCTTGGGCTACTGTGTGTGTGTTTGGGCTGACGAGGACGTCAGGCCTAAACGGGGGGAGTCTGTGACGCCCCCAATAGTCCCACATCGGATGTGGATGGAATTGTGATTGGGTTTATATGAGACATGGACACTAGTAATAACAACTGGGCTTAAGCATTTTGGGTTGTGATTTGAGCCCAACAAGTTATTATTGCTAGTGGGCCGGGTCGTTACATTTGGTATCAGAGCCAATAACCAGCCGGAAGTGTGCAGCGAGTCTCGGCTGAGTCTGGGTCTAGATGACAGGACTAGCGAGACGAGTCTCACATCGCCTGGTGATCTTGGCGGCCTAAACGGAGGGAGTCTGTGACGCCCCCAATAGTCCCACATCGGATGTGGATGGAATTGTGATTGGGTTTATATGAGACATGGACACTAGTAATAACAACTGGGCTTAAGCATTTTGGGTTGTGATTTGAGCCCAACAAGTTATTATTATCAGTGGGTCGGGTCGTTACATTTGGTATCAGAGCCAATAACCAGCCGGAAGTGTGCGGCGAGTCTCGGCTGAGCCTGGGTCTAGATGACAGGGCTAGCAAGACGAGTCTCACATCGCCTGGTGATCTTGGGCTGCTGTGTGTGTGTTTGGACTGACGAGGACGTCAGGCCTAAACTCTGGACTGACGTTTATATGAGACTTGGACATTAGTAATAATAACTGGGCTTAAGCATTTTGGGCTGTGGTTTGGGCCCAACGAGTTATTATTGCTAGTGGGCCGGGTCGTTACATTTGGTATCAGAGCCAATAACCAGCCGGAAGTGTGCAGCGAGTCTCGGCTGAGTCTGGGTCTAGATGACAGGACTAGCGAGACGAGTCTCACATCGCCTGGTGATCTTGGGCTGCTGTGTGTGTGTTTGGGCTGACGAGGACGTCAGGCCTAAACGGGGGGAGTCTGTGACGCCCCCAATAGTCCCACATCGGATGTGGATGGAATTGTGATTGGGTTTATATGAGACATGGACACTAGTAATAACAACTGGGCTTAAGCATTTTGGGTTGTGATTTGAGCCCAACAAGTTATTATTGCTAGTGGGCCGGGTCGTTACAATAGTAATAAATCAGGGGTTAGGGTAAAGCAGATATATAACTGGTGCTATAAAGAAAGCATAACTCACAATCTGGATACAAGTATAGGAGATAATTTTAGCAGAATTAAAGCAGGATAAAAGCAGGTTATAGTTAGAGCAGGGTAACATAACTAAGAACTATAATCAAGGCATCAAGGAATTAGGACAATCAGCAATGTAACTATAATCAAAGGCATCAAAGAAGCATGATAAAGCAACTTAACAACACATGCATCAAATAAATGAAAACACAAAGACCCAATCACAAGCTACCATATTGGTCCCACAAGACCTCAGGCAAGGCTGCCCACCTGGCACCACCTGGTTGACATTCCCCAAACTAGGGTCACGGGTTGCAACTGCTAACCACTTTACCGGTAAAGAACATCGCTACGGGTAGCAAATCCGCTGATGTTCGTGAAGTACAACGGTGCGGGCGAATCATATGCAAATGCTCAAGCTCACGGTCCACTGACCGGGTAATCGGCAACAAGCCGGGAAATCCCCACTGGGATGCAAGGGCAAAATCAACTGAATCTCAACTCTCATGCAGGAATACTCAGCAACAAACAGTAAATCTCAGCTCATATGCAAGATCAAGGCAAATCTCTCTCAACAGAAACTCACAGATATACTCAACTCAACCACACCAACCAACCAAATGATACAAAACTTAAACACATATTTTTAAGAAAACTGTTTTGAAAAGTCCAAACCTCGAAGAGCATTGCCCTCGTCCTATCAAACAAGAACAGACTTAGGCGACACTACGAAGCTTGGGTTTTAGATCCAAACCTCGCAGAGCAGTGCCTTTGTCCTATCAAACAAGAACAGACTCCGGCGACCCTACGAAGCTGGGTAAAACCTCAGTCAAATAAATCTATGTGTTCAGAGATGTATCATTTGATCAGCAGAACAAACAGGCTCACTAATCAACCATGGAAATGTCCAAGTAAAAGTATAAATGCTAGAAGTGCTATGAACAATCAGCAGATAATCAACTGTATCTCAACTCATATGCAAGATCAAAGGCAAATCTCAACTCAACAGCAAATCTCAACTCAATCAGGCAGACCAACCAAACATACAAAACTGAACGCATATTTTTGAGAAAACTATTTTGAAAAGTCCAAACCCCGAAGAGCATTGCCCTCGTCCTATCAAACAAGAACAGACTCAGGCGACACTACGAAGCTTGGGTTTCCAAACCTCGCAGAGCAATTGCCTTTGTCCTATCAAACAAGAACAGACTCCGGCGACCCTACGAAGCTGGGTAAAACCTCAGTCAAATAAATCTATGTGTTCAGAGATGTATCATTTGATCAGCAGAACAAACAGGCTCACTAATCAACCATGGAAATGTCCAAGTAAAAGTATAAATGCTAGAAGTGCTATGAACAATCATGTAAGGCAAACTAGGACAGATAACAGGCATAGATCAGGCAGATAGTAGATATAATATAATCAAAGAAAGGCAGGCTCAAAGAAATCAAGTTTAGTTACCAAAAACAGGGGTCCAACCAGTATCGCACCCCAGAGGGCCGAACTGATAAAACCCGGACCGAAGATAACCCACCTGTCAATGCGCAGGCGATTTAAACTGAAATCCAATATGTGCTCGAATCTAGATGCAAACTGAGCCAACCTGGATCAAAAAATGTAAATCAGGGATCGACTTAGTCCCCCCTAACGCTAACTAAACCTAGATCAAATTACAACCCTCTTAGTTATTTTTAATTGTAACCCGGATACCGTAAAATCGACGACTTTGCCGATTCTCGGACTGTTATCCGATTTCCGCTCAACGAAAGCCGATGGATTCCCAACGAAAAGCTTAGGAATCATTTAAACATTTTACTAACCAGTACACATTGTCTATTTTGCATTTAAACCCTTAAAGTTTCCAGAAATTACATTTTAGTGCCATTTGAGCACTGTTTTCGCTCGTTCTTTCAACTGGAAAATAATTTTGACGAACCGTCACTTCCAGCAGGTGACATTTATCATGCTGAACACCGTGCTCACCAATTTGTGGCAGCACGGAACCTGAGGAAAACTTCGGGTCATAAAAACCCTCTCTAACATAGCCCAAATGAATTTTTGTTTCTCCGGGACTTCAAACACTGTTTCTAACGCGAGCATCGCGTTCAGTGACCCCAAAATAGCCAGGAATGCACTGTCGCGGCTTCGCTAACAGCCCGGAGCACTGTTTTATTCAAACATTATCATTTTATGTTGATTTTAATATAACTTTTATTCTAAACCTCACATAGCTCAGGTCTGAACATCAAAGTTGCTCCAAATGTGGCTAAGATACCAGTGCTCACCATTGTCGTAGCCCAGGAGTGCTGGTTCAAGCAGACCCAGACCCTAGCTCACTAACATAGAGCACAATGCTCCAAACTTTAATCCACTCAGAATCACTTTGATCTGAAGTGAGCACAGAGCTCAGGGGACTGTTTGGAGCACGATTTATATACAAAGTTTTATCAAATTCTATTTTAAAGTTCACTAAGGCATTTAATCGAGCAGCTGGTATGCACAACACACACACACATACACAAGCACAAATCCGAATTGGGTTCTCTCTGGTTTCTGCACCTGGGCCATCTTTTTCTGGATCAAAGTGATCTACAATGGGTTTGAAGCAATCCCCATCAACCTAGGTGCAAGTTTGCACCATGGTTCAACCGAGCTCGAGGAGGAAGAAGATGGCACATGCATGGATTTTCGTGATGATGCATACAGGGGTTCTGGGATCCAACCACCAGCACCAATAGGTGCCAAATGTTCCTCTGAAACTCTCCATGCATGTGGCGGGGCCCCGGGGTGCGGCGGCGGCACGGCGGAGGAAGCTCCATTTCGAGCTTAATGGCCTCTAATGGCAACTTCTCACAGAGGCACTTTGGAGTTCTCTAACTTGGATGGAAGTGGTCTACGGGACCACAGGAAATTTCCCATCCATCTCACCCCGGCCGGAGATGGCCGGAGCGCCGGCGGCCGCAAAAATTCTTGTTTTCGGGTTCAACCATGGCACCATGGTTTTCATGGTGCATGGGGTCCATGCAACAGCATGGGTAGACTCCCTTGGGTCCCTTCATCACCGCTGGGCAGTTGGCCGGCGCCGGGAAAGCCCGCCGGCGCCGGAGCTGCAAGCTCGGCCGCGAGCACGAAAAGCCCAAAACTAGGGCATCAAAGTTCTCCTAATCTACTACACCGTACACCCTCAAACTTTGCAGAATAAACCTACACATCCTACAGTCCCTACTCACCAATTTTGGTGTGCTTGTGCCCAATGGTTGCCGAGTTCTCTCGGTTTGGGAAAAACAATGGAGGTGTTCTTTGGCTCCCCTTCACTCCGGGGCTCGGTTTTGAGGACAGCAGGGAACCAAAGGGCCCCTTGAGTGGAGCAGTTACAAGAAGTTTAAGAGGCAGGAGTTTTAATACAAGATTCCTTCAATGGTGGCTTGTGTTCTTTGGCCTCCCACGCACCCGAGCTTGCTATGGATGATACAGAGGAGAAGTTGGATTTATGGAATCTAACTTAACTCCTCGGTTACACATACCAGGAGACCAAGAGGCAAAAATGCACCTAATGCATGATTCTTTGCAAAATTGTTCTAAACCCGGTTCACACTTGTTCTTAAGCTTCGAACACTTCACAGTGGGTGCAATTTGCACCCAACACCCTCACCTTAAAGTCTCTAAACAATTGGTGCATAAAATATTAACTTTTTATACACATTAGTCCAATTTTAGGTGCTTTTCACGCATTTCGAGGCAATCCGCTCATCAAAATGCGAAACGGACTTCGCCACGACGTCCGGCTCGTCGAGACCTGTCAGGTAGCGTATTTATTTGGTTCGTTCGACGCCCGGATTAAAAGTCGTTCCATAAAGTTTGACTCAATATAGCGCGTGGCGCGCACTTCGATGCACCCGGGTCGCCAAACGCGAAATCCGTCAGCGCCATCGCGCTCAGAATGTCGAAATTAGCTAGGGTCCATTACTAATACCCCTATGTTTAAATTTAAAACAGTGGTTCGACCACTAGCGATCCAAGGTGAATTAAAATACAAGGTTTACTATGCACTTAAGTCGCGGGGCCCACTTTTTGATTTCTGATTTCTGGAAGATCCGACCGTCGGATCGAAAACATATGAATATGAAACTTCTATGTTTCGACGAGACGATCACAATGGTGATCTCGGATTTTCCAGATTAGACCCCGATCAAAAGTCGATATTTCTGGGCCCACCATTGACCCACTATCTCTCCACTTTTGCCAAAAATTAATAATTTAACATCTTTAAAAGCAAATAGAGGTTTTATAATTCTGGATTACTACATCACCCACAACTTCTAAGAAGTTTCGTCCCCGAAACTTAACAAAATATACTTCTAGTAGGTCTCTAATGGATTCACGATAGTGACAACTAGTCACAAGACATCAATAATCTTCAGGGCTACTAGGTTAGACCCAATCTGAATATTCCCCATCACAGGGCAGAGTATTTCACAATTCTTTTCGAAAGTACGTTGTCGGCCGCCCAACGTGCTCACCAAAAGAAAAGCGAAATACCATAGATCTGTCTCCAACAACTGGTTGGGGACACCACTTACATCCGAAGGTACATCACATACCTTCCTTTTCAGTCTCTATGCTGATAACATAACCCCTACCAAAGGTTACTATACTCCCGAGGTCATGAATGCTAACTCACGAGAAACTGGAACCATACTTCAGTGTTTACTAATTACAACACGGTGGTCTATCTTTTAGTCTCTGATACCTGTAACCGATCTGAGCCTTTCGGCCCTACTGAAACTTCAAGCCCACGGTCGAAACCATAACCGCGGCAAATCCTGAAATGTGAACACAAAACACTCCGAAAATCCAGCGCTCTCACGTGACACGAGTCATCCAGCGCTCTCACGTGACACGAGTCATCCTAGGGTTCGTTCCTAGCCAAACCTAGACATTGCGTTTCCTATTGCTCTGATACCATCTAATCTGTCACGCCCCGAGTTTAAAAACCAGCGTCTAAATTTTTTTTTTTTTTTTGAAATCAGAGTTTGAAACCAGCCAGGGCGCAACAGACCGCCACATATATAGAAGAGTCCCAATCCCACAGGGGATTGAGCCTTTTCTATATATGCACGGCTAGCATGGCAAACAAAACAGAGTACTAACTACGAACACTTATTACAATATCACAGTTACACATTTACATCCATTTCATTACATTACATTTCTTTTCTCATTAACAAGTAATCACTTGGGCTAACGGCTGTCCAGGGTCAAGCTCTATCTCGTGATCTCACCAACTCGTCCCGACATCTCAACACCCGCTTGACCTGAAAAACAGTCACCCGAGGGTGTGAGACACACCGGAGTGTATCCCAGTGGGCACGATGAGCCGAGAAATAGCAGATCGTACCTACTGGTATACAATGCTAGAGGATAGTAATAAATCAGGGGTTAGGGTAAAGCAGATATATAACTGGTGCTATAAAGAAAGCATAACTCACAATCTGGATACAAGTATAGGAGATAATTTTAGCAGAATTAAAGCAGGATAAAAGCAGGTTATAGTTAGAGCAGGGTAACATAACTAAGAACTATAATCAAGGCATCAAGGAATTAGGACAATCAGCAATGTAACTATAATCAAAGGCATCAAAGAAGCATGATAAAGCAACTTAACAACACATGCATCAAATAAATGAAAACACAAAGACCCAATCACAAGCTACCATATTGGTCCCACAAGACCTCAGGCAAGGCTGCCCACCTGGCACCACCTGGTTGACATTCCCCAAACTAGGGTCACGGGTTGCAACTGCTAACCACTTTACCGGTAAAGAACATCGCTACGGGTAGCAAATCCGCTGATGTTCGTGAAGTACAACGGTGCGGGCGAATCATATGCAAATGCTCAAGCTCACGGTCCACTGACCGGGTAATCGGCAACAAGCCGGGAAATCCCCACTGGGATGCAAGGGCAAAATCAACTGAATCTCAACTCTCATGCAGGAATACTCAGCAACAAAACAGTAAATCTCAGCTCATATGCAAGATCAAGGCAAATCTCTCTCAACAGAAACTCACAGATATACTCACTCAACCACACCAACCAACCAAATGATACAAAACTTAAACACATATTTTAAGAAAACTGTTTTGAAAAGTCCAACCTCGAAGAGCATTGCCCTCGTCCTATCAAACAAGAACAGACTTAGGCGACACTACGAAGCTTGGGTTTTAGATCCAAACCTCGCAGAGCAGTGCCTTTGTCCTATCAAACAAGAACAGACTCCGGCGACCCTACGAAGCTGGGTAAAACCTCAGTCAAATAAATCTATGTGTTCAGAGATGTATCATTTGATCAGCAGAACAAACAGGCTCACTAATCAACCATGGAAATGTCCAAGTAAAAGTATAAATGCTAGAAGTGCTATGAACAATCAGCAGATAATCAACTGTATCTCAACTCATATGCAAGATCAAAGGCAAATCTCAACTCAACAGCAAATCTCAACTCAATCAGGCAGACCAACCAAACATACAAAACTGAACGCATATTTTTGAGAAAACTATTTTGAAAAGTCCAAACCCCGAAGAGCATTGCCCTCGTCCTATCAAACAAGAACAGACTCAGGCGACACTACGAAGCTTGGGTTTCCAAACCTCGCAGAGCAATTGCCTTTGTCCTATCAAACAAGAACAGACTCCGGCGACCCTACGAAGCTGGGTAAAACCTTAGTCAAATAAATCTATGTGTTCAGAGATGTATCATTTGATCAGCAGAACAAACAGGCTCACTAATCAACCATGGAAATGTAAGACCCACCCTTTCCTTTGACTTTTCCGTTCGCCTTTTCTTCGACGGTCCGACCGAGGGCTTAATTTTAGTGTTTTTCTGGACAGTCCGTCGGGGCTCGCGGGTATTTTTAGGTGATAGAGCTCGCGATTCGGGGACCAGTGGTGCGATCGGTTCTGAATTCGGACTCCGGGATCTCCCGTATTAAATTGTTGAAGTTTCAGCCTTTTTGAGCGCTCCGGGATCCGTGCTGGAGTCTGCACACTTTTTGAGGTATCCTAGCCGCTGACTTTAATTGGGGGATTAGGGTTTCTAAAGGGGACTTATTTTTCTCCCTTTTATTTTTCCCTTCTCCTCGCTCTTGGTACGGCTAGGGTTTTGGATCGTGAAACGGAGCGAAGGAAGGAGGCGGATCTTTTGTGGGTGAGCGGGTGAAGGCGATCGATCCCTCTTCCCCTTTCTTCTCTCTCGCGAAACAAGGTGAGTTTTTTGGTTATGGCGTTCTTGATTTCGCGAGGTTTTTTTTCTTTAGTTCATCTTGGAGGCATCTCGAGATCGGGGATAGCCGCGCCGCCGTCGCAAGGGGAGGGGCTAGCACCGCCGCCACGGGGCCGCCCACAGGCGGGGCGCCCGTGCGGGCTGGTGCCCGCGCGGGGCCGCCCCGCACCGCGGGCGCGCGCCCGCGCGGCACCAGGCCGCGCGGGGCCGCCCACAGGCGGGGCGCCCGCGCGGGCTGGTGCCGCGCGGGGCCGCCCCGCACCGCGGGCGGCGCGCCCGCGCGGCACCAGGCCGCGCGGGGGCCGCCCACAGGCGGGGGCGCCCGCGCGGGCTGGTGCCGCGCGGGGCCGCCCCGCACCGCGGGCGGCGCGCCCGCGCGGCACCAGGCCGCGCGGGGCCGCCCACAGGCGGGGGCGCCCGCGCGGGCTGGTGCCGCGCGGGGCCGCCCACTGGCGGGGGCGCCCGCGCGGGCTGGTGCCGCGCGGGGGCCCGCCCCGCACCGCGGGCGGCGCGCCCGCGCGGCACCAGGCCGCGCGGGGCCGCCCACTGGCGGGGTCGCCCGCGCGGGCTTGTGCCGCGCGGGGCCGCCCCGCACCGCGGCGGCGCCCGCGCAGCGGCACCAGGCCGCGCGGGGCCGCCCACTGGCGGGGGCGCCCGCGCGGGCTGGTGCCGCGCGGGGCCGCCCCGCACCGTGGGCGGCGCGCCCGCGCGGCACCAGGCCGCGCGGGCCGCCCACTGGCGGGGGCGCCCCGCGGGCTGGTGCCGCGCGGGCCGTCCCGCACCGCGGGCAGCGCGCCCGCGCGGCCCAGGCCGCGCGGGGCCGCCACAGGCGGGGCGCCCCGCGGGCTGGTGCCGCGCGGGGCCGCCCCGCGCCACGGCAGCGTGCCCCCGCGGCGCCAGGCCGCGCGGGGGCCGTCACTGGCGGGATGCCCGCGGGCTGGTGCCGCGCGGGGCCAAGCGCGGGCTCCGGGCTCGCCGCACGGGTCGGTGCCAGCGCGGGGAGCTCGCCGCACGGAGTCCGGGGCTACTCCGCCACCAATTTTCGGTCCGATGTCGGTGTCGGTTTCGGACCCTTATCTTGACATGCTCTTGTCTTCTCAGGAGTGCGGGACGCCGTTGGCACCAGCGCGCGAACACGGACGAGCCGAGCGCCGACGACATGCACAAGTGGGTACTTTCCCAGGATTTTGGGGATTGGGGGATTAATGTTAGAAATAGTATGTTGGAGGGCAAAGGTGAACAGT
>JAQOTM010000031.1:198404-225148 GCA_029168755.2 Tillandsia fasciculata | reverse complement strand
ATTTGGTGGAAGACGGTACGCCCCGACTCCGCAAAGGGTACTGCTCTCCCGTCATGGACCACTTTTAAACAGCAGCTGTTCGGGGCGTTCTTTACGAATAGCGTCAAGAAGCAACTTGAGGATGATCTCAACCACATTATGCAGGGAACCCGAACAGTGATGGAGTATCAACGGGCGTTCGTGAGGCTGGCGAATTGCGTCCCGTTCGTCATCCGGGACGAGTCCCATAAGGCTCAACTGTTCGTGGATGGACTGAGATCCGACATTTTCCAAGTAGTGGACGCGGCGGATCTGCATACCTTTCAGGCGGTGGTCGACCGGGCCACCATAGTAGAGCGCGGTTTTGCCGTTACGCGCGCTCGAAGGGATGGTCCCCCTCAGAACGAAGACAGGAAGCGGACTCAGACCTTTTCAGGGGGAGGCTCCTCCAGCGGGAGTCGGCCCTCTAAGCGGTGGAGGTCCCAACAGAGGAACAGAGGCACGCCAGGAGGGGGACAACGCTCGGACGATCGACCCTGCGTGATCTGCGGTGGGGGCACCGAGTGACGGACTGCTCCCAGAGACAGGACCATTGTTTCCGATGCGGCAAGCAGGGGCACTTCCGCTTCAACTGCCCCCTGAACCAAGGCACTGCATCTCCAGCAGCCTCCGCGCCGTCATCCCAGCACGCGGGGCGAGGAAAGGCCCCGATGGCGTCAACTCCCAACCACCGGCAACCCGACCAGCAGGGGACAGGCCGCCACCATCGGGAGGCCGTGTCTACTCAATGAATCAGCAGGAGGCATACCCGTCTGAGCACGTCGTCGCAGGTACCACACTTGTTTCTGTTTACCGTGCACGAACCCTTTTTGATACCGGAGCAACTATCTCTTTTATGTCTGGTGACTTTGCGCTAACCCATGGTTTTGAGACGAGACCTTTGCCCAGTCTAATGTCTGTTCACACCGCGGGAGGAACCCTGGAGGCCCACAACCTTGTACCTTCCTGCCCGATAAGGCTGGGGAGACTGTCCTGCCCCTGGGATCTAGTGGTGATTCCCCTGAAGGAATACGACGTGGTGCTAGGGATGGATTGGCTCACAGAGTATCAAGCAGTGATTGATTGTGAGAAGCGCCAGGTGCGGCTGCTTCACCCAGAATTCCCGGAGAACGTGTACTTAGCATACAAGAGCGTCTCCTTTGCATCCGTGATACCAGCGTCGCGAGCCAGGAAATTAATTGAGGGCGGGTGCGTGGCCTATTTGGCGTCGGTGGCCCTGGCCACGGAACCCTCTGGAACACTCTCCGACATCCCGGTGGCGAGGGACTTCCCAGATGTCTTTCCGACCGAGTTGCCTGGACTACCCCCCGAGCGAGAGGTCGAGTTTCCAATCGAGCTTCCA
Organism: Tillandsia fasciculata; assembly: GCA_029168755.2. NCBI lineage: Eukaryota > Viridiplantae > Streptophyta > Magnoliopsida > Poales > Bromeliaceae > Tillandsia > Tillandsia fasciculata. Next base: position 223,767 of record JAQOTM010000031.1, on the reverse strand, counting down.
CCCGGTACCCGACCGATCACGAAGGCCCCCTACAGAATGGCCTTTGCTGAACTAAAGGAACTCAAGGCGCAACTTGAAGACCTTCTGGACAAGGGATTTATCAGACCGAGTGTGTCGCCCTGGGGCGCACCGGTACTCTTCGTGCGGAAGAAAGACGGGAGTTTGCGGCTCTGTATTGACTACCGGGAAATCAATAAGGTCACCGTGAAGAATAAATACCCCTTGCCAAGGATCGATGACCTATTTGATCAGCTACGAGGAGCGACGGTGTTTTCAAAGATTGACTTACAGTCCGGCTACCATCAACTCAGAGTAAAGGATGAGGACATTCCGAAGACGGCCTTCCGGACCCGATATGGTCACTACGAGTTCACCGTAATGCCGTTCGGGCTCACCAACGCCCCCGCGGTATTTATGGACATGATGAACCGAGTTTTCAAGCCCTTCCTAGACCGGTTTGTAGTGGTCTTCATCGACGACATTCTGATCTACTCGCCCAGCGACGAAGAGCACGAGGAGCACCTGCGAGTTGTTCTGCAGACTCTTAGGGAGCAAGAGTTGTACGCCAAACTCAAGAAATGCGAGTTTTGGCTTCGCGAGGTGGGGTTCCTAGGGCACATCATTTCAGCAGCCGGAATTGCGGTGGATCCTAAGAAAATAGAGGCAGTGACCGACTGGCCCCAACCGACTTCGGTGACAGAGGTCCGCAGTTTTCTGGGCCTTGCAGGATATTATAGACGCTTTGTCGAGGGATTTTCGAAGATTGCAACTCCCCTGAACCGCCTAACCCGGAAAGGAGTGAAGTTCATTTGGACAGCCCAGTGCCAAGATAGCTTTGAGAAACTAAAGGAGCGGTTAACAAGAGCGCCTGTGCTTACTTTGCCAACACCCGGGGAAGACTATGAGGTCTACTGCGACGCATCACGGACAGGATTGGGTGGGGTACTAATGCAACAAGGAAAGGTTATCGCATATGCCTCAAGACAACTCAAGGATTACGAGCAGAACTACCCGACTCATGACTTGGAGCTAGCCGCCGTAGTTTTTGTGCTGAAACTGTGGAGACATTATCTCTATGGTGTGCACTGCAATGTGTTCTCGGATCACCAAAGCCTTAAATACCTTTTTACCCAGAAGGAGCTAAACCTGAGACAAAGACGGTGGTTAGAGTTGCTCAAGGATTTTGACTTGACGATCCAGTACCACCCCGGTAAGGCAAATGTCGTGGCTGACGCTTTAAGCAGGAAGGGTCAAACGGTGGAGACTTCGGCGAGCACAATTACACAGCAAGACGGCTTAATCGCGGAATTCGCACGGTTGAGACTGGAGGTTGTACCCGAAGGGACGGTCGAGCGACTTCTGTCCCTTATAGTCGCGCCGACCCTATTCGAGAGGATTCGGGAAGGCCAAGGTACCGATCCACTGCTACAGCGGGAAAGGGATAGGATCTCCCCGGAGCAGAAGGGAGACTTTACAGTGGGGACAGATGGCACTCTCCGGTTTCGAGGACGGATTTGCGTGCCCAACTCACCGGATTTGAAGAAGGAGATCCTGACCGAAGCGCACTGCGCCCCCTACGCGGCGCACCCCGGGGGCACCAAGATGTACAGGGATCTCAGACAGACCTTTTGGTGGCCAAAGCTGAAGCGAGACGTGACGTCGTTTGTTGCACACTGCCTAATTTGCCAGCAAGTGAAAGCCGAGCATCAGCGACCGGCGGGGAAATTGCAACCACTACCTGTGCCCGAATGGAAATGGGAGCAAATCACAATGGACTTTGTCACCGGATTTCCCCGTTCGCAGCAAGGACACGACGCGATCTGGGTCGTTGTAGATCGGCTAACGAAGTCCGCTCACTTCTTACCCATCCACACGACCTGGACACGCGATCGTTTGGCTCAAGTCTACATCAGCGAGATTGTCAGGCTACACGGAATACCGACGTCTATTACCTCAGATAGAGACACGAGGTTCGTTTCGAACTTTTGGCAGAGTCTACAGCGAGCCCTGGGGACCAAGTTGCACTTCAGCTCAGCCTTCCACCCCCAGACGGATGGACAATCCGAGCGGGTGATTCAGATTCTTGAGGACATGCTCCGGGCTTGCGTACTTGATTTAGGGGACGGATGGTCGCGCTACCTACCCCTTGTAGAGTTTGCTTATAACAACAGCTACCAGGCGAGCATTCGGATGGCGCCATACGAAGCATTGTACGGCAGACGCTGTAAATCCCCGATTGGTTGGGACGATCTGGGGGAGCGAAGATTTTTTGGACCGGACCTGGTGATGGAGACCGAGGAAAAGGTGCGTCTCATCAGGCGGCGTTTGGTAACCGCCCAGAGCCGACAAAAGAGCTACGCGGACCAGAGACGCCGCGATTTGGAGTTCCAGGTGGGGGAGCACGTGCTGCTACGGGTTTCGCCGTCCAAAGGGGTGAAGCGGTTCGGGTTGAGGGGCAAGTTGAGCCCGCGGTATGTGGGGCCGTTCGAGATTCTGGAGCGCATCGGCCCGGTGGCCTACCGCCTCGCCCTACCGCCAAACCTTGACCGAGTTCACGACGTGTTCCACGTGTCTATGCTTCGGAAGTATCTTCCCGACCCGTCGCGGGTGCTCGACGTCTCTGCCATTGAACTTAAGGAGGACCTGAGTTTCGAGGAAGTACCGGTGCGAATTCTGGCACGTGAGGACAAAAAATTACGAAGCCGGACAATTCCCTACGTGAAGGTGCTCTGGAGCAATCAGGAAGAGCGTGAGGCAACTTGGGAACCAGAGTCAAAGATGAGGGAGTGCTACCCGGACCTCTTCGCCACGGATGAGAGTTGAGTTTCGAGGACGAAACTCGTTTTTAGCGGTAAGTGGTGTAAGACCCACCCTTTCCTTTGACTTTTCCGTTCGCCTTTTCTTCGACGGTCCGACCGAGGGCTTAATTTTAGTGTTTTTCTGGACAGTCCGTCGGGGCTCGCGGGTATTTTTAGGTGATAGAGCTCGCGATTCGGGGACCAGTGGTGCGATCGGTTCTGAATTCGGACTCCGGGATCTCCCGTATTAAATTGTTGAAGTTTCAGCCTTTTTGAGCGCTCCGGGATCCGTGCTGGAGTCTGCACACTTTTCGAGGTATCCTAGCCGCTGACTTTAATTGGGGGATTAGGTTTCTAAAGGGGACTTATTTTTCTCCCTTTTATTTTCCCTTCTCCTCGCTCTTGGTACGGCTAGGGTTTTGGATCGTGAAACGGAGCGAAGGAAGGAGGCGGATCTTTTGTGGGTGAGCGGGTGAAGGCGATCGATCCCTCTTCCCCTTTCTTCTCTCTCGCGAAACAAGGTGAGTTTTTGGTTATGGCGTTCTTGATTTCGCGAGGTTTTTTTTTCTTAGTTCATCTTGGAGGCATCTCGAGATCGGGGATAGCCGCGCCGCCGTCGCAAGGGGAGGGGCTAGCACCGCCGCCACGGGGCCGCCCACAGGCGGGGGCGCCCCGCGCGGCTGGTGCCGCGCGGGGCCGCCCCGCACCGCGGGCGGCGCGCCCGCGCGGCACCAGGCCGCGCGGGGCCGCCCACAGGCGGGGCGCCCGCGCGGGCTGGTGCCGCGCGGGGCCGCCCCGCACCGCGGGCGGCGCGCCCGCGCGGCACCAGGCCGCGCGGGGCCGCCCACAGGCGGGGGCGCCCGCGCGGGCTGGTGCCGCGCGGGGCCGCCCCGCACCGCGGGCGGCGCGCCCGCGCGCGCACTAGGCCGCGCGGGGCCGCCCACAGGCGGGGGCGCCCACGCGGGCTGGTGCCGCGCGGGGCCGCCCCGCACCGCGGCGGCGCGCCCGTGCGGCACCAGGCCGCGCGGGGCCGCCCACTAGCGGGGCGCCCGCGCGGGCTGGTGCCGCGCGGGGCCGTCCCGCACCGCGGGCGGCGCGCCCGCGCGGCACCAGGCCGCGCGGGGCCGCCCACTGGCGGGGGCGCCCGCGCGGGCTGGTGCCGCGCGAGGCCGTCCCGCACCGCGGGCAGCGCGCCCGCGCGGCACCAGGCCGCGCGGGGCCGCCCACAGGCGGGGCGCCCGCGCGGGCTGGTGCCGCGCGGGCCGCCCCGCGCCACGGGCAGCGTGCCCGCGCGGCGCCAGGCCGCGCGGTGGCCGTCACTGGCGGGATGCCCGCGCGGGCTGTGCCGCGCGGGGCCAAGCGCGGGCTCCGGGCTCGCCGCACGGGTCGGTGCCGCGCGGGGAGCTCGCCGCACGGAGTCCGGGGCTACGTCCGCCACCAATTTTCGGTCCGATGTCGGTGTCGGTTTCGGACCCTTAGTCTTGACATGCTCTTGTCTTCTCAGGAGTGCGGGACGCCGTTGGCACCAGGCGCGCGAACACGGACGAGCCGAGCGCCGAACGACACGCACAAGGTGGGTACTTTCCCAGGATTTTGGGGATTGGTTGATTAATGTTAGAAATAGTATGTTGGAGGGCAAAGGTGAACAGTAAGTCTCTTTCTGATTACGTTACTAACCCTGTTGTATTATTTTCATCTACTATCGTTGTGAGGCTCTAGTTCTGCTACACGCACACCTGCGGTTTGGCCACCGCAAGGGTGTGCTTTTCCGGAAAAGTGGTACGTTGACCCGTGTACCCCACGCAATGGTGGCGTTAGGAATGGGGGCCCTCATAGGTGGAGGGTGTGAGCGGTGTCGTCGAGGTAGGTGCTCGGCGGCCGAGGCAGGTGCTCGGCAGGTGGCACCGGGATAGGGGCCCGGTGCGGTGGTCGGGATGGATGCCCGGTTTTTGTTATGATACAGGGTGTGACAGTTGTTGGTGGTGTTCGAGAGAGACGGTTGCTCCGGTTGCCGGGGTTTGCTATGTCTTTAGTCTTTTGCCTATTTTACTATTTCTAGTCACTGACTATCCACTCCGTGACAGGTTCGTCCAGGGGCGAGTGCTAGGGCACCGGTGAGGCCGCGAGGGTACTAGTCCGTTTTGAGCGACCGCAGACTTTGTGACTCTCTCTTTCCCCTTTTTCGTTTCCTTTATTATTGCAGTTAGTTATTTGTGGATTGCGACACCCCCGTGGGGTCGAAGTGGATGTTGCCCTTCCTTTCATTAAGTTATGCAAGTAAATGTTAATCTTTTCCTTACTTGGCCTTTTTGAACAACGAAAAGCAAAGAAAACTGTTTGCGAAACCTGATTTTAAAACGTAGGTGTCGTGTGGGCACCGGATTGCAAAACCTTGTGGATTTATGTGGCTTTCGAAATGGCTTTCAAAAATGATGGCGTCGTGTGGGCGTCGCTTTTAAAACTCTGCGTTATTTATCCTTTCAAATCAGTCGGCCTTCTACCTTGCATGTTCTATGCGTATGTACCCTGATTACTTTGGTTAATGCTTGAGATGAATGTATGATGTATTGAGGACGCCGTGCATATACAAAGGAGACTCTGCCCGTTTGTAGAGTAAATTTGTATATGCGGCGGGTCTGGGCACGCGTCGGGGAGTAATGATTTCAAAAAAAAAATATACACTGTTTTGGGAGCATCGGTGGCTCCCCTTCCGCGCATTTAAACCCCCGGGGCGTGACAGGAAATGTCCAAGTAAAAGTATAAATGCTAGAAGTGCTATGAACAATCATGTAAGGCAAACTAGGACAGATAACAGGCATAGATCAGGCAGATAGTAGATATAATATAATCAAAGAAAGGCAGGCTCAAAGAAATCAAGTTTAGTTACCAAAAACAGGGGTCCAACCAGTATCGCACCCCAGAGGGCCGAACTGATAAAACCCGGACCGAAGATAACCCACCTGTCAATGCGCAGGCGATTTAAACTGAAATCCAATATGTGCTCGAATCTAGATGCAAACTGAGCCAACCTGGATCAAAAAATGTAAATCAGGGATCGACTTAGTCCCCCCTAACGCTAACTAAACCTAGATCAAATTACAACCCTCTTAGTTATTTTTAATTGTAACCCGGATACCGTAAAATCGACGACTTTGCCGATTCTCGGACTGTTATCCGATTTCCGCTCAACGAAAGCCGATGGATTCCCACGAAAAGCTTAGGAATCATTTAAACATTTTACTAACCAGTACACATTGTCTATTTTGCATTTAAACCCTAAAGTTTCCAGAAATTACATTTTAGTGCCATTTGAGCACTGTTTTCGCTCGTTCTTTCAACTGGAAAATAATTTTGACGAACCGTCACTTCCAGCAGGTGACATTTATCATGCTGAACACCGTGCTCACCAATTTGTGGCAGCACGGAACCTGAGGAAAACTTCGGGTCATAAAAACCCTCTCTAACATAGCCCAAATGAATTTTTGTTCTCCGGGACTTCAAACACTGTTTCTAACGCGAGCATCGCGTTCAGTGACCCCAAAATAGCCAGGAATGCACTGTCGCGGCTTCGCTAACAGCCCGGAGCACTGTTTTATTCAAACATTATCATTTTATGTTGATTTTAATATAACTTTTATTCTAAACCTCACATAGCTCAGGTCTGAACATCAAAGTTGCTCCAAATGTGGCTAAGATACCAGTGCTCACCATTGTCGTAGCCCAGGAGTGCTGGTTCAAGCAGACCCAGACCCTAGCTCACTAACATAGAGCACAATGCTCCAAACTTTAATCCACTCAGAATCACTTTGATCTGAAGTGAGCACAGAGCTCAGGGGACTGTTTGGAGCACGATTTATACAAAGTTTTATCAAATTCTATTTTAAAGTTCACTAAGGCATTTAATCGAGCAGCTGGTATGCACAACACACACACACATACACAAGCACAAATCCGAATTGGTTCTCTCTGGTTTCTGCACCTGGGCCATCTTTTTCTGGATCAAAGTGATCTACAATGGGTTTGAAGCAATCCCCATCAACCTAGGTGCAAGTTTGCACCATGGTTCAACCGAGCTCGAGGAGGAAGAAGATGGCACATGCATGGATTTTCGTGATGATGCATACAGGGGTTCTGGGATCCAACCACCAGCACCAATAGGTGCCAAATGTTCCTCTGAAACTCTCCATGCATGTGGCGGGGCCCCGGGGTGTGGCGGCGGCACGGCGGAGGAAGCTCCATTTCGAGCTTAATGGCCTCTAATGGCAACTTCTCACAGAGGCACTTTGGAGTTCTCTAACTTGGATGGAAGTGGTCTACGGGACCACAGGAAATTTCCCATCCATCTCACCCCGGCCGGAGATGGCCGGAGCGCCGGCGGCCGCAAAAATTCTTGTTTTCGGGTTCAACCATGGCACCATGGTTTTCATGGTGCATGGGGTCCATGCAACAGCATGGGTAGACTCCCTTGGGTCCCTTCATCACCGCTGGGCAGTTGGCCGGCGCCGGGAAAGCCCGCCGGCGCCGGAGCTGCAAGCTCGGCCGCGAGCACGAAAAGCCCAAAACTAGGGCATCAAAGTTCTCCTAATCTACTACACCGTACACCCTCAAACTTTGTAGAATAAACCTACACATCCTACAGTCCCTACTCACCAATTTTGGTGTGCTTGTGCCCAATGGTTGCCGAGTTCTCTCGGTTTGGGAAAAACAATGGAGGTGTTCTTTGGCTCCCCTTCACTCCGGGGCTCGATTTTGAGGACAGCAGGGAACCAAAGGGCCCCTTGAGTGGAGCAGTTACAAGAAGTTTAAGAGGCAGGAGTTTTAATACAAGATTCCTTCAATGGTGGCTTGTGTTCTTTGGCCTCCCACGCACCCGAGCTTGCTATGGATGATACAGAGGAGAAGTTGGATTTATGGAATCTAACTTAACTCCTCGGTTACACATACCAGGAGACCAAGAGGCAAAAATGCACCTAATGCATGATTCTTTGCAAAATTGTTCTAAACCCGGTTCACACTTGTTCTTAAGCTTCGAACACTTCACAGTGGGTGCAATTTGCACCCAACACCCTCACCTTAAAGTCTCTAAACAATTGGTGCATAAAATATTAACTTTTTATACACATTAGTCCAATTTTAGGTGCTTTTCACGCATTTCGAGGCAATCCGCTCATCAAAATACGAAACGGACTTCGCCACGACGTCCGGCTCGTCGAGACCTGTCAGGTAGCGTATTTATTTGGTTCGTTCGACGCCCGGATTAAAAGTCGTTCCATAAAGTTTGACTCAATATAGCGCGTGGCGCGCACTTCGATGCACCCGGGTCGCCAAACGCGAAATCCGTCAGCGCCATCGCGCTCAGAACGTCGAAATTAGCTAGGGTCCATTACTAATACCCCTATGTTTAAATTTAAAACAGTGGTTCGACCACTAGCGATCCAAGGTGAATTAAAATACAAGGTTTACTATGCACTTAAGTCGCGGGGCCCACTTTTTGATTTCTGATTTCTGGAAGATCCGACCGTCGGATCGAAAACATATGAATATGAAACTTCTATGTTTCGATGAGACGATCACAATGGTGATCTCGGATTTTCCAGATCAGACCCCGATCAAAAGTCGATATTTCTGGGCCCACCATTGACCCACTATCTCTCCACTTTTGCCAAAAATTAATAATTTAACATCTTTAAAAGCAAATAGAGGTTTTATAATTCTGGATTACTACAGATACACCAGTAAGCACCGGTACTGCCTGCTCTGCCTGCCAAATCGGGTATGCCAGCCTACACATAACACCGATAGGGGATGAGAGTCTCGAGGACTCGAAGCCTGTAAATCGCACACTCCGGAGTGGCACTCGAGGGGAGCGACCCACACGAGCATAATGCCTTAGTAAAAGTATCATAGATCAGCAGGACTGGATCATGACTCTGATCAAAGTGGGAAAACCCATCCACTAAAGGGGGACCCGATCTCAACCTGATGCAAGATAAACAAATAGTGGGAAACCCATCCACTAGAGACCTGATACCCAATCTGATGCATAAGCAACCTCCGGTCAACCGCCCAAGGTCCGCGGTTGCCGCAATACCCTGCCATCAAGCCTGCCTGTCCCAAAACCCAAGATCCACAATCGGGTAGAACAATCGATATCCGGTCAACCGCCTACTGTCCGCGGTTGCCGCAATAACCCCCAAGTCCGACATCAAGTACACCCTGTCTCCGACCCCAAGGTCCCGGCTACACTATCCCAAACCCCCGCTCGAACCCGAGCAGCATGACTCGAAAGTCTAAATAAGGAGGAGAAAGAAAGCAATCATGGTTTCTCCTAAGTCAAATCCCAATATGATAGTGTAGCAATAAAAGATGGCCTATCTAGATGTCCATACAAGCATGCAAGTGTTCTCAAGGAAATATAATTAAAGGCATTAATCATTAACAGTATCCACCTACGCATGTCATCTACCCTCAAGTAGTACCATCAACAGGATAATCAAATAGTCCAACATAAATATTCCATTCCACATGCAAGGTTAACCGCTATCAAAGCAACCCTATTCCCACACCGGCATGCATAAACCCAACCCCGATCATGATTAATCAAGATGTCCAATAAAGGGGATCACTCTAATATTCCTAGTGAGCATGTCAAAATAGAGGCAAGAAACAACCACCCACCTCGAGCGCTAAATCCTGATCCCAACAGCGAAGTCCGCGCCCGGTCTCAACGATCACCACGGTACTGCACAAAATACCCCAAAAGAACAAGCACAATTAATCAACCATGCTCACACCAAAATCTGTCCCAATTACAATCAGTCCACAGTTTAGCCTTTTTCACCTGCGAGATCTGCCCGAGAAATTCCAGGAAAATACCGTCACGATCCTCGCGACGAACCGGTCGAAACGACTACCTGCACGTTCCCACACGATTTTCCTACGCTGAGAACCAAAATCGACAAGGGAACCACCCCGAACAATACTTCCACCCAAAACTGTACTACAAAGTTCTGTAAAAAAGGGTTTCTCACCTTCGGGAAAAATTCCAGAAAATCCAAGAAAATTCAGAGAGACTCCTTGCGATGTGTAGATGCAAATCCCCTTTTGAATCACCCCAATCCGATGCCCAGTTGCGGAGATATCGCCGAAATACCGAACCGCTGTCCAAAACTCCATCACAGCAAAATGAGGTCACAAGATGATCCGAAAAACCCATGAAAACCTCGGAATGGAGAAAAACCAGTAGAAACAAGAAACGTAGCCCTACCTGTCATGAATCCAACGGCGCAAAAATCGTGAAAATAGGAGGTCGGGGTGAGTCAGGGGAGCCTGAACACTGAAGTGCGACGAATCGGGTTGCCTGAGAATGATCGTCGCGCCGCGCCGGAAAAATCCCAAACCTCGGGATCCGAGCCTCCTAAAATCCTCAAACTTGACAGGAGTGTTCCTCTCTTCTGGAAGAAGATTTCATCTTCTCACTCCTTGAGAAGATGAAGCCTCGAAGATGGTGAAAATGGCCTCCCAAGTCTTCTCGGATGGAACCAATAGAAAAACCAGAAAAATCTTTTCCCTTAATTACCTCTGTGTCCCACATAACAGGAAACACCGGTTTGGACCATTCCCGTTGCGACACGTGGCCCCCCCGACCGCGCCTGCCCGCGCGCCCAGACGCGCCTCTGACCGGCCTGCCCGCACAGTTGACCCACCAATAGGGGAGCGCCACGTGTCACTACCACTGTTCGGTGCACCTGGTGCACGAATTCCTGTGGACCGAACCAATAGAAACCCGCCACGTGTCCAAGCCCGGTGCACCATGGACCATGAGCCAACCCGAATACTCCATGAACCGAGTGTTGTGAGCCAGCCTATAGTAACCTGCCACGTTTCCACACCGGTCCACCGTACACCACCACCCTACTCCGTGCTCCCAGACCACAACACCGACCCAATAGGAATCTGCCACGTGTCCCCGTCTTGGTGCACGCCCGCCGCGTGGACCGCCCGCCTGCCCGCGCGCCCGCGCGCTGCCCGCGCGCCGCGCGCGCGCCGTTGTGCCGCCTGCCCGAGGCCGCGCCGCCGCCCGCCGGCGTTGCCCGCCGCCGCCGCATGCCGCCGGCGATCGCCGGAGTTACTGTTCCGGCCGGTGAACAGTAAAAACCTGTAGCAACTCCGAAAAATAAGTGTAAATAGCCCATTTTGACCGTTTTCGCGCGCTGAATCCGAATTTGACGTCCGTTTTGCCAAATTCCAACTCTAAAAATTGCCGGAGGCTCCCGTAAAGGTATTTTTAATCCGAATTTCGCGCCGAGTCCAAATTTGATATCCGTTTGCGCGAAAACAACTCTAAACATCCGATGGGGGTCAACCGATCACCCCGTGATCCATTTAAGCTCGAAGTCCAACACTTGTGTCCAATTATGCCCCAAACACCTCCAACACACCGCGTAGGCCTCCAATAGCCACCCCAACGCACCGCAACAGCTCTGCGGAGATCCAGGTCATCACATCCTCCCCCACTAAAAGAAAGTTTCGTCCTCGAAACTAAAGTCGTTCCTCCACTCGGAATCTCAACAAAATAGAGGGGGTAAATATCCAATCATCCACCACTCAAGCTCCCAAGGCTGACAAATACCTCCTCCAGAGACGCGATGCAATCCTCGGGTCTCTAACTGGAACAAAATAAAGGAGAACACTCCAGGAATCCGCACCACCTCAACCAAGTACAGCTGGGCTAACCGCTCGAGCTACCAAGCTGTCCGCATCGGTACAAGCATCCGCCCCTGCTAGGGCCTCAGATAATCCAACCACAAGTCCAACAACACCCAGCTCAACCCGAGTACCTCGGTACTCCCGAGGCATCCGATATAAGTCCCCCAACTGATCCCGTAGCCTCTGATCTCTAATCCAAAACCGTCGGGGTGTAGAAGCAATTCCCCCAACTCTCCGGCATCAGCACACAGCCATAAGCAGTCAAGAGAACCAGATTGCAAATCAATCTTCGCGAAGATCCAATACCCTTGCAGCTGGTAAATCAAATCCTCCAAGCTTGACAGAAGGGTGCTAGCTCCCGATGATCACTTCATCAAATTCTTACGGGTCCTCACAAAGCCGAAGTGAACCAACCTTCCACAACTCGAATAGCACCGGCGCCCCCAGAGGTGCCACACTTGGCCTGACATAATTCCAAAACATCAAATCCTGGAGTTGGGTCCTCAACTCCCAAACTGGTGTCATGCCAAACAACTCCGATAGGAGAACAGCTAGGAACTCACAACCAAAAGGGTATCTCCCAGTCCTGGTGCCGCCGCAGATCCCTCAAACACACCAGCCAAAAGGCTACTCACCCACTACGAGACATCCGCCTCGCTCACAAAGTCAAAACCAAAGAGGCGAAGATACTCTCAAGCAACCCAGGTACACCAACACCTCCAGGCCTGGCTCCCACGAGAACCGTCCTCGCAGCATAATCAGCTGCCGCGAAAAGAAAATAACCGAGCCAGCCTAACCGTCCTAAGTACCAAACCAAGCCCCACAACTAGGTCAAGACCATCAGGCCTACAGGTACAACCAAGGACTCAACCGCACCGGGCAGGACCTACGACACCCCCCCCTAGGTGCAAAAGATCGGGAATACGACCTCCCGAACACCAGGTAACCGTCCTACCCCTAACCCAAAGCAATGAAGCCAAACACTACCCACCAAGAAGGGAAAACCTCTCGTATCGAAAGATACGAACCCAAGAGCCTGGAACAATTCAAACCTACCGCCACACTGGCCGCTGGAATCTATGTGCTCTGACGGTCTCAAAATCCACTATCCTGGAAAAGAGATCGGGAATACCTCATCCGACTGACCTGTCCTCCATCACCCGGCGCCAAGCGCCTCAATCAGAACTCGCCTCAGGCGGCAGATCCCAATCCAAAGGAACTACAATGCCACGCTCCATACCCGGCGCCTACTCCAATGAGGCGTCCCTAGAACTCTCAATCCCCCACCGAACAAGACCCTGCCTTCAAAGGCTCCATACTCAATCCCACAAGTCAGGGCAACTCATCCGCCAAATCTGGCTCACTCCTTCAATGCAATCCCACATTTCCCTGCTGTCAACTGTCCACCCTTCCTCGGTGCCCCAGCACTAAACGTCGGCACGGAGGGGCTACTCACTAGTCCGACAACTGTGCCACCACGCTGCTCCGACAACTGTGTCACTGCTCCGACAACTGCGCCACTGTGCTGATCCGACAACTGTGTCACCGCGCTGCTCCGACAACTGTGTCACCACGCTGCTCTGACAACTGTGTCACTGCTCCGACAACTGCGCCACTGTGCTGATCCGACAACTGTGTCACCGCACTGCTGATCTGCCTCCAACACTCCTACCCTTCGGGTCCGGTGCTCTCAGACTCCAATCTGGGTATCCGGCCCGAAACAACCAGCTCAGGCCCAACTGCCGCACCAAGGTGCACTCGGGTCAGAGCCCCAACGTCGGGGAGACACCGCTCACCACGACAAAACCGCAAATCAGCACACCCCAAACACTCGACCCAATCTAGCGAAAGTCAAAGGCATCCCCCTATTTTTGTAACGTTATGTTGTCTGCAGCCAACATAACTGTCCCACAAAAATAGGGTATGCCGATCCCTCTTCACTCACTGGAAGAGTCAAAACCAAATCACCGACTTTCGCAAAAGTCACGTCTCTCACGCCCTAACATCCTAGGGTCCGCCAAAAGCCTAGGGTTTCCTAAGTCCCAACTGACCTATCCCTAAGCTCTGATACCAACTTAATCTGTCACGCCCCGGGTGTAAACCAGAACCCGGGCCCGTCTACAGATCCGCCGTGCACACGGTATTTCCCGCGTACACGAAGCGCCAAACCTGCTCAGATATATATGAGATAGTAATAAATGAGCAATAAAAACAGAGCAGAACTAAAACTAATACATCTCAGACTGCAGCCGGAAATAAAATACAATACATCTGTATAAATGATACATCTGTCTCTCCCAGCTCACCAAAATAAATACAACCTGCTGGCAAAAGCCAGTCCCAAAGTAAAAGTACAATCGTCTGAGGAAACACGGGTACACCAACAGTCCAGCTAACACGCTCATCCTGCCTCGAAGTCTATCTACTCAGCCGTCCTCTCTCCTCGACCCGTCGCTGAAAACCCAGCAGCACCCGCAGAAGACACTGCAAAACAGAGGAGAAGAAAAAGAGGAAAGAAGAATGGGGGTGAGACTACCAGTAAACCAGTAGCCTCCCCTAGTGGGTAAAACCATAAACCCTGACACACCCACTAGGTCTACCAGAGGCAAAAAGGAAAGAAGTGCGGTAAGCAATGATGACTGCTGAAAACAGGAAACTACCACTACTATGCCTCTAATATGCCAAGCTAAAGAGATAGCTAACTGTATGCATCAGAACATAAATGCCTGCCTGCCCAGACCCAATCGATACACCAGTAAGCACTGGTACTGCCTGCTCTGCCTGCCAAATCGGGTATGCCAGCCTACGCATAACACCGATAGGGGATGAGAGTCTCGAGGACTCGAAGCCTGTAAATCGCACACTCCGGAGTGGCACTCGAGGGGAGCGACCCACACGAGTAAAATGCCTGAGTAACAAGTATCATAGATCAGCAGGACTGGATCATGACTCTGATCAAAGTGGGAAAACCCATCCACTAAAGGGAAACCCGATCTCAACCTGATGCAAGATAAACAAATAGTGGGAAGCCCCATCCACTAGAGACCTGATACCCAATCTGATGCATAAGCAACCTCCGGTCAACCGCCCAAGGTCCGCGGTTGCCGCAATACCCTGCCATCAAGCCTGCCTGTCCCAAAACCCAAGATCCACAATCGGGTAGAACAATCGATATCCGGTCAACCGCCTACTGTCCGCGGTTGCCGCAATAACCCCCAAGTCCGACATCAAGTACACCCTGTCTCCGACCCCAAGGTCCCGGCTACACTATCCCAAACCCCCGCTCGAACCCGAGCAACATGACTCGAAAGTCTAAATAAGAAGGAGAAAGAAAGCAATCATGGTTTCTCCTAAGTCAAATCCCAATATGATAGTGTAGCAATAAAAGATGGCCTATCTAGATGTCCATACAAGCATGCAAGTGTTCTCAAGGAAATATAATTAAAGGCATTAATCATTAACAGTATCCACCTACGCATGTCATCTACCCTCAAGTAGTACCATCAACAGGATAATCAAATAGTCCAACATAAATATTCCATTCCACATGCAAGGTTAACCGCTATCAAAGCAACCCTATTCCCACACCGGCATGCATAAACCCAACCCCATCATGATTAATCAAGATGTCCAATAAAGGGGATCACTCTAATATTCCTAGTGAGCATGTCAAAATAGAGGCAAGAAACAACCACCCACCTCGAGCGCTAAATCCTGATCCCAACAGCGAAGTCCGCGCCCGGTCTCAACGATCACCACGGTACTGCACAAAATACCCCAAAAGAACAAGCACAATTAATCAACCATGCTCACACCAAAATCTGTCCCAATTACAATCAGTCCACAGTTTAGCCTTTTTCACCTGCGAGATCTGCCCAGAAATTCCAGGAAAATACCGTCACGATCCTCGCGACGAACCGGTCGAAACGAGTACCTGCACGTTTCCACACGATTTTCCTATGCTGAGAACCAAAATCGACAAGGGAACCACCCCGAACAATACTTCCACCCAAAACTGTGCTACAAAGTTCTGTAAAAAGGGGTTTCTCACCTTCGGGGAAAATTCCAGAAAATCCAAGAAAATTCAGAGAGACTCCTTGCGATGTGTAGATGCAAATCCCCTTTTGAATCACCCCAATCCGATGCCCGGTTGCGGAGATATCGCCGAAATACCGAACCGCTGTCCAAAACTCCATCACAGCAAAATGGGGTCACAAGATGATCCGAAAAACCCATGAAAACCTCGGAATGGGGAAAAACCAGTAGAAACAAGAAACGTAGCCCTACCTGTCATGAATCCAACGGCGCAAAAATCGCGAAAATAGGAGGTCGGGGTGAGTCGGGGGAGCCTGAACACTGAAGTGCGACGAATCGGGTTGCCGGAGAATGATCGTCGCGCCGCGCCGGAAAAATCCCAAACCTCGGGATCCGAGCCTCCTAAAATCCTCAAACTTGACAGGAGTGTTCCTCTCTTCTGGGAGAAGATTTCATCTTCTCACTCCTTGAGAAGATGAAGCCTCGAAGATGGTGAAAATGGCCTCCCAAGTCTTCTCGGATGGAACCAATAGAAAAACCAGAAAAATCTTTTCCCTTAATTACCTCTGTGTCCCACATAACAGGAAACACCGGTTTGGACCATTCCCGTTGCGACACGTGGCCCCCCCCCCGACCGCGCCTGCCCGCGCGCCACGTGTCACTGCCACTGTTCGGTGCACCCGGTGCACGAATTCCTGTGGACCGAACCAATAGAAACCCGCCACGTGTCCAAGCCCGGTGCACCATGGACCATGAGCCAACCCGAATACTCCATGAACCGAGTGCTGTGAGCCAGCCTATAGTAACCTGCCACGTGTCCACACCGGTCCACCGTACACCACCACCCTACTCCGTGCTCCCAGACCACAACACCGACCCAATAGGAATCTGCCACGTGTCCCCGTCTTGGTGCACGCCCGCCGCGTGGACCGCCCGCCTGCCCGCGCGCCCGCGCGCTGCCCGCGCCCTGCCCACGCCGCGCGCCGCCGCTGTGCCGCCTGCCCGAGGCCGCGCCGCCGCCCGCCGGCGCTGCCCGCCGCCGCCGCTTGCCGCCGGCGATCGCCGGAGTAACTGTTCCGGCCGGTGAACAGTAAAAACACTGTAGCAACTCCGAAAAATAAGTGTAAATAGCCCATTTGACCGTTTTCGCGCGCTGAATCCGAATTTGACGTCCGTTTCGCCAAATTCCAACTCTAAAAATTGCCGGAGGCTCCCGTAAAGGTATTTTTAATCCGAATTTCGCGCCGGGTCCAAATTTGATATCCGATTTGCGCGAAAACAACTCTAAACATCCGATGGGGGTCAACCGATCACCCCTGTGATCCATTTAAGCTCGAAGTCCAACACTTGTGTCCAATTATGCCCCAAACACCTCCAACACACCGCGTAGGCCTCCAATAGCCACCCCAACGCACCGCAACAGCTCTGCGGAGATCCAGGTCATCACACGCGCGGGGCCTCTGCTGCCGCTGCCGCCACGCCGCACCCGCTCGGATACTTGTTGTTGGGTTATACTAATATGGATCTAAATAGGGGAAAAAACACCTAGAGGGGGGTGAATAGGTGTAAACAATAAACACTCAAAAAATCATTGCGCAATAAAACCCAATGCGGAAATAAAAATAACACGCAAGATTTTTACGTGGAAAAACTCCAAAACGGAGTAAAAAACCACGGGACCGATAACACGGCGAAATCCACTAGAATTAACACACGTACAAGGTGATATAACGTACTCACAGACGACTCAACCTTTTACCATACGCTCCTAGTAGATCTTCTCCGCTCGCTCCACGACGCTTCTCGAATCCACGATCTGCGCCCAACGCTGAATCCACAGCGTCCAACGTCGAGTCCACGACGTCCGACCGAATCCACGGTCTTCACCCAGTAGCACGCTTCGAATCCACGAACGTACCTCGCTCCGAATCCACGAGAGCGGTTGCACCTTGAATCCACAAGGCCACGCGAGTCCACGCGCCGATTTGGGGTAAATCGTTGTTTTTTGGGTGGTGATGATCCGCCGAATACTTAGATTAGAATAGATCGGAAATACCATCTAAGTATTCATTGATTTGATTCTACTCAAAATCTGAGTATGGAAAACCTAGAATCAAATCAATCAATATAGATGAAGAAACATAGAATAAATCTATTGATTTCCTTTCTTCTCTATATGTGGATTTTTTCCTTTCGGCTATATTTTTCTATTAAGTCCCATACCCTAAAAATGAATCATAGGGTCTATTTATAGGTTAGAAACCATTGGAAGAAGATAAGGATCAAAAACAGCCTTTTCTGGAAATTTTACGGACGGCGATCCGGATTGGAATTGGGCGATCCGGATTGCAGTAGCAAGAAAGACGATTTCCAGAAAAACACTGTTCGGGATCCGGATCGAAGTCCCCGATCCGGATCGTTCATACAGTTTCACCAAACATCAACGTTCGGGATCCGGATTGCAAATCCTGATCCGGATCGTGCAAGTAAAAAGGTAAAACTAGTGTTCGGGATCCGGATCATGAGATGCTGCGATCCGGATTGAACCAGTGTATGAACGAACACCCTTCGGGATCCGGATTGCAAGGCTCGATCCGGATCCTGAACATGTCCCATGTCCAGTTTTTGATTTTTATGCAATTAAACATTCTTCCAGGTGTTTCTACACTACAAGAAGTATTCGGATCATCAAAATCTTTAGTTAAACATACCTGATCCTTTTGAATTCTTCTTTCTTGAGATTGAGGTATATGATCCAAAGTTCTTTCATCTTCAATCTTCAAGACTTAACACTTTCACGAAATACGCCAACTCAAATTCCGTAACAATCTCCCCCTTTGGCGGTTTCGTGACAAAACACAAATCCACAAAAGAAAATTCAAAAAGATATTTTTGTTGCTATCACCATACAACAAAAATTTACAATGGAGATCCAAAAATTAAAAACATGAGATAAACTCCTAAAACAGACTCTAGACTTAGACATCTGTACTCTCTGCACAAAGAAATCATTCTTGACAAAAGAAATCGTTAGATACCTCAAGAATTGAAACATACAAAACCAAATACAGAGATAGAGTTTATATCTCATCATGACATTTGAGAATTCAGATATGTAAGAGAATCATAGTTAAAACCAACATATCTTCTAAGCATTCAAAAACCAAATGTCACAAAATGTTAGTCCAACATCAACTTGTTAGTCATATTACATGCCCAAATAGTTAGTCGAATAGTTAGTAGGGACATGCAACAAATCACAAGATAAAACCAAAGTTGAAGTTGAGAGTCATACTTACCTTAATGTTCACACATTCACACAGTTTTCACATCATCATTGTTCATGTCATTGTTCATCATTGTTCATGTCATTGTTCAAATTCTCTCTAAACTCTCTCCCCCTTTTTGTCACAAAACAAAGCCAAAAATGTAGCAAAACTACAAAGTTAAGGAGAGTTAAAAGTTCCAATATCAAGAGAAATTTGAGAACTAAACTAAAAATGAGAACAAAACTAAATCCTAAAAATCCTGCACAAAAAGAAAAGAAAGAAAATGAGTCAAAAAGTAATCAATCATCAGAATCCGAGTCTTCAGAGCTCGTGCAACCCATTTTAGAGAACATCTTTTCACTCGCTTGTTCATTGAATTGACCTTCTTAGTTATGGTAATATGAGCTGCCGTGATGAGTTCAAGCTCATTGGAAATTCTTTGCTGTTCCTTCGAAATCTGTTCTTGCTTGACGATAGTCGTTGTTGTTCTTGAAAATCGAAGTTAGTGATGCTTCATCATCTGCGTCGGGTTCTTGTTGAGACGGTGAGGCCGAGGTGCCGACACAAGGTTTCTTTCCAGAGGAAGTTGTCGAAGTAACATGTGGTAATTTGTGAAGTGACTTCACAATTGTTGACTCATCTATCATCCCGCAACTGTGTTGATATGATGTCGAGCTTATATCAATGTCAAACTTTTGTAAGATCCTCATGATGATAATGGAAACGGAAGTCGCTCAGAGGGATGAGGATGCACAACATATCTTGACATTCTATTCCAAATTATGTAGGGAATATTCATGTTCAATCCTACAGCCTCAGAGGGATGACCTATGAGATATAGGAACAGCAGTCTCTCCCATCTCACGACCTTGGTCTGCATGTTAGGAAGAATGTTGTAACACGTGATGAAATTTAGAAAACGGTACTCCAGTCGAAGATGTTTGGATTTTACACTTTTACCATCAGCTGGTTTAGTCCCTTCCAAACAAATTTTGTCTATCACAGTTTGCCACAAGGCATTCGTCAAACTTCTTCCCTTCAAAAAGTTGAGCCCCGATGTGTTAGATTCCATTCCAAGGACTTCGCCGATTAACTGCGGTGTGATTTTAAGTTTCATCCCTTGGATATTTGTATAGAAATGCATAGATCCACGTTCATCTTCTTGAAGATGTCTTGCATTCGTGTAAAAGGTCCTTACACGATACAGACAATACACAAGTAATTCGGGGAATCGGCAAACTTGGATGAGATTTGCTTGTTCAATTAAAGTTCCAAACTCTGGTGAGTGATTCCGGAGAGCTTCAATGTTGACATGTCGTTCTCCGATGCATTCACGACGTTCAAAA
Organism: Tillandsia fasciculata; assembly: GCA_029168755.2. Lineage (NCBI taxonomy): Eukaryota > Viridiplantae > Streptophyta > Magnoliopsida > Poales > Bromeliaceae > Tillandsia > Tillandsia fasciculata. The sequence continues at coordinate 203,610 of JAQOTM010000031.1, read as the reverse complement.
GCTCGAAGGCGATCCATGCTGACGAACACTCCTTCCACACGAGGCGGGGAGTCAGGAACTTTTGGCGTGTCAACATCAGCGTCTCGTCGTAGTCCAAAGCGTTTAGTTAATCGTTTTCTTTTCACAGAGATGGTTGGTGCAGCCATAGGTGCTTTTCCTGTGTCCATGGGTGCTTTTCCTTTTGAACCATCAGAAGCTTTTCCTTTTGAACCATCAGACGCCTTTTGTTTAGGCAAAGAGTCATCATCATCTGTCAATTCAGTCCAATCTACCTCATGATAATCTGCTTCCACTTCGGTGTCACTGATCTGAACAAACTCACCTTTTCGTTGAAGTTTCTTTGCTCTTTTCAATTTGTTTGTAGCTCGAGTATGTACCATAGAAGCCAGGAGAAGAATGATCCAAGAGAATGCCATTGAACAAAGTGCCTTGAGTTTAGAGAAAGTGTCCTGTGAAGACCAACTCAAGAACATGAAAAATTGTCAATTTTGAAAAATTTGAAAAATTGTACCCAAACAATCATAATCATGTAGAGAAGCTAAGAATCAAATTAGTTTTGCAAAAAGAATTTTAAAAATAGATCAATCGCATGATTTTCAAAAATTCCTCTTATATGCCCTAAAACCGAATTTTTAGAAATCGAAGCCCAAAAATTCGTTAATCAGGTGAAAACCCAGCATATAATCAAAACTAATCTACCCAGAGTTCTTATTTCAAAAGAAATTTGATCAAAAACCATTCACAAACGAAAAAGATAGAAAAATTTCATCACGTTTTGAAGAAAATAGAGAAAACCTGTGAAAAACGAGATTGACTTACTTGGATTCGAAGAACTTGAGTTTGGAAAGCTCCAAGATGCAAGAATTCTAGAGAGAGAAGCTCTAGAGACTTGAGAACAAAAGATTAGGGTAAAAGAATTCAAAACCCTTTCGTTCTATTAAAACCCTAGCCGTGATCCGGATCGGATCGAGATTTGATCCGGATCGGCTACCCGCAGGAAGAAGCCTGCGTTCGGGATCCGGATCACTTGCCCGATCCGGATCGGCTCCACCTTTTTCTTCAGAAAATTTTAGAAAAATTCCATAAAATCCAGAAAAAGTATGTAAGCACTTTACCATATCAACTTTAAACAAAAATCATCGTTTCATACAACAAGAAATAGATTATACAAAATCTATCAAAAATACTCAAAAATGAAACGAAAATTTATGGAAATTAAAACACTTAAAGTTGAACAACTTCAATTACATCTATCCTGATCTTATGCGTAATGCCTTTATCAAATCATCAATTTTGGTAAAGAAAATGAAATACCAAGATCAATAGATGTTTGAAATCCCAGATAAGTTAGATAATATATCTAGACAATCTGTTGAAGGAGTGGCTCTTTGAGCATCTTTTATCAAAAATCCCACCTTATACCAACCATGAAATATGACTGAGTCAAGTATTTCAATATGCATTTCATCAACAATTTTTAAAACAAAAATTTGCTTTGCATTCATGGAGTATCTTTTTCTTTTTCCTTTTCCTCCATGTGGTGGTAGTTTTCACACTCCTCATTGGGATGTAACTCTTTCCACATCTTTTGAGCATTTTACATTTCTTTGACTCCCCCTCAATTGGCTATCAATTATTTAATATATAAGGTATTCAACCAAAAATTGATCTCGCATTCATACTCGACTAAGCAATCAAATAAGATAATGACTATACCAAGAGATCATTGAGAGAGAAATTGACTTTGATCACTTAAAAGATGACTTAATTAACATAAATGATCATTGCAACATTGAAATATTATGATATCAAAAGCATAATAAATTTCTAAATGCATGAAAAGATGCAATTAAAGTCAATTATGATTTATGCTCAATTAATGTCCTATGTACAAACATAGATAAAGAACAAAACAAAAACAAAAACAAAACCTAACCTAAGCAAAGGTTTCAAAAAGGTTATTTCAAGGAAAGCATGCCAATTGCTTTACGCAAGTGAATAAAACGTTTTTGATCCAAAGGTTTTGTTAAGATATCAGCTAATTGATCCTCAGTTGAAATATATGACAGTTGAAGAATATTTGATTCAACTAGCTCTCTAAGAAAATGATATCTAAGTTCAATATGTTTTGTTCTAGAGTGCAACACAGGGTTTTTAGAAATGTTAATAGCACTAGTGTTGTCACATAAAATGGTTACCGAAGATGCTGAAATCCGGAAATCGCTCAACACGCTTTTCATCCAAATCAATTGGGTTGAACAACTTCCTGCAGAAATGTACTCCGCTTCGGCAGTCGAGAGTGCTATGCAATTCTGCTTTTTACTGTGCCATGCAACAAGGCAATGGCCAAGATAGAAGCATGCACCACTCGTGCTTTTCCGATCATCCACCGATCCAGCCCAATCGGCATCTGAGTATCCAACAATATCCAAACTTGTTCCCATAGGATACCAAATTCCGAAATTGATTGTACCTTTGATATACCGGATGATCCGTTTCACCGCTTTCAGGTGAACCTCCTTCGGTGCTGATTGATATCTCGCGCAAATCCCAACACTGAAGGATATATCCGGGCGACTAGCCGTGAGATATAGTAGACTTCCAATCATACTGCGATACAGTTTCTCGTCTACATTCTCACTATGTGATTCACTTCCAAGTCCCTTATGGCTAGTTCCCATTGGAGTCGGAAAATCCTTAGAATTTTCTAGATCAAACTTTTTGACCAACTCCAGTGCATACTTGGATTGACACAAGTGAATTCCTTCATCGTTTTGTTTAACTTGTAATCCAAGAAAATAAGTCAATTCGCCCATCATGGACATCTCAAATTCGCTTTCCATGGTCTCCGCGAATTTAGAAGCATCATTATCTCTTGTTGCGCCAAATACAATGTCATCGACATAGATTTGTGCAACAATGAAATTGTTTTGATAATGCTTCACAAAGAGAGTCCTGTCAGCTCCCCCTCGAGTATAGCCCTTTTCCAAAAGGTGCTTTGTCAACCTTTCGTACCATGCTCGCGGTGCTTGTTTCAGACCGTAAAGAGCCTTTTTCAGACGAAAAACATGGTTAGGTAGTTTATGATCCACAAAACCTTTCGGTTGAGCCACATAAACTTCCTCATTTAAAAACCCATTTAAAAAGGCGCTCTTAACGTCCATTTGAAATAATTTGATTTTAAAATGACAAGCAATCGCAAATAAGATACGAATGGACTCGAGTCTAGCTACAGGGGCGAAAGTTTCATCAAAGTCTATACCTTCTACTTGAGAGTAGCCTTGAGCAACTAACCTTGCTTTGTTCCTGATGATAGTACCATCTTCATTTTTCTTGTTCTTGAAGATCCATTTGGTACCTATCACATTGTGTTGCTTCGGAGGCTTCGTTAATTCCCAGACTTTGTTTCGCTCAAATTGATGGAGCTCTTCCTGCATTGCTTTAATCCAGTAGTCATCTTGGAGAGCTTCATCAACATTCTTTGGTTCGATTTGAGATACATAGCATGCAAATCCGCAAACCAATTGTCTCCGTGTTCTAACTCCTTCTTGTGGATCTCCAATGATGTTCGATTCAGGGTGATCCTTGGAGATGCGTAACGTTTGAGGTAGAGGAGTAGTCGGAGGTACACGAGATGATTCCTGCACATCAGATAAACTTGAAGAACCGTTAGATGCATCATTATTATCGAAAGAATTGTTAGAAGAAGATGCATTAGCAGGTGTATCATCATCAAGAGAGATATCGAGGGTAGATTTTTCAGATTCAAAGTGAAAAGCTTCATCTACCTTAACATTTATCGATTCTACGATCGTCTTAGATTCTAAGTTAAAAACTCGATATGCTCTGCTGTTTGTAGAATAACCTAAGAAAATCCCTTCGTCACTTCGAGAGTCAAATTTTCCAAGATTCTCGCGATCACGTAAAATAAAACACCGACTCCCAAAGATACGAAAATATTTGATGTTAGGTTTTCTACAAAACCATAGTTCATATGGTGTATTCAAAGTCCCCGGGCGCAAATACACTCGATTAATAACATAGACAGCAGTGTTCACCGCTTCAGCCCAAAAATATAAAGGTAAGTTCCGGCTATGAAGCATAACACGTGCCATCTCCTGTACGACCCTGTTTTTGCGCTCGACTACACCATTTTGTTGAGGTGTATAAGGTGCAGAGAATTCATGTTTAATGCCATTAGAAGTGCAAAAATCAATGAATTTGGAATTTATGAATTCTCCACCTCTATCACTTCTAACTCGAGTAATCTTTTCATTCTTTTCAATCATAATACGATGGCAAATTTCGTGAAAAGAATCAAAAGTATCAGCTTTTTCTTTTAAAAATGCTACCCAAGTATATCTAGAGAAATCATCAACCAATAAGAAAATATACCATTTACCTCCCAAGGATGGTTGACGAGTTGGCCCCATTAAGTCCATGTGCAAAAGTTCCAAAGGCCGTTTTGTACCTATGTGGTTCAAGTTCTTGTGTGCAGTCCTAGACTGTTTTCCCTTTTGGCAACCGCCACACACAATGTTTTGTTCAAAAGAAAGTTTAGGAACCCCCTTGACCACATCTTTGTTTGAAATTCTAGCAAGTTCCTTAAAGTTTATGTGACCTAGCCTTTCATGCCAAAGTGTTTCATTTTTCAAAGATGCTAGGTTACATTTTTCAGAAATTTTATAGGAACTACATAACAATTGTTTTCTGATCTAACCCCTTTTAAAAAGAAAACATGGTTCTTGTCAGTTACAGTACATTCATCAGATGAAAAATTAACTGAATAACCATTATCACAAAGTTGACTTATGCTTATGAGGTTAGTCTTAAGGCCATTAACAAATAACACATTATTTAGAACCGGGCCATCCGGAATAGCGATAGTTCCTTTTCCAACAATCTTGGAAGACCGACCGTCTCCGAAAACAACAAGTCCTCCGGAGATTTCTCAAAGGTTTGAAAACAGTTTTTGTCACCGGTCATGTGACGGGAACACCCGCTATCCAGATACCAAGACGAACTATCATATGCATGCAAGGAGATATTGGTAACGAGACAAGGAAAAATTTCACCTTTGCGCACCCAAACCTTTTTGGAATGCGTCGGTAATGGTCGTGAAGTTACTCGCCTAGGTGAAAGCGTCTTGTTCGTTCGATTGCTGCTCCTTGATGAAGTCGTCTTGCGCGGTGAACTACCAAGGCTT